>OY992538.1:209278323-209878323 GCA_963921195.1 Pegoplata infirma
ATAATTATTTTTCTGACCTCGCACAACAATTACAACAAGTTTTATAGAAATCAAAAAATCACAAAATAAAAACGGCAGGGCCGTTTTGACCCCATGTTCATTTATGGGTTAATTAAAAAAAATTAAATAATAATTTTTCTGAAACCGTACAATAATTATACCAAGTTTTATAAAAAATCGCAATAAACATTTCATATTTAGGTGCCCTGTTCTAAAAAAAACTCTAAATATCCCAAAATGTGACCTTTGACCCGAATAAAAACCGGGTTAATATTATTCCATTCTCCTTAAACGTTTAGGGTTAAAGTCTAACATTGCTTTTTATAATTTATGGCCCTTACTTTGTAAAATTTTAAAATATTTACCAAATTTTTTCCATATTGAGTAAATTGTAAGCAAAAAAGGCATTTTCCTCGAAGTCCGCTGAGTTTAAATCGATGACCCCGCAAAACTATATGAGGGATATCCCTCAAAAAAAATTTTTTTATATGTTAACATATATTTTATAAGATTCTGTGTTTGTTTTTAGCATTTTTCTTAATTTTGTTTCAGAAAATTTTTAAAAACTCAAAATATCAGTTTTGAGAACCACGCCAAATATAATGCATATTTTTGGCCTTACCATGAAACAGGTTAATGACATCCTAGAAAGACAGTATTTCATATATGAGTATTTATAATAGAATAGAATATAAATATCGTTTTCCATTGGTTTATTTCAATAAAATAAGAAAATTGGGGCTGATTTTCTTGTTTTAGGGGTCATTTTTGTAAAAATTGGGTCATTTTGACCCCGAAAGGCTTACAAGGGTTAATTTTTGAAAGCCCCAAAATTTTTAATATATCTTCTTTTACTAAAAACAACTCGTGTACCACTTTTTAACAATATATTCAAAAAACAACACCATTTATTCAATGTTTTTCATCAAAATATGGCTATTTTCGTGTGTTTGACCTTTGACCTCGATGCGCCTCGTGTTAACGTTGTCCGATTTGGCTAAAATTTTTAGCATAGCATTTTTAGGCCAAAAGTAAAAAAACTTAGGGGTGCACTCCTTGAAATTCGAAGTTTTGCAAAATAGCTGCCACCCTAATATAGATACTTAAAAAAAGTTGGACAACGTTTTGTTGGTATTTAAATGTAGTTTTAGAGAAAAAATATTTAAAAAAATATTCGAAGTAATTATCATTTATTTTTTAACGTTTAAAAATTAAAATCGACTTTTTGAAAAAGTCCGAAACCTTAGATTTTTTTTTTTTTAAACGCCTAAAAGTTCTAAATTACGCAACTTTTAAGCCATAATTCGACATGTGATCGCTACTTGTTATATTTTTTTTTTTTTTAATGTTGAAAATTGCACATTTTGACTTTGATTTATTTTATATAGTGCTTCAAAAAAATTAAATTGGTAGATACTGACCCTAACTTACCCTAGATATATTCATTTCGAGGTAAAAATACGCCTCACAAAAATTAAGAACGATCGGACATGGGTAAGGCATTCCGCAGGGGCCTTGAAGTTTAGAAAACGGATTACAAGGAAAAATATGATTTTTTTTCTGTTTTCTCAAGTTTTTTGTAATTATAAGTTAAGTTTAAATTCAAGTAGCTTCAGAATTATAATACGGAGTAAAATACCTCTCTAATAAGGTACCAAAAAGTAAAATCGTTTGAAAATCAGCCAAGTTATTACAACTTCCCCAGGCATCTAACTTGTGGCAGACCACTTGATTAAGCAATACAATCCGATTTTTGAAATTCATTGAAATTTTCTACTGTAATAAAATTTTTTTATTCTTCAAGTTCAAATGAATTTTGATGACAAGTATTTTTCATATTGTGTTTTGCTAACATGTTTTAAATTAATGCTAAAAAGGCCTGGGTGTTGAAACCTCTTTGAAATCTCTATTTTAATTTTTTTTTTTTTTTTTGTTTTAAAATTTGAAAAAACCAAAAAAATATTACACTGAAACATGAATAATGAAAAAATTTTATTACAGTAGAAAATTTCAATAAATTTAAAAAAACGGACTCGTATTCTTCAATCAAGTGGTATTACACACGCTAGATGCCTGGGGAAGTTGTAATAACTTGGCTGATTTTCAACCGATTTTAGTTTTTAGTACTTTATTAGAAAGGCATTTTACTCCACATCATAATTCTGTAATCACTTGAATTAAAACTTAACTTAAAATACCAAAAAAATGGTTAAAACAGAAAAAAAATCATATTTTTCCTTGTAATCCGTTTTTTAAACTTCAAGGACCATGCTAAACGCCTTACACATTTCCGATTGTCCTAAATGTGAGACGTATTTTTACCTTAAAATGAATGTATCTAGGGTAAGTTAGGGTAAATAACTACCAATTTATTATACCCTACACCACACTGTGGTACAGGGTATAATGAGTTTGTGCTGATGTTTGTAACTACCCGAAATATTGGTCCTAGACCCACTTTTAAGTATACCGATCGGCTTAGAATCACTTTTTGAGTCGATTTAGCGATGTCCGTCCGTCCGTCCGTCTGTCCGTCCGTCCGTCCGTCCGTCCGTCTGTCCATGTAAACGGTGTAAACACGATACAGGTCGCAATTCTTAATCAATTGACTTGAAATTTGAAACTTAAGCCTCTTTTGGCCCAAGGACGAAGCCTATTGAAATTGGAAAAAATCGGTCCATATTTAGACCTAGCCCCCATACAAAGGTCCTCTTTAGTTTTGGCTCAAATGACTCTAATAGACGCATTTTAACAGGTATCTATTCGAAATTTGGCAGGTAATCATGTTTTATCAACACAAATCACCATTCCAAATTTTAAAGAAATCGAATCAGTTCTTATTGTAGCCCCCATACAAACCACCTTCCCGATTTTCACATAAATCTCTCAAATTTCATGAAAATAGAAAATATTTAATTAAAATTCTGTTTGTGTATGTTAAACGCGTACTTTAATAACCTTATCAAATCTGATTATCATCGGACCATTTTTGGACTTAGGTCCCATGTGGAAATTTCGCCCGATATTCAGTTGAAGTGATTTATTGTCAACAAAAAGAAGCCTATTCCACTCAAATTTGATTAGTGAGTGCGTTTTACACTTATTAAAGATTTGACAAAATATAGATCTAATCAGTCCATGTTTGAACTTGGGACCCATTTTCCGGGAAACTCTGGTGTAGGGTATTTTATGGTCGGTCTTGACCGACTATAATTTTCTTACTTGTTTTTTTTTTTTTTTGGGGCACCATTTAAAATAAATCAGAGCCAAAAAATTAAAGGTGCAATTTTAAAAATTTAAAAAAAATAGAAAGAATTGTGATTACATCTCGAATTATGTCTTAAAAGTTGCGTAATTTTTAGTAGAATTTTCAGAGTTTTTTACAAAAAAAAAATTTAAGGTTTTGGACTTTTTCAAATAGTCGATTTTAATTTTTAAACGTCAAAAAATAAGTGTGTTAGTTACTTCGAATAATTTTTTCATATTTTTTTCTAAAACTACATTTAAATACCAACAAAACGTTGTCCAACTTTTTTTAAAATACCCGAGTAAAAAAGTTTTGATATAATTATATATAATTTGATAAAAATTATATCAAATTATATATAGTTATATAAAATTATATATAGTTATATAAAATTATATAAAGAGGTAAAATTTTCCAAAAAGTTGGATAAAATTATATAAAATTATATATAATCTGATAAAATTATATATAATTATATCAAGGATTTGGTGGATATAATTATATAAAATTATATCAAATTATATATAATTTGATAAAATTTTATAAAATTTTACCAAATTAGACATAATTTTATATCATTTTATCCAACTTTTTGGAAAATTTTACCTCTTTATATAATTTTATATAACTATATATAATTTTATATAATTTTATCCAACTTTTTGGAAAATTTTACCTCTTTATATAATTTTATATAATTATACAGTCAAACCCGGTTATAACGAACTCCGGGGGACCAGTAAAAATGGTTCGTTATAAGCGAAGTTCGCTATAAGCGGGGTATATTTTGTATCAACCTAGTTTTAATTCCAAAAAAAATTTTCCAATTTTGTTTTATTTATCGTTTTTTTTAAAGTAAACTACTTATTGAGAAGAAAACATTAAAAATATAAATAAATTTGATCAAAATAATAATATTAACCAACAATTTCTAACCATTCGCGAGTTTGGTAAAAATAATTGCCGCAAATTTCAAAATATTTTTGGGAGTTCGTTCTAAAAAGGTAAATATACATGAAATTGCGTTCGTGGGACCATAATAAGTAGTTCGTTTTAACCAAGGATTCGTTATAACCGAGTTCGTTATAAAAGAAGTATTTTGTGTGAAAATTGTTGCCAAAACGTCGGGACTTTAGAATTAGTTCGTTATAACCGAGAATTCGTTATAGCCGAGTTCGTTATAACCGAGTTCGACTGTATATAATTTGATATAATTTTATCAAATTATATATTATTATTAGTGTCCGACCGAGTATTCGGCTTCGGCCAAAAAGCACTATTCGGCCACAATTCGGCTTCGGCCACAATTTTGGCCGAATAGGCCGAATACCGAATAATTGTATAATATTTGTGCTCACGTGTTGAAAAACACACTAAACTAACTTTAAATCACATTAGTAAGCCACAAAAACATTTTTTGTTTTTGCAACTAAAACATTTTTTTTTTTTTAATATTCGGCTTCGATTTGGCCGAATAGTGAAAATTTTACCGAATAATCGGCTTCGGCCAAAAAAGGTGTATTCGGTCGGACACTATAATTATATCAAAAACTTTTTTACTCGGGTATCTATATTTTTTAATGGTCAAAATTAATTAAAAATTTCAATTTCTTAATTTTTTTTGAGGAAATCGCCGTTTTGAAAAATTGATTACTCAACACCGTCTTAAAAAAAAAAAAAAATTGGTGTCCAAGTTGCATTTAATAAGTACCAAAACATATCCAAAAATAAAATAAATCGAAAGGGGTCGGGCCTAAGTGAGTGATTTGGCTTGGAATGCCCCATATATATTATTGATCCTTGATCGATTCTAAGACATTGTGAATGTCCGTCCGTCCGTCCGTCTATCTGTAGATGGCACAATGCAGTCCAAAATAAAAGAGCTAGCCTCATCCAATTTGGCATGAATATGTCTTATGGTTCTAGGCAGGTTAAGTTCGTAAATTTTTTCGGCCCAGGGGGAACTTTGTGACGAACTTAACCAACCTCTGAAAACATACACTTTTTATACCCCACCCCCCCCCCCCCCCCTCCCTCTAGTGATAGAGGGTATATATAAGTTTGTCATTCCGTTTGTAACACATCGAAATATTGGTCTAGGACCCCATAAAGTATATATATTCATGATCCTCGATCGATTTTAAGTCGATCTAGCGATGTCCGTCCGTCCGTCAGTCTGTCTGTCCGTCCGTAGAAAACACGCTAACTTGTAAAAGACTTTACAGAGGCTACTGAAGTTTGGCATATATGTTGGTCATTTACCTGGTCAGGTTGGTATTGCAATCCAGCCAAATCGGTCCAGTGGTTCAAAATTTATGAGCAAAAGAGTAAATTTCGGCAAGGGTGTTTCGCGAATTTACGAGATAAAAAACACGATAACTTTCGAAAGACAATAATGAGACTGCTGAAGCTTGACATGTATCTTTGCCGTTTCCTAGGTCTGTTTGGTATTAAATTTCATCTCAATCGGTCCAGTGGCTCAAAAGTTATAAGCAAAACCCTGAATTTCAGATTAGTTTCATCTTAAATGCCACGTGTTTAAACAAGTTTTAAAAGCATTGGTGGTAACTTAACAATGCTTTTCAAACTTGTTTAGTTTTAAAGCAATGCTTTTTAAACTTGTTTAGTTTTAAAAGCATTGGTTACTTAAAAATTACACTCGAAAAAAATTTTACACTCAAAAAAAATTTTACAATTTAAAAAAATTTTGCACTCAAAAAAAATTAGTGTTTTTTTTTACAAAAATGACAATATTTTGTGTACATACGTACGTGCATTCACTCTGAAATATTTTTACAGTAAAAAAACATTACGCTCAAAAAAATTTTACACTCAAAAAATAAAATTAGTAATTTTTCTTTTAAAAAAAAAATGACAAAAAAGAGTTTTTTACTCAAAATAAAATATTTCTAATCAAAATTGTTAATTTTTTCACGTTAAAAAATGTACTATTCTTTAAAAAATGCATTGTGAAGGGTATTCAAATATTGGCAAGTCGAATTTAACTTGTTTTTACTTGTTTTTTTTTTTGTATTTTTGTTTAATAAATAAAACATTTGGTATATTTATCGGGATGGGAAGGTGCTCTTAACGTCCCCCCACTGGCCCACCTCCCCCCCCCCCAAAACCAAAAGCCCCTGACAATTATTTTTTTTTAAATTTTTTTTTACATTTTGGAGGGTATAAAAGATTCGGCACAGCCGAATTTAACACTCTCACTTGTTTTTTTTGTTTTTACTAAAAAAATATTTTTTTTTTTAATTCGGCCGAATAGTTAAAATTTGGCCGAATGTTCGGCTCTGGCTTCGGCCAAAAAAAGGTGTATTCGGTCGGACACTAGAATTTAATTTAAATTACTTGAAAACTATATATTTTAAACGTTATTAAACGTTAATATCAAAATAAATGTATCAGTAATTATTTACTACACAGAAAAAAATATGAAGGAAACAAATTTGAGTAATCACTTGTTTAAATTTAAAAACAAAAATTGAGTAATTTTTTAATTGAATCAATTAAAAATTTACTCAAAAATGTTAAAAACAATTTAAGTAAATAATTTAATAAAAATTTAATAGTTTTTTTATAATTTTTTTTTCAACTCTCATAGTTTTTTGAATTCTCGTTTAGTTTATAGTTTTTTGTGTATGTATATTAGGGCGGGTCGAATTGTATGGATCGTAAAAAGCTGAAAAATCGTATAGCAAAAACAAAATCTATAAGAAATTCTAAGAAAATTTTCCAAAGAAATCATTAGTCTAAAATCAAACCCTATACCGCGCCTAATGATATGAAAATCCGTCCTTCTGTCTGTCTTTCCGTCTGTGTGAATCACGCTAACTTTCAAATGTTAGCGGAAGAATGAAAAATATATACGGCAAGCTGCTGAAGCGTGGCATATATATTTGTTATACTTCCGGTCAGATAAATACTGAATTTTAGCGAAATCTGTCCAGTGGTTCATAAGTTATTAGCAAAATGGGGAATTTCAGATGGGTTTTAACCCGAACTCCAGTGTTGAAAAAAATGCTAACCGAGCTTTGAAAAGGAATGGTAAGCAAAAAAAAAAATATTTTAGAAATTATTTTTGTCACTCAAAAAAAAAATAAAAAAAAAATATTACACTCATAAAAAAAAATTACACTCAAAAAAATTTACACTCGAAAAATTTTGTTTTACAAAAATAAAAAAAAAAAATTACTCAAAATAAACACTCAATACTGATGTAAAAAAAATATTCAGTTATCAAAAATTTTTATCGAACACAGATTTTTTCCTCTCGATATGCCTCGATATGCAACTCTCCAATTTCATACCACAAAAGTATATATGTGTTTTTTTTTTGACGAAATATCGTTATGGTCCTCAATTTCATACTTTTATTTAATAAGAAAAATCCGCTGCACCAGCTTCCCTTTGTAATTAACATACAAAGGCTTTGGAGGGAATCGAACCCACAACCCCAGCACTTACTTTCAGAGTATCACGCTATATGTTAATATACTGCAGCCCAATATAAAATAAATAATGGAGTAAAATTATCATGGATTAACGATAAAGGCAGCGATTTATTGTAAAAATTTCTTAGTATAATTTATCGTCAATCTAATTATTTATTTCTCCATTTCAGGTCATAATCCCAAAAATTTTTCGAATTATATACAGCGGCAATTAGTAAAACATTGCCGCTGGATATGTTCTTGCAGCATATCGGTATATAAAACTACTAGCTTACAATCCCGGTACTTCGTTACCGGTTGTATTGAATACCGGATAATAAAAGGAACAGGATTACTCTATCGCTTTCCAAAAAATTCCCCTGCGTATTTTAAATATTTACTTGTGGACGTTTAAGTCTTTCATAAAAAAATATTTCAACGAATAATTTAAACAATAAAATTTGAATAACTTTGCTGGTACGTTATCATGTTCGTTCAGGGGGAAAAATATTTCAATTTTGGATTTTGAGTGAATAAATATTTCAGTGACAAAAGAAATTGGAATAAAAAAAATATGGAGTAAAGAAAGCTAAACACGAAAAATTTGGGTTAAAAATATCATTCCATATTGTTCCCTGCTCTTTTCCATATTGTTTCCCGTTCTATGTCATTTCATTTCCAATTCAATCTTCTAAGGTAATTATTATAGGAACAAAAAAAGTACCAAAAGTACGCTTTATTACCCCCGTTAGAAACGGAATTTAAAAAAAGTACCTTTTCCAGAATGTTTTTTCTTCACCGAAGGATCCTACAATCCATATTTCAATTATCTAGGATCATTGTTTCAGCAAATATTAAAAGTACTTTTTATCCCCGTTAAGAAACGGAATTTCCAAAAAGAACTTTTCCCAATCTCTTTTTTCACCGAAGGATTCTGCATTCCAAATTTCAAGTTTCTGGGACCATTATATCAGGAAATAAATAACTGTTTATTCCTTTTAACCCCTTTATTTTCCGACAGGCGAATCTTTTCCAATTTCAAGTTTCTATGTTAATTATTTCAGGAAATAAAAAAGTACCAAAAAGTGTACTTTCGGTACTTTTAACAAAACGTACTTTTTATAAAAGGTACCTTTTCTAAAAGGTACTTTTTATAAAAGGTGCTTTTGATAAAAGGTAATTTTTATAAAAGGTACCTTTTATAAAAGGCACTTTTTATAAAAGGTACCTTTTATATAAGGTACTTTTTATAATAGGTACTTTTTATAAAAGGTACATTTTATAAAAGGTATTTTTTATAAAAGGTACTTTTTATAAAAGGTACTTTTTATAAAAGGTACTTTTTATAAAAGGTACTTTTTATAAAAGGTACTTTTTATAAAAGGTACTTTTTATAAAAGGTACTTTTTATAAAAGGTACTTTTTATAAAAGGTACTTTTTATAAAAGGTACTTTTTATAAAAGGTACTTTTTATAAAAGGTACTTTTTATAAAAAGTACTTTTTATAAAAGGTACTTTTTATAAAAGGTACTTTTTATAAAAGGTACTTTTTACAAAAGGTACTTTTTATAAAAGGTACTTTTTATAAAAGGTACTTTTTTTAAAAGGTACTTTTTATAAAAGGTACTTTTTATAAAAGGTACTTTTTATAAAAGGTACTTTTTAAAAAGAACTTTTGATAATAGGTACCATTATTTCAGTAAATAAAAAAAGTACCATAAATACACTTTTTTCCATTTTAACCCCGTAGAGTCAATATTGGCAAAATCCCAGCCTTGGTGAACATTTTTTCCGGAGGTGAACCTACATTTAAGTTTTTAGGACCATTATTTAAGAAAATATAAAAGGTACCAAAAGTACAGTTTTTTACCCTTTTTACCCCCTTAGAATCAACATTGGCAAAAATACAGCCTTTGTAGATCTATATTCCGGAAGCTGAACCAACATTCCAAATTTCAAGTGTCTAGGACCATTATTTAAGGAAATATAAAAGGTACCAAAGGTACAGTTTTTTACCCTTTTTACCCTTTTAGAATCAACATTGGCAAAAATCCAGCATTAGTAAATCTGTATTCCCTGAGGTTAACATACAGTCCGAATTTCAAGTCTCTGTGACCATTATTTCTAAAGATAGAAAAGTACAAAAAATACTGTTTTTACCCTTTTTACCCCCTTAGAATCAACATTGTTAAAAATCCAGCCTTTGTAGATCTATATTCCGGGAGGGTAACATACAGTCCAAATTTCAAGTCTCTGTGACCATTATTTCAGAAGATATAAAAAGTACCAAAAGTACAGTTTTTTACCCTTTTTACCCCCTTAGAATCAACATTGGAAAAAATCCGGTCTTGCTGGTTCTTTATTCCGGGAGGTTAACATACAGTCCAAATTTTAAGTCTCTATGACCGTTATTTCAAGAAATATAAAAAGTACCAAAAGTACAGTTTTTTACCCTTTTTACCCCCTTAGAATCAACATTGGCAAAAATCCAGCCTTAGTGGATCTATATTCCGGGACGTGGAACTACAGTCCAAATTTCAAGTCTCTAGCTTCAGCGGTTTGGGCTGGGCGATGATGAATGAGTATGTCAGTCAGTCAGTCAGTCAATCAGTCAGTCAGTCACGTTACTCTTTTATATATATAGATGTTTTCTTTACATCTGAGGGGTAGGGTATGTTCATCAACTTTGTAGAAAATATTATGGCAAATATTTTTGTGGAACATATTAACCCTCTAACTCCCTATTATAACGGTATTTTTTGGCACTATTCTAACAAATCGCAAAAAACATACCAAAAGAAGGGGAGGGTGGAAATGAAATGTTCTACAAAAATGTTGCCAATAAAATTTTACTATATACCTCAGAGCACACCAAAGCCCAAAAATTAACACAAACACCAAAAAAGAGTCAAGTTCTATGTTTTTCTTATGAAAAAAAGGACGGACGGACAAATCTTCATGTCGTTAGGCGCGGTATAGGGTTTGATTTTAGAAACATGGTTTCTTTGGGAAATGTTCTTAGAATTTCTTGTAGATTATGTTTTTGCTATACGATTTTTGACAAAAAAAATCGACCCGCCCTAATGTATATGAAAGTTTGTAATCGTCTTTATAAAATGTTCCTATGTTTTTGAGACATAAATATGTTTGGTAAAGTTTAAAAATTAAATTTTTTGTTTTTTTTTTTTTGTAAAAAAATTTAAAACTTTTTTAAACTTTAAAAAAAAATAAATTGATAAATTTTGAGTAAATTTTTAATTGTGTCAATTAAAAATTTACTCAAATTTTTTTTCAAACATTTAATAAATTTTTATTAAAAATTTACAAAATACTATTAAATCGTTTACTGGTGCAAAATTGAGTAATTTTTTACTCAATAGTATTAAAAATTTACTCAAATATTTTTTTTTCTTTTTTTCTGTGTACGATTGGGAAAGTGTCGCCCGCCGACCAATGCGATCATTTGTTTTTTTTTTAATTATTTAACATTTAATTTACATGTTATCATTAAGTCATATGATCTACAGCAATTTTAAATCGATTTATTTTTACTAATTTGTGTTTACTTTAGATTTAATGTCAATTTAATATGTTTTTCATTAGTTAAGATTTAAAAATGTTGGTGTTTAGACAAAAACTTTGGGAATATATTTTATTCGCATTTTGGTTAAGTAGTTACTTGGGAATTGAATCAATGAAAGTAAAATTTACAAAAATTGAATGTTTTGAATTTGATAGACCGTTTGCTGATTTCACAAAATGTTATTTAAAAGCCTTAACTCGCTACAAAACTGGATTACATGTACATGTTCGACTTCATCAAGTTCCGGTTAATAATGTTTCGGTATGAGATTTTTACAAAGACAAAAAGTTAGCTAAAATGCAAAAGGCCCTAACTAACAAATAAATTCAAAATCAGTTTTGTGATTGTTTCTGGATTAATTTTATCAAAATTAGGACTGCATAAAAATTTGCGATTTTACAGCCAAAATTTAAAACAAGTAAAAAAGTTAAATTCGGCCGAATGTAGTGATGCCCTCCACAATTTCAAAAAGATTATTGCAAAAAACTTTATTTAAAAGGAAAATACTTTTGAAAAAAAAAAAAAAAAAAATTGAAAAAAAATTTCCGCGAAAAAAAAATGTTGGTAAAAAAAATCCGCGATTTTTTTCTTTTTTTGTCAAAAAATATGTTTGTACTTGTTTAAATACCATTTGGTGTTCAATTATGTTCACATATGTCAACCAGAAGCCGAATTAAAGCATTTTGTATATTTAGGTTATGACAGACTACAAATAATGCATATATAATATGAATTGGCCTAGCTCTGCCTATCTGTCGGGGTCTCAAGATCTTAATTTTAGATCTAAAATTTGAAATTCCCGAGATTTTATATATGCACATATCTGGGTAAATACTGCCAACACGAGAAAAGGTCCAACGGCATAGCTCTTGACTCGTAGAACACTTTCGCAAAATACCCGAAAGCCCTCCGATTAATAGATTTTGAGTTACCCAGTTTTTAAGATTCTCAAGACCGTATCAGACCCCATATTACCATACCTCAAAAACTAAGCAAGTTAAAGCGAAACGGACACAAATTTTTGGTCGAAATCTATGGGGACCCTTAAAGGATCGGGGTCTTGAGTTAAGCAGGGGCTGGACCCATGGGGTCCGAACCCATGGGTCCATGGTCTAGACCTAATCCAGTTTTAAAATGCGAATAAACTAAAGTGTAATATAATTTTTCCTATTTTTTAGTTCAAATTGGCTTTTTTTTCCAATCATTCCCTCTTTTTCTTAAAATTAAGTTAATTTTCCCAGATTTTAGTTCACTTTTTTTTATACCCTCTAACCACAGTATTGGGGTATACTCACTTTGTCATTCCGTTTGTAACGCATCGAAATATCGGTCGGGGACCCCATATAGTATATATATTATTGATCTATGATGGATTCTAAGATGTTCTGTGAATGTCCGTCCGTCCGTCTGTCCGTAGATAACACAATGCAGTCCAAAATAAAACAGCTAGACTCCTGAAGTTTGGCACATATATGTCTCATGGTCATAGGCAGGTTAAGTTCGCGAATGGGCAAAATCGGCCCAGGTGGAAAAAAGTTCCCCCTTGAAGAACTTTACCAACCTCTAAAAAAATACACATTTTTTACATGTTTTTTTGTATTTTTGTTAAATAAATGAAACATTTGATATATTTATCGCGATGGGAAGGTGCTCTTAATGTCCCGCCCCTGACCCCATCACCCCCACCACCCCTCCCCAAAAAACGCCCCTGACAAAATTTTGTTTTTTTTTAATCTTTTATACATTTTGGAGGGTATAAAAGATTCGGCACAGCCGAATTTAACACTCTCACTTGTTTTGAGTGTAATTGAGTCCAACACAACCAAGTTATTAACAAATTTAAAGTATCATTAAATACTGTTTTTTTGCTTCTCCTGTAAAATTAATAAAACGTTGTTAGTTAGGGCCTTTTGCATTCAAGGTGACGATGTGTGAAATCGTTTTCTGCTTTTTTTTTTAAAAACAGGATATTTAAGGATTCGACACAGCAGACTTAAGTCTTCCACATGTTTGTTTTTTTATAAATTTCAATTATTACTTTCTTTTAAAATGTTGTTTTTTTATTTTTAGTACCAAAAGGTACATAAAAATAAAATGTATTTATTCGGCCTTTATATATGTATATATATTCGATTAGAGTTTTATTCTAGTTCGAGGCCCAAAAATATTTCTATTTATGATATTGTCATAATAGAGTATTTTTAATTTATTGCTTTAAAAAAGTTACTATCTCATAGTATGTCTGTACTGATCAGTTTCATCCCCACTAAAGGAATCTTCAGCAGACTTTAGAGAATCATCGTTGGTCAATCAAACATCAAACCAGACATAATATTTGATATATTTCCCAAGTTATATGAGAAGTACTATTATGAAGGTCCGAAATCTGTTTTCCAACAAAAATAACTCTTTTAAAGCAAAAATTGTATATACACTCAAAAAATTATGTCATTAACTGTTTGTAGTTTATTTAAAAAGTTTTCCGTTTAGTCATTTTTAAAAGAAAAAACATTTGTTTGATGTTCAGTTTTTATTAATGACTACATCAGTCCTTTGTTTCAAAAATAACACACTAAAAAATAAAGACTTTCACTAACATTTAATTTATAAAGTCATTTATTTTTGTTCTGTAAGTAAAAACTACTGATTATTCTTTAAATTTTTAATGATTTGTGTAAGTAATTTTTTTTTAAATTGTTGGTATTTTTTAATGATATATCATTAGTTTTTACCTACACAAGTCAGTTATTTGTTTGTAGAAAAAAAATTCAAAAAATTATTTATAGAAATATAAAAACATATTTGTATCAAGTGGCTTTGGCACGATGGGTAGAGTGTCTGGCCAGAATGTAGTTGATTGCGGGATCGATTCCCCAAAATTTTATTAAAAAATTTTAAAAAAATATTTCAATAAAAAATTGTATAAAATAACCTACGAAATCATTAATTTTTAATGTTTTGGTAGGTTATTTTTTTGGAATTTGTTGGTAAAAATAACAGAACTATCATTAATTTTTAATGTTTTCGTAGGTTATTTTTTTCGAATTTGTTGGTAAAAAAGAATGAAAAAACCGTAATTTTTTAATGTTTAGTGTTATTTATTTTAGAAAATTTTGCCAACAGTAAAAAATAAATGTTGATGTTTTTAAAACAAATGAATAATTACTGGGATGGTTTTCAATTGTTTATTCACTGGTTTTAAATGTGTTTTTCTTTTGTTTTTGCCTACAAAATATTTTGAGTGTATTAAATCACCGTCGGTGACTATTAATATATGTGTTGCTGTTATTTTACAATAACAACAGTGCCTAACCAAACAATAGTGTTGGTAGGATAAGTCGTACTAAACTTTGTGTTAAATGTTGTTTTTTTATTTTTAGTACCAAAAGGTACATAAAAATAAAATGTATTTATTCGTACGACTTATCCTACCAACACTATTGTTTGGTTAGGCACTGTTGTTATTGTAAAATAACAGCAACACATATATTAATAGTCACCGACGGTGATTTAATATATACAATTTTTGCTTTAAAAGAGTTATTTTTGTTGGAAAACAGATTTTGGACCTTCATAATAGTACTTCTCATATAACTTGGGAAATATATCAAATATTATGTCTGGTTTGATGTTTGATTGACCAACGATGATTCTCTAAAGTCTGCTGAAGATTCCTTTAGTGGGGATGAAACTGATCAGTACAGACATACTATGAGATAGCAACTTTTTTAAAGCAATAAATTAAAAATACTCTATTATGACAATATCATAAATAGAAATATTTTTGGGCCTCGAACTAGAATAAAACTCTAATTTTCTTTTAAAATTTTCAGGTCAATGCCCAATTTTTACGCAAGACTTCGTCACAAAATTATCAGGCCTTTATGTACAATACAACTGTAAATTTTTGTCAGTTTATAAAACAACAAAACCGATTTTTATTTTGGAAAATTATCTACGAAATTATAAAATCAAGATCGAATATTAATCATACATGTCCATTTGGTGTAAGTTGGAAAAAAAAAACGTTATCTAAACTAAAAATAGAGACATTTGGTTTGGATGTACCATTAAATACGTTCCACAGTGTCCAAAACATTTTGAGTAAAAATAAATTTAAGTTCAATAATACAGTGCAACAACCAAAATCGTAATGGAATGAAACCAAAAGCAAATGAAAGTTTACATTTTCCATAGCAAAACCCTCAATTTTTTTCAGTTCAGTGCTGGATTTTTTTTTTTATACGAAAAAAGCTGAAAAATTGCCGATTCTACACTCCCAAAATATGAATTTGGGCCGTTAAATAAAGTACGTGTCCCTTTATTTTTCCTGATCTATAAAATACAACCAATTCCATTAAGATCGAAGGGTGATACTTAATAGTCGAATATGACTTTTTATACCCTACACCACACTGTGGTACAGGGTATAATGAGTTTGTGCTGATGTTTGTAACTACAAGAAATATTGGTCCTAGACCCACCTTTAAGTATACCAATCGACTCAGAATCACTTTTTCAGTAGATTTAGCGATGTCCGTTCGTCTGTCTGTCTATGTAAACGGTGTAAGCACGATAGAGGTCGCAATTTTTATTCAATTGGCTTGAAATTTGAAACTTAAGCCTCTCCTGGCACAAGGACGAAGCCTATTGAAATTGGAAAATCGGTCCATATTTAGACCTAGCCCTCATACAAAGGTACTCTTTAGTTTTGGCTCAAATTACTCTAATAACTGCATTTTAATAGGTATATTTTCGAAATTAGGCAGGTAATCATGTTTCATCTACACAAATCACCATTCCGAATTTTAAAGAAATCGGACCAGTTCTTCTTGTAACCCCCATACAAACTACCTTCCCGATTTTCACATAAATCTCTCAAATTTCATGAAAATAGAAAATATTTAATTAAAGTTCTATTTGAGTATGTTAAACGCGTACTTTAATAACCTTATCAAATCTGATTATTATCGGACCATTTTAGGACTTAGGTCCCATGTGAAAATTTCGCCCGATATTCAGTTGATGCTGTTTATTGTCAACAAAAAGAAGCCTATTCCACTCAAATTTGATTAAAGATTTGACAAAATATATATCTAATCAGTCAATGTTTGAACTTGGGACCCATTTCCCGGAAAACTCTGGTATTATATGGTCGGTCTTGACCGACTATAATTTTCTTACTTGTTTTGTTTTATAACTTAATTTTAATAAATTTATTATACCCTCCACTCTAGTGATAGAGGGTATATATAAGTTTGTCATTCCGTTTGTATCACCTCGAAATATTGGTCTAGGACCCCATAAAGTATATATATTCATGATCCTCGATCGATTTAAAGACGATCTAGCGATGTCCGTCCGTCCGTCCGTCTGTCCGTCTGTCCGTCTGTCCGTCTGTCTGTCTGTTGAAAACACGCTAACTTTTGAAAGACTTTATATGTTGGGCATTTACCTGGTCAGGTTGGTATTGCAATCCAGCGAAATCGGTCCAGTGGTTCAAGAGTTATGAGCAAAAGACTGAATTTCGGCAAGGGTTTTTCGTGAATTAATGAGATAAAAAGCACTATAACTTTCGAAAATCAATTCTGAGGCTGCTGAAGCTTGGCATATATATTTTTCGTTCCTCCAGCCTAGTTCGTGTTGAATTTCACCAAAATCGGTCCAGTGGTTCAAAAGTTATTAGCAAAACCGTGAATATCAGATTAGCTTCACCTTAAATTCACGTGGTGAAAACCCATTAAACCTGTTTTAAAACCATTGGTAAGTCACAAAAATATTTTAAAACGTATTTTTGTCACTCAAAAATATTTTTATACCAAAACAAAAAAAAAATACACTCGAAAAAAATTTTACACTCAAAAAAAAATTTTACACTCAAAAAAAAAGATTAGTAATTTTTTTTTTTTAATGTAAAATTCGAAAAAATTTTACACTCAAAAAAAATTTTAAACTCAAAAAAAATATTAGTAATTTTTTTTTTGAATGTAAAATTCGAAAAATTTTACACTCAAAAAAAATTTTACACTCAAAAAAAAATTAGTATTTTTTTTTTCAAAAATTACTAAAAAAAAAATTTTTTTTACACAAAATAAAATATTTCTAATCATAACTGTTATTTTTTTCACGTTAGAAAATTTACTATCACTTAAAATGGGCATTGTGGAGGGTATTCATAGATTCGGCCAAGTCGAATTTAACTTTTCTACTTGTTTTTTTATTTTTTAGCATGATATAATTATTGATAATTTAATATTAGATGGCGAAATGTTTCAGATGATACCATTTGCATCAGGCGAATATTTATTGAAATTTAAAATCGCCGCTTACAACCATTATAAAGCTGAAGTTCGTAGTTATTTCATCATATCAGAATAATAAAAGGAGCATTTAATGCATAAACAAAGAAATTTACAAGTTATTTCAATTTTTCAGATTTTGAAAATTGTTTTCTAAAGTACAAAAACATCACAGAATCTAAAATTTTAATAGAAAACATATCTTGAATCTAAGACATTTTTATTTATATAGGTCAACTGCCTCTAAATCTGAGATTTTTTCTATATAGAAAAAATGTCTCAGAATCTAAGACTTTTTCTATATAGAAAAAATGTTTCAGAATCTGAGATTTTTTCTATATAGAAAAAATGTCTCAGAATCTGAGACTTTTTCTATATAGAAAAAATGTCTCAGAATCTGAGACTTTTTCTATATCATGAAATCCAGCAAAGATTTTATAAAATCTGACCGAGGGTCTTCAAATTTATCTAATTTTTTGTACACATGTGCTCTATAGAGCCAATTAAACATATCCATTTTCAGTTTTTTATATTTTAAAAAAATCGCGATTTTTTAGCGAATTTAATTTTCTTCAAAATTTAAAAAAATCAAAAAAGTATGCTACTTTGAATAGCCATATCTTCGGAAGTATCTATCGGATTTCTTCAATTCAAAAAGCATTCGATTCAGACGATAGTCTTACTTTATATTAATGTTTTTTTAAAAAAAGTGCATTTTTGATGCAAATGCATTTTTTGGATGCATTTTTTAAAACTTTCTCCCCCTTCAATTTTTTTTAAACCTACATAAATCGAAAATATAGCATTTTTTACACAAAATTGCGTACCGCTTTTTTTGTGACGGAGTTTCGTAAAAATTTTGTAATTTTTTTAAAAATACCTTATTGGTTTTTCCATACAATTTTTTCATAAAATTCATAAAATAACAAAAAAAATTTTTGTCTAAGGAAAAACTACATAAGCATTTTTTAAAAAAATCACGAAAATTTTGTGAAACGCCGTCACAAAAAAAAATGTACCCAATTTTATCTAAAAAATGCTATATTTTCGATTTATGCAGGTTTCAAACAAATTGAAGGGGGAGAAAGTTTTAAAAAATGCATCCAAAAATTGCATTTGCATCAAAAATGCATTTTTTAAAAAAAATATTTTTTGTTAGTGCATTGGTATGAAAACGGATAATCAGTTGAATCGAATGCTTTTTGAGTCGTAGAAATCCGATAGATACTTTCGAAGAAATGGCTTTTTAAAGTTACATACTTTTTTGATAAAATTTCAAAATAAACATTAAATTGATTTTTTGTATGGAAAAAATCGAATAAGTAGTTTAAAAAAAAATACGAAATTTTTTTGAAACGCTGTCACAAAAAAAACGGTACTCAGTTTTGTGTAAAAAATGCCATATTTTCAAATTATGCAGGTTTCAAAAAAATTGAAGGGGGAGAAAGTTTTGAAAAATGCATCCAAAAATTGCATTTGCATCAAAAATGCACTTTTTTTGGAAAAACTTTTTTTTTATTACATTGGTATAAAAAAGGACACACGTTTGAATCAAATGCTTTTTGAATCGTAGAAATCCGATAGATACTTTAGAAGATATGGCTCATCAAATTAACATACTTTTTTGATTTTTTAAATTTTTGAAGAAAATTAAATTCGCGAAAAAATCGCGATTTTTTTAAAATTAAAAAAACTGAAAATGGATATGTTTTATTGGCTTTATTGAGAATGCATACCGTTAATATAAAGAAAATCGAAAGACCTAAGGTCAGAAAATAGCATTTTTTATGTGTTCTCTGGTGGATTTTGTGATATATTTTCTCTTATATAGGAAAAATGTATCAGAATCTGAGACTTTTTCTATATAGAAAAATGTCTCAGAATCTGAGACTTTTTCTATATAGAAAAAATGTCTCAGAATCTGAGAATTTTTCTATATAGAAAAAATGTCTCAGAATCTGAGACTTTTTCTATATAGAAAAAATGTCTCAGAATCTGAGACTTTTTCTATATAGGAAAAATTTCTCAGAATCTGACACTTTTTCTGTATAGAAAAAATGTCTCAGAATATTTTCTGATAAGTCTCAAAATCTCATACCTTTTCCTTAGATTTTTTTAATTATCCCAGTTGACCCACATTTTTCTTTAATATTTCACTTTAAAAATAAAGAGCTTAAACAGTTTTCCATCACTTTTACACTCTTAGCCTAAATTTTTGATACAAAAAAAATTTAAATCTTTTAACGTTAAAAAAAAAATTTAACAATTTTTTTCTTTGTGGTACAGGACTATAGGAATCCCAAATATTAATTTCAGTCCATATGTTACTGTTTGTTTTCGTTAACCAACATCACTTATGTCCTCCCTCTCAACTATGGACGCATGCTGTGTGTTGTGTTTTATTTTGGTTTTTCTAAATATTTATACACCCGGCACACAGGCACTCGCACACCCACACTTACAGCCAACAAAACTCTACACTAACAACACAATTATACTCTCATGATTTTTACTCAAATGAATACCTGTGGTCCACCATCATGGCAACAAGATTTGTCAACACAAGCACATGTACACAGAAATTTGTAAAAACAGAAACTAAAAATTTGTGTAAAACAAATGAGGTTTTTTTCTAAGGGGAGGGGGGGTGAATATTGTGGCGGCGGGGGGACTACAAAAACCAAAAACAAGAAGAGAACTTAATTGTATAAATGGTCTACAACGGTTGTATGAAAAATAATAAATTTTTTGTGTTTGCAATACTCTATGGTTGCATATGATTTTAACAGGACCACACAGGATAAAAAGGATGTATATTTTTTTGATGCAATAATGTGCATATGTGTGTGTGTTTTACTATTGAACCAACAAAATATAATGAAATAGAAAATTTTTATTTTTTTTTCTATATATTTTCGATAAAATTTAAACGTTATCGATATATCGATAACTATAGTATTTTCTATAGAAAACTATTATGTTATTGATAAATCGATAACTATTGATTTTTCTATAAAAAATTTTAGTTTGTTATTGATTTAGCAATAGCTATAAAATTTTATATAGAAAATTTGAAATGTTATCGATATATCGATAACTATAGAATTTTATATATAAAATTTTTATGATATCGATAACTATAGAATCTATATAAATAAAAATCAATTGTCGTTCGTTGGTAACAGCATCAGTTGAGAACGGCTGGACCGATTTGGCTAATTTTTTTTTGAAATGTTCGTCATAGTCCAACTTAGGTTTTTACGTAAAGAAAAATTGACCACGCCCACTTTTACGCCCACTTTTTTTGATTTATCTAAAATCGGAAAACGGCTGTACCAATTTGGGTAATTTTTTATTTAAATGTTCGTAATAATCCAATTTAAGTTTTTACTGAAAGCAAAATCGACCATGCCCACTTTTACGCCCACTTTTTCAATTTATATAAAATCTGCACCGATTTGAATTTTTTTTAAATGCATTTTCATCATCTTTGGTTTTCACAAAAAAAAAAAAAAATGACCACTCACACTTTGGCTTATTTTTGTTGAAAATGTTCGTCATAATTGAACTAAGGTTTTTATGGGTATTAGGTTTTCTCACGCCCACTTTTTTCTATGTATCGAAAGAACTAAGACGGCTAGACCGATTTGGTTATAGTCCGCAAAATATTCTAAAGGAAAGAAAAATTGTGCTCGGCTACTTTTACGCTCACTTTTCCCGATAAACATATATTATGTAATGGGTGGATTAGGGTTCTATAGTCGAAAAGTCGATTAATCGACTTTTTGTATGAAAAAGTCGAAAAGTCGAAATTGACTTTTTGTATGAAAAAGTCGAAAAGTCGAAATCGACTTTTTTGTTCTTAAAAAGTCGAAAAGTCGACTTTTGCTTTCGACTTTTTTCGATTTTTTTTTTTTACTTTTGCCAGATTAAAATAATTTCTTTCTTCTGAAAGAAAATTCAAATGAGAGCCGAGTTTAATAACAACTGAAGCTATTGGTATTTCCATGTATTTTGTATGTAAAGCAAAAATGTCAATGCCAAATTCATGAGTTAAAATGTGTTAAGTGCAATATTTACCAATATTTTTGATTATTGTTAACACCTCAGTGATAGGGTTCTATAAATCGAAAGTCGACTCTTTTGCTTTCGATTTTTTCAACCTTTTCAACATTCTCGATTTCTTCGACTTTTTTTGATAAAACAAAAAAACAACCAAAAAAAATAGCACCTAAATGCTTACAACAAGTCAAAACTAAACTCTTTTTAAAAGTTGGAAAAAGTCGAAAAAAGTTAAAAAGTCGAAGAAAGTCGAAAAAAGTCGAAAAGTCGAAAAAAGTCGACTTTTTAAAAAGTCGAAAGGTCGAAAAGTCGACTTTTTAAATTTTGAAAAAAGTCGAAAAGTCGAAAAATCGACTTTTTAGAAATTGAAAAAAGTCGAAAAGTCGATTTTTTGTTGCGACTATATAACCCTAGGGTGGATCAATTTGTCAAATTTTTTTTTAATGTTCGTCATAGTCCAGCAAAGGTTTTTTGGAAGGAAAAATTTTCCACTTCTATGCCCACTTTTGAATGAATGGGCCGAGTTGGTTAAATTCAAATAAGGTTTTTATGGTAAGAAAAGTTGTCCACAACTCCTTTTTTTCGATATACATATATAAAATTTGCTTCATAGAAAAATAAAATATAAATATAATCAAATGTATTTCGTTGGTAATCGCATCACTTGAGAACTAACCGATTTGGATAATATTTTTCTTTAAATGTTCGTCTTATTTTTTTTTAATGTTTTTCTTTGGTTTTTTTGGAAAACAAATTAATCACGCCCACTTTTACGCCTCCTATTTTCGATATATCTGAAATCAGAGAACGATTTGACTAAACTTTTTTTAAATGTTCGTCATAGTCCAACTTAGGTTTTAACGGAAATAAAAATTTTTCACGCCCACATTTTTCAATACATCTAAAATCGGAGAACAACTAAATATTTTCTTAAAGATCATTTTAGTCCAAATAAGGATTTTTCGGAAATATTTATTGTCCCACACTTTAAAGTCCACATTTTTTAATATCCTTAAAATTTATAACACTTGAGAACGTCTGGACCGATTTGGCTGTTTTAAATGATCGTAATAGTAAATATAATTGTTCGGAAAGAAAAATTGTCCTCGCCAACTTTTTTTCGATTTATCTAAAATATATTCTTTAATTATTTTTGTGGTTTTCGTAATGATACAAAAGATGTTTTGAATTTGTACAGTTCGCAAAGTCAAAGACATGGTAATTTTTTTTTTGATCCTAAAATATAATTTAAGGATGATTATCTACATAATTGGGTCTTTAAAACCATGCCCACCAATTTTTCTAAGGCAAGAAATTCATGACTTTTTTGCAGGGCTATATGTTTGAATCGAGACGAAATATAACACTGATCTTATATTTGGGCCAGCAACGCGGACCGGGCCAGCTAGTTTTATATAAAATTTTTATGATATCGATATCTAAGGAATTTTCTGTTTAAAATTTTTTATGTTATCAATAACTATAGAATTTTCTATAGAAAACTTTTATGCTATCGATATATCGATAATTATAGAACTTTCCATAGAAAATCTTTATGTTATAGATATATCGGTACACTAAGAAAATTATGTCATTAACTGTTTGTAGGTTATTTTAAAAAGTAATCAGTAAATTTATTTTAAAAGAAAAATCATTTATTTTATAAAGGATTTAATTTTTTTACTATTTCTGTAGTTTAAAAAATATAATTTACTGTCTTAAAAACGAATTTTCTGTTACATTTATTTTCGGCAGTAAAAAATTTCTTCTATAGTTTTACTGTTTATCAATACAAAATAACTGAATATTCAGTAGTTTTTTAATGTTTTGGTTAGTCATTAAATTAACATTTAAAATTGACTGTAATGTGTTTTTATTTTAAATGAAACAAGTAAAAAAGTTAAATTCGGCCTTGCCGAATGTAGTGATACCCTCCACAATTTCAAAAAGATTATTGCAAAAAAACTTTATTTAAAAGGAAATTACTTTTGAAAAAAAAAAAAATTTAAAAAAAAATTTCCGCGAAAAAAAATTTTGGTAAAAAAAAAAATCCGCGATTTTTTTCTTTTTTTGTCAAAAAATATGTTCGTACTTGTTTAAATACCATTTGGTGTTCAATTATGTTCACATATGTCAACCAGAAGCCGAATTAGAGCATTTTGTATTTTTAGGTTATGTTGAATGTACTGAAATTTTTGAGGTGTGCTTACATTTTCGTTCATAACTTTTGAACCGCTGAACCGATATTGCTCAAATGCAATACCAAACTTCTCGGGAGAACTTCCAATATATGTTTCAAGTTTCAGTCATCTCTGTGCAATATTTTGTCCGCGAGAGCATTTTCCACAGACAGACGGACAGACGGACAGACGGACATCGCTAGAATGTCTTAAAATCGATCGGGCGTCATGAATATATAAGTTACAAACGGAATGACAAACTTATATATACCCTCTATCACTAAGTGGAGGGTATAAAAACAGTGGAATGGTTTTTAAATAAAATTTCATTTGTTTTAAGTGAATATTCACTGGAATTTACCTACATAATTCTTTGAGTGTAACTATAGAATTTTTTTATAGAAAATCTCTACGTTATCGATAACTACAGAGTTTTATATATAAAATTTTTATGTTATCGATTTACGATAACTTTAGAATTTGTATAGAAAACTTTAATGTTATTGACATATCGATAACTATAGTAGTTTCGATATAAAATTTGTAGATTTTCGATATATCGGTTGCTAAAGACTTCTCTATAGAAAATCTTTATGTAATCGATATATCCTTATGTAAACGACATATCCATAACTACAGAATTTCGTATAGAAAATTTGTATGTTATCGATAACTTTAAAGTTTACGTTAAAAACTGTAATGTTATTGATATATCGATTACTATAGAAATATATAACTACAGAAAATGTTTATGTTATCGATATATCGATAATTTTAGAATTTCTAAATTAAACCTTAATGTTATTTATAAATCGATAACTTTAGACATTTTTATACAAAATTTTTATGTTATCGATTTATCGATAACTATAGAATTTTCTATTGAAAATTTTTATGTTATTGATATATAAAAACCCGATTAATTTTTATTAAAAAATAAAAATTGTTTTATTCGACCTTTAAAATATTATATTTTGAGGATGTTTATTCTGGCTCGAGGTCATTATTTTCTTTACTAATTACTACAAAGTAGCAAACGAGTCTAATGACAAATCTATTTTTGCTAAATAATCTTGACAAATTCCGAAACACGTGTCGATTAAGTCTTGCAAAAATGACCAACAAAAATAAATTTAAAACAAAAAAATAATTTTCTTGAAAATTATGCTATGAGAATATCATGGTTTTAATTAGTAAAGAAAATAATGACCTCGAGCCAGAATAAACATCCTCAAAATATATATTAAAAACTATAGAATTACACTGTGTGACGGTGAAAAAGTAACCTGGGCTTTGAGCATCAATTTTACATAATTCGGGCATGCTGATTCCAATGGTCCAAGCCATTTTGATATCTAAGGTACAGTTTTTTCGCAAAACGTCTTCAAAGTTTTTCACGTCCCAGTGAAGTTTTTTGAATAAAAAATATTTTGTATGCGAAAAGGTCGCGCTTATAGATGAAATTAAAGGATTATATCTGTAGCTTAATTTTTAACACAAATTCCTTACCTAAAAGTTTAAAACTTTTATAGTGTTTCGAGTTTTATCCCGTTTTTTCTAATTTTTTTGCATTTTCGCGATTTTAAATGCTTAAATAAATATCGAACTTAACAACCGTTTCAGCTTAGTATATTTGCACCAAACGAAATATATTCCCATTAAAATATTTTTCAATTATCAATCGCATATCACTAAAATTTCGCGATTTTCAAAATTTCTCTATGACAGCATCACTTTCCAACAGGACCACAAGGTCCAGGTTTTGATATATTGTGTAAAAACCTCAAAAAAGTATTTGTGCCAAATTTCAAACAAAAATGTTTTCATCTTAAAAAGTTATAATAAAAAAACATTTATTTCGCCTTACTAAATTATATTAAACAAGTGTTTTTTATATTTTTAGTATTTAGTAATTTTTTTTTCCTTTTGTTTTTGTAATTAGAACTTAATAATTTAATTTAGTAAGGTGAAATAAATATTTTTCTACAATAACTTTTGAAGGTGAAAACATTTTTGTTTGAAATTTGACAATAATACTTTTTTGAGGATTTAACACAATATGGCACAAGCTGGACCTTGTGGTTATCTTGAAAAGTGATGCTGTCATAGAGAGATTTTGTGATGCGCTTGATAATTGAAACGTATTCTCATAGAAATATATCGCATTTGGTGCACCTATACTTGTCCGAAGCGGTTGTTTAGTTCGGTATTTACTTATGCATTTAAAATCGCGAAAATGCTAAAAAATTAGAAAAATGGGATAAAACGCGAAATACCACATGAGTTTCAAACATTTGATAACAGATATGGTACTTAAAATGTAGCTACAGTTATAGTCCTTCAATTTCAATTACAAAAGAGGGACTTTTTTGCATACAAAAACTTTTTTATTTTAAAAAGTTCACGTGGACGTGAAAATCTTTGAAGACATTTTGCGAAAAAACTGTACCTTAGATTTGAAAATGGTTTGCACCATTGGATTCAGCGTGTCCGAAATATATAAAATTTATGGTCAAATCTCAGGTTACTTTTAACATCCAAGATTTTGTCACGCTGGGTTATTTATAGAAAATTTTTATACTGTCGATTTTTCGATAACTTTATAATTTTCTATAGAGAATTTTTTGTTATCGATTTATCGATAACTTTAGAATTTTCTATATAAAATTTTTATATTATATCAGTCACTATAGAATTTTCCATAAAAAATTTAAAACTAAAATATTGTTGATATATCGGTAACTATTGAAGTTTCTATATAAAATTGTTATGTTATCGATATATCGATAACTATATAACTCCCTATAGAAAATCTTTATGTTATCGATATATCGATAACTATAGAATTTTCTATGGAAAACTTTTATGTCATCGATATATCGATAACTTTAGAATTTCTATGAAAAAAACTTTAATATTATTGATATATCGATAACTCTAGAAATTTCTATAAATTTTTTATGTTATCGATGTATTTTTATGTTATCGATTTATCGATAAGTACAGAACTTTCGATAAATTTACAACTTTCTATAGATAATTTTTATGTTATCGATTTATCGATAACTTAAGAATTTTTAATATAAAATTCTTATGTAATCAATATATCGATAACTATAGAATTTTCTAAAAAAAAAAAATAATGTTATCGATATATTGCTAATTACAAAATTTTCTATAGCAAATTGCAATGTTATCGATATACTGATAACTAGAGAATTTTCAATAACAAACTTTTAAGTTATCGGTATGTCATCGATATATCGATAACTTTAGAATTTCTATAAAAAAAAACTTTAATATTATTGATATATCGATAACTATAGAAATTTCTATATAAATTGTTTATGTTATCGATGTTTTTTTATGTTATCGATTTATCGATAACTACAGAATTGTCAACAACTTTATAACTTTCTATAGATAATTTTTATGTTATCGATTTATCGATAACATATCAATATTCGATATCAATATATCGAAAACTATAGAATTTTCTATAAATTATTTTAATGTTATCGATATATGGCTAATTACAAAATTTTCTATAGCAAATTGCAATGTTATCGATATACTGATAACTAGAGGATTTTCAATAGAATTTTTTTAAGTTATCGGTAACTATAGAATTTTCTATAGAAAATTTTTATGTTATCGAAATGTCAGTAACCGCAGAATTTTTTGTAGAAAGTTGTTATGTTATCGATATATCGATCAAAAGAAAATTTTTATGTTATCGATATATCGATAACAGTAGAATTTTCTATAGAACATTTTTATGTTATCGATATGTCCATAACCGTAGGATTTTCTATAAAAAAAATTATGCTATCGATATATCGATCTATAGAAAAATATTATGTTATCGACATACTGATAACTACAGAATTTTCTACAGATAATTTGTATGTTATCGATATATCGAAAACTATCAAATTTTCTATAGAAAATTTTCAAAGTTATCGCTATATCGATAACTATAGAATTTTCTATAGAAAATTTTTAAGTTTTAGATATATCTATAACTTTAACATTTCGTATAGAAATGTTTTATGTTTATAAAATTTTATTGAGAAAGCTTACTCTAGCTCGAGGTCACATAAAGGGGGAAGCGTGCTATAGTTTTGTTTAAATTGGGTTTTAATGTTTAAATTATTAATAAAAATATTTACCTTTCGACCTATAAATTATATTTTTTGAAAGATTTATATAGCTCGAGGTCACATTTTTAACAATCGATTTTAAACAAACTGGTTTATAAATAGTTTCAGAAAATTTTTATTTTGGCACTCCTCTATAATGAATAGTAAAGGCATGTGACCTCGAGCTAGAATATTCTTTATCAAATAGAATTTATAGGTCGAATAATATTTTTTTTTAATTTAAAAATTGAAAAAGGGTATAAATAACTATATAGTTTTTTTTATCAATAACTGAAGAATTTTCAAAGAAAATGTTTATGTTATTGATAATTATTGATAATGTTATTTTATAGTTATTTTTATAATGTTATCGATAACTTTAAAAATTTTCCATCGAAAATTTCAACGCTTTCGATAACTATAACATTGTTTTAAACATTTTTATGTTTTGTATATCCATAACTGCAGTACCTTCTATAGAAAATTTGTATGTTATCGATATATCGATAATTATAAACTTTTCTATAGATCTATGATAGCAAAAAAAAAAAGTATATAGAAAATTCTGTAGTTATCAATAACAAAAAATATCTATAAAAAAACTCTTAGTTATCGATAACATAAAAATGTTCAATATAAAATTCTGTATTTATCAATTATTTTAAAATTTTCTATAGAAAACTCTTTAGTAATCAAAACTTTTTGATAACTTAAAATTTTTTTTTAGAAAACTATAGTTATCACATTATCGATAACTTAAATTTCTATGATAAAAAACTCTATAGTTATCGATAAAAAAAATTTCTATAGAAAATACTATAGTTATCGATAACAGAGAATTCTTCTAAAGAAAATTTCAAGAAAAGTCCAAATGAATTGAATTACAAATGATAGTTAAATGGAGTAGAAAATAATAGAAGCATGTTCTAAACATGGCGCCCAGTGTGGGGCCAAATTGTCGATATATCAATAACTATAATATGTTCTATAAAAAATTCTATAGTTATCGATATATAGATAACTTAAAAATGTTCTACAGAAAATTCTATAGTCATTGATTTATCGATAATAACGCCCCGTACTGGGCGCCAGGTTAAGTACTTATTTCCTTAAATTTGTACTCCACTTAACTATCATTTGAAATTTCATCCATCTGGACTTTTATTTTTTTAAGATTTTAATCCACAACTTAATATTTTAAACAAACCATCCCCTTATCATTATCAAATCTTTAATCCTCCATCATCTTCTTATAGTTGACCCCAATTTGAAAATCTCTTCTTTCTCATTGTCCAACTTTATTAATACAAAACCAACCAAATGCAATAAAACTTCCAAAAAGAAATCCAAGTCAATAAATAAAACAAATTTCTTTCTATTTGTGAATTTCTAAACACGAAAAAAAAACTACAAACTGAACCATGACTTTATGTCATGTCAATTACCATAAAATCATGCGTCATGCTTTAAGTGTCAATGGGGTCATTTAGGTTACCACCAAATGTTACAATGACGACACCATCAAAATTTCAACAAAATTCAAAAACATTACAACTTTTTAAGGATATAAAGGATATAATATCGTTGGAATAACTAAAAAAAAAATTTGGAAAATTTTACTCCATATTATTACTTTTTTTGTCATTTTGATATCGTGAATTTTAAGCATTCGGTACGGAACGACTAATTTAAACAGCCACAATTGCATCAAAGACATCTATCCATAAGGATACCAAAAAAAAAAAAAAAACGATAGATATTCGAGTGTTTAGATGTAAATAAGGAGTTTGCATGTGTTTAGACACAAAAACCAAGATAAAGTAGAATGTGTTTGTAATAGACATCTTTGAATATATACGAGAGTTTATATAAGTATAGGAACTTAATTTCGTATGGAAAGGTTAATTGATCAGAAAATAAAATATGAGAAATTTTTCTTAAATAGAAAAAGTCACAGATTCTGGGACAATTTTCCATTTTAGAAAAAGAATCAGATTTTGAGACATTTTTCCTATATACAAAAAATTTCTAAAAAAATATTCCTATATAGAAAAAGTCTCAGATTCTGAGACATTTTTCTTATATAGAAAAAGTCTCAGATTTTGAGACATTTTTCTTATATAGAAAGAGTCTCAGATTCTGAGACATTTTTCTTATATAGAAAAAGTCTCAGATTCTGAGACATTTTTCTTATATAGAAAAAGTCACAGATTCTGAGACATTTTTCTTATATAGAAAAAGTCACAGATTCTGAGACATTTTTCTTATATAGAAAAAGTCTCAGATTCTGACACATTTTTCTTATATAGAAAAAGTAGCAGATTCTGAGACATTTTTCTTATATAGAAAAAGTGTCAGATTCTGCGACATTTTTCTTATATAGAAAAAGTCTCAGATTCTGAGACATTTTTCTTATACAGAAAAAGTCTCAGATTTAGAGACATTTTTCTAATAGAAAATGTATAGAAAAAGTATCAGATTCTGATATATTTTTCATATATACAAAAAGTCTCAGATTCTGAGAAAATTCTCCTATATAGAAAATGTTTCAGATTCGGAGACATTTTTCTTTTATAGAAAAACTCTTAGACTCGTGAGACATTTTTACACCACTACATCACTTTGTGGTACAGGGTATAATGAGTTTGTGCTGATGTGTGTAACAACCCAAAATATTGGTCCTAGACCTTTCTTCAAGTATACCGATCGACTCAGAATTACTTTTTGAGTCGATTTAGCGATGTCCGTCCGTCTGTCCATCTATCGGTTTAAGCACGATACAGGTCGCAATTTTCAATCAATTGCCTTGAAATTTGAAACTTATGCATCTTTTGGCCCAAGGATGAAGCCTATTGAAATTGGAGAAAATCGGTCCATGTTAAGACCTAGCCCCCCTACAAACGCCCCTTTTGGATTCGGCTTAAATGACTCTAATGAAATTTATCAGGTGATAAAATTTTGTACGCACGAATAACCATTTCAAATTTCAAAGGAATCGGGTCAATCCTTCTGGTAGTCCCCATACAAACCACCCTCCCGACATTCACATAATTCCCCCAAAATTCATAAAAATGGAAATATTTGATAAAAATTTTATTTTTAGGTGGTAAACGTGTACTTTAGTAACCTAATCAAATCGGAATATAATTGGACCATTTTTGGACTTAGTCCCCCATATAAAAATTTCGACCGATATTCAGTTAAATCGGTCTATTGGTAAAAAAAATTAACGAATTTCACAAAAATTTGATCTGTATGTGTTTTCTACACTTAATAAAGATTTAACAAATTACAAATCCTATCGGTCCATGTTTGGACTTGAACCCATTTTCTGGAAAACACTGGTGTAGGGTATAATATGGTCGGTGTTGACCGACTATAACTTTTTACTTGTTATTTTTTAAAGTTGTGAAAAATAAAAAAAAACTATTTTTTTTTTAAAGTTGTGAAAAATAAAAAAACTATTTTTTTTAGAAAAAAAAACTTTGAAAATTTTTCAGAGAAAAAAAAAAAAATATACTACTTTTAATGACTGTTACTACATTACAGTACGTTTTTTGGTAGTTATTCAAAAAAAAAACGACTTAAAATAACTAACAAAAATAGTTGTTTGATATCTATATATTAGAGTTCGTTTGGTGACTATGTCACTTCATTTGTTTATCGGATATCATCATTTTTTTAAAGGATTTAGGGGAGCTAAAAAGAATGCCGGTATTTTTTTGGAAAAATTTTCACTCCTTGGGGTGGTTCAAAGCATCTGAAAACGCGGATTTTGAGCTGATTTTTTTGCAGAGAAAAAACGGCTGAAGATATTGCAAATCTGATTGCACCAGTCGATTCTACACCAAAAATTAAAATAATAGCAGTTTTTTGAACTCTTAAAAAAAGTTCCAATAACCCACAATAGAGGGCGTAAAAATCGATTTTTTTAAAAAAAAATTTAAATTATTTTTTTAATCACGCACGATGAAGAGGCAGTTTTTACTAAGAAATTTGGTACAAAAAGCACATTTCTATCACAACCCATTAAAAAGTTATAAGCCTTCAAAGTTTTTTTTCTAATGGCAAAATTATAAAACACTGACCGAAATTTAAAAATTTTTTGGATGGGTCCGCGGTCTGGACACTCGTTTTCGATTTTCATCTCAATGCTGATTCCGAATCTGGTTTCCAAAATGTTCCCTAACGTCAGGTTTTTGAGATAATTGAGGTCAAAGTTCACAAAAAACGCATTTTTTGTGCATTATTGAGAGCATTTTTTTGTGATGTTTTAGGATGATATTTTGGGATCATAAAACTCGTTTTCGATTAAGATTTCGATGCTGATTCTGAATCTAGATTTCAAATTTTTCTATCACGTCATGTTTTCGAGAAAATTGAGGTCAAAGTTCTCAAAAAACGTGTTTTTGTCCATTTTTGAAAATTGATAACTTTTTAACAGATTGTGATAGAACGGAAAATTTAGTAGCATTTTATCAAGCTGAAAATGCCCTTTAATTTTGCATTTTTAAAAAATTAATTTAAAAATAAAATGGAAAAACCTTATATTTCCGCCCTCTGTGGTGGGTTTTTGGAACTTTTTTTAAGAGTTCGAAAAATGACCATTGTATTATTTTTTGCTGTAGAATCGACTATTGAAATCAGATTTGCGATATATTCAGCCGTTTTAGCTCTGCTGAAAAATCAGCTCAAAATTCGCGTTTTCAGATGCGTTGAACCACCCCAAGGAGCGATTTTTTTTCAAAAAAAATACCGCCATTCTTTTTAGTTCCCCTAAATCCTTCAAAAAAATGATGATATCCGCAGATCAAATTTTCAAAATTAAGTCTACTATATATATAAAAGAGTAATGTGACTGACTGACTTATTGACTGATTCATCATCGCCCAGCCCAAACCGCTGAAGCTAGAGACTTGAAATTTGGACTGTAGGTGCACCTCCAGGAATATAGATCCACTAAGGCTGGATTTTTGCCAGTGTTGATTCTAAGGGGGTAAAAAGGGTAAAAAACTGTACTTTTGGTACTTTTTATATCTCCTAAAATAATGGTCATAGAGACTTGAAATTTGGACTGTATGTTAACCTCCCGGAACATAGATACACTAAGGCCGGATTTTTTCCAGTGTTGATTCTAAGGGGGTAAAAAGGGTAAAAAACTGTACTTTTGGTACTTTTTATATCTCCTGAAATAATGGTCATAGAGGCTTGAAATTTGGTTTGTATGTTCACATCCTGGAATATAGATCCAGTAAGGCTGGATTTTTACCAATGTTGATTCTAAGGGTAAAAAACTGTACTTATAGTAACTTTTATATTTCCTTAAAAAATGGTCACAAAAACTTAAAATTTGGACTGTATGTTTACCTCCCGGAATATAGATCCACTAGGGCTTGATTTTTGCCAATGATGATTCTAAGGTACCTTTTATATTTCCTTAAATAATAGTACTAGAAACTTGAAATTTGCAATGAAGGTTCACCTCCCGGAAAAAAGATTCACTAAGTCTGGAATTTTGCCAATGTTGATTCTACGGGGATAAAATGGGTAAAAAAGTGTACTTTTGGTACTTTTTTTTATATACTGAAATAATGGTCATTCAAACTTCAAATTTGAAATGTAGGATCCTTTAGTGAAATAAAACATTCTGAAACAAGTACTTTCTGAAAATTCTGTACCGTTTATAAAAAGTACCTTTTATAAAAAGTACCTTTTATAAAAAATACCTCTTATCAAAAGTACCTTTTATAAAAAGAAAAAGTACCTTTTATAAAAAGTATCTTTTATAAGAAGTACCTTTTATAAAAAGTACCTTTTATAAGAAGTACCTTTTATAAAAAGTACCTTTTATAAAAAGTACCTTTTATAAGAAGTACCTTTTATAAAAAGTACCTTTTATAAAAAGTACGTTTTATAAAATGTACCTTTTATAAAAAGTACATTTTATAAAAAGTACCTTTTATAAAAAGTACATTTTATAAAAAGTACCTTTTATAAAAAGTACCTTTTATAAAAAGTACCTTTTATAAAAAAGTACCTTTTATAAAAAAGTACCTTTTATAAAAAGGATCTTTTATAAAAAGTACCTTTTATGAAAAGTACCTTTTATAAAAAGTACCTTTTATAAAAAAGTACCTTTTATAAAAAGTACCTTTTCTAAAAAGTACCTTTTATAAAAAGTACCTTTTATAAAAAGTACCTTTTATAAAAAGTACCTTTTATAAAAAGTACCTTTTATAAAAAGTACCTTTTATAAAAAGTACCTTTTGTAAAAAGTACCTTTTATAAAAAAAACCTTTTATAAAAAGTACCTTTTATAAAAAGTACCTTTTATAAAAAGTACCTTTTATAAAAAGTACCTTTTATAAAAAGTACCTTTTATAAAAAGTACCTTTTATAAAAAGTACCTTTTATAAAAAGTACCTTTTATAAAAAGTACCTTTTACAAAAAGTACCTTTTATAAAAAGTACCTTTTATAAAAAGTACCTTTTATAAAAAGTACCTTTTATAAAAAGTACCTTTTATAAAAAGTACCTTTTATTAAAAGTAACTTTTATAAAAAGTAACTATTATAAAAAGTACCTTTTATAAAAAGTACCTTTTATAAAAAGTACCTTTTATTAAAAGTACCTTTTATAAAAAGTACATTTTATAAAAAGTACCTTTTATAAAAAGTACCTTTTATAAAAAGTACCATTTATAACAAGTACCTTTTATAAAAAGTACCTTTTATAAAAAGTACCTTTTATAAGAAGTACCTTTTATAAAAAGTACCTTTTATAAAAAGTACCTTTTATAAGAAGTACCTTTTATAAAAAGTACCTTTTATAAAAAGTACGTTTTATAAAATGTACCTTTTATAAAAAGTACATTTTATAAAAAGTACCTTTTATAAAAAGTACATTTTATAAAAAGTACCTTTTATAAAAAGTACCTTTTATAAAAAGTACCTTTTATAAAAAAGTACCTTTTATAAAAAAGTACCTTTTATAAAAAGGATCTTTTATAAAAAGTACCTTTTATGAAAAGTACCTTTTATAAAAAATACCTTTTATAAAAAAGTACCTTTTATAAAAAGTACCTTTTCTAAAAAGTACCTTTTCTAAAAAGTACCTTTTCTAAAAAGTACCTTTTATAAAAAGTACCTTTTATAAAAAGTACCTTTTATAAAAAGTACCTTTTATAAAAAGTACCTTTTATAAAAAGTACCTTTTGTAAAAAGTACTTTTTATAAAAAAAACCTTTTATAAAAAAAACCTTTTATAAAAAGTACCTTTTATAAAAAGTACCTTTTATAAAAAGTACCTTTTATAAAAAGTACCTTTTATAAAAAGTACCTTTTATAAAAAGTACCTTTTATAAAAAGTACCTTTTACAAAAAGTACCTTTTATAAAAAGTACCTTTTATAAAAAGTACCTTTTATAAAAAGTAACTTTTATAAAAAGTAACTATTATAAAAAGTACCTTTTATAAAAAGTACCTTTTATAAAAAGTACCTTTTATTAAAAGTACCTTTTATAAAAAGTACATTTTATAAAAAGTGCCTTTTATAAAAAGTACCTTTTATAAAAAGTACCTTTTATAAAAAGTACCTTTTATAAAAAGTACCTTTTATAAAAAGTACCTTTTATAAAAAGTACCTTTTAAAAAAAGTACCTTTTATAAAAAGTACCTTTTATAAAAAGTACCTTTTATAAAAAGTACCTTTTATAAAAAGTACCTTTTATAAAAAGTACCTGTTATAAAAAGTACCTTTTATAAAAAGTACCTTTTATAAAAAGTACCTTTTATAAAAAGTACCTTTTATAAAAAGTACCATTTATAAAAAGTACCTTTTATAAAAAGTACCTTTTATAAAAAGTACCATTTATAAAAAGTACCTTTTATAAAAAGTACCTTTTATAAAAAGTACCTTTTATAAAAAGTACCTTTTATAAAAAGTACCTTTAATAAAAAGTACCTTTTATAAAAAGTACCTTTTATAAAAAGTACCTTTTATAAAAAGTAACTTTTATAAAAAGTACCTTTTATAAAAAGTACCTTTTATAAAAAGTACCTTTTATAAAAAGTACCTTTTATAAAAAGTACCTCTTATAAAAAGTAACTTCCATTAAAAGTATCTTTTATAAAAGTACACTTTTTGGTACTTTTTTATTTCCTGAAATTTTATTTATAGAAACTTTTTATATTTCCTAGAATCTTAAAAATTGTAATGAAGGAGAATTCGATAAAAAAAAAACATTCTGGGAAAAATATGTTTTTAAAATTCCGCTTCTTAGTGGGATAAAATAGCTAAAAAAGTGTATTTTCGGTACCTTTGATATTTTTTGACGTAATAATTCTAGAAACTTAAAATTAGGAATGTAAAATCCTTTTTTTACTTTTAATATTTGCTCAAACAATGATACTAGAAAATTGAAATTTGGAAAAGAAGATCCTTCGGTGAAGAAAAATCTTTCTGGAAGGGTTCTTTTTGGAAATTCCGTTTCTAACGGGGGTAAGAAAGTGTACTTTTGGTACAAAAAACTGTTTTTGGAAAATTTAATTTTAAGGGGAAAAGGAGGCAAATGGTTATTTTTACCTATCTAACTATTAAACTAAAAGCCCCAAAAATAACACACAAAAGGACATATTTTAAAATTTTAAATTTTAGAACGGGGAACGAAATGGAATAGAGTAGGGAACAATACGGTATGATACTTTTTACATATTTTTTTTTTTACTTTTCTTAACCCATTTTGGACCAAGATTCAATTTTATTTTTTTTTTGAAAAAGGTACTTTTTTAGGGTAACTAGCACCCGCTGATCTCAAAAATCTTGTCAAAAAAATTTTCAATGCGCCATTATCCCACAAAAGCTTGCATTTCAACTTTTTATGCAATTTAAATGCTTGGATTTATTTTATATTGTATTATTTATTTCAAATTAGTGAAATTTGATAATAAATTAAATGTAAAAAAATTTAAAAATTATCAAAAAAATTAGAAGCCGAAAATCAAATGGTAAATTTTCGTTTTAGTTTGAAACAATTTCTGTACCGATTTGCATTGCATTGCATTTCATGGACATATAAATTGCGGTGGTCAAGTGGGGATATTTTTTTTTAATTCCAGAAAGGTGAGACTTAACATTCGTAACCATATTTACACGAAATTCCACCTTTTCATACATAAATATTTTTTTGAAAAAGGTGTTGTCTACTGTTAAACAAATGAAACATTTTTATGTCGGAATAACTTCAAAGTCCTGCACTTTGATCAAGGGGATAAGGAAATTACAGTTTTCTCTGCCCTTTTGTAGGTGTGGTCCGGCAACGTCCCCGCCGACCCCATTAAAAACGTATTTTAATTTTTTTCACATTTTTAAGGGCATTTTATCAAAAATGCTAAAAATAAATACGTAAATACGTGTTTAGTATTAAAATTGAAAAAAAAAAACATTTCTTTTTTAAGTTTTTATGCGTTTTTTTATATTTTTGGCATTTTTGTCGATAATACCGGTACGTACCGGTATCGACGTTTCGATATCGGTAATACCGTAACCGATTCAACTCAAATACCGTAACCGATACCGAAATAAATAAAAAAACGATACCAATACCGATACCGTTATTCGTTTCGATTGCCAACCATGAAAAATACCAATTGTAATTCGAAATAGATGAATTGTAATTTCAAAAATTAAAATTACACGCCCGCTTCTGAATCCAATGCGAATGAATTTTAAAATTCTCCAAATGAATTTTAAAATTGTCCAAATGTATTTTAAAATTGTCCAAATATATTTTAAAATTTGTCCAAATTTAGTCTAAAATTGTCCAAACATAATTTAAAATTTTACATATGGGCAATTCCATCATGTCGAACGTGACCGTTGCACACATTAAAGTTGAATAAAAAGTCAAAATAAAAAGATTTTTTTTCTTGACAAAAGGGGAAACTTATAGCTCTTAACTAGCTCTATAATTGTTGCTCAGGTTGATTTTGAAAATTGTTTCAAGCTTTCGAGATAATCGCAAAAAAGACAACCATTCGCACGGGACAAAAAACAGAAGTCGTTTTCGCGACTATCAATCAAAACTCTGATTTCAGCGAAACCTGAGGCAATATCACAATGCGACTAATTTTAAAATGTTGGCTTATAATGTCTCTTGAAAGTTGTAAAATTTTACCTCAAAATTATTTCTACTTTTTTTTTTAATTTAACTTTAATCACTGTCGCACGGGACATGCCGCACGGGACCGTTTTTTCCATCATCATATTTATGTTTTTTTTTGTTGTTCTTTTTTAACAAATTATAAATAAATAAGCTTAGAAAACTTGGCATATATATTTTTCGTTCCCCTAGTCTGGTTCGTATTGAATTTCAGCCAAATCGGTTAAGTGGTTCAAAAGTTATTAGCAAAACCGAGAATTTCAGATTAGTTTCACCTTAAATTCACGTGTTGAAAACCCGTTAAACATGTTTTTAAAACATTGGTAAGTCACAAAACTATTTTACAACGTATTTTTGTCACTCAAAAAGTTTGTCACAAAAAAGTACACTCAAAAAAGTTTTACTCAAAATTTTTTTTTTCAAATTTTTCGTATTTAACTTTTTTTACTCCATATTTTTTCTCTCTATATGTTTTTTCACTCAAACTTATTTTTATTCCAATTTCTTTATTCACTGAAATATTCACTCACTCAAAATCCAAAATCCCGAAATAAGGGCTCGAAAATTATTCAAATTTTATTGTTTAAATTATTCATTTATTTTATGAAAGACTTAAATTTGTACAAGTAAATAAAACAAGGACTGCGTAGGGGAATTTTCTTGAAATAGGTAGAGTAATTCTGATCTTTATATTATCCGGTATTCAATGCAACCGGTAACGAAGTACCGGGATGGTAAGCTAGTTTTTCATACAAAAATAACTGACTTTGTAGTTGAAAACTACTAACTACTGTAAAATATACAAACAACTAACATGTAGTAACTTACATAATTTTCTGAGTGTATAGAACAAGTCTCAAACTCTGAAAAATTTTTCCTTTATAGAAAAAGTCTTAGATTCTTAGACATTTTTGCCAGAGAAAAAGTCTCAGATTCTGAGACACTTTTCGTATAGAAAAAGTCTTAGATTCTGAGACATCTTTCGTACCGAAAAATTTTCAGATCCGGCGACATTTTTCCTTTCAAAAACCTTATCAATGAGGCCTCGTGTTTCAGCTATAAAAACCACAAATGGAGTAAACGACAAATAGAGTAGAAATTTATACAACTATTCCATATAATACACTAAACCATGTTTATATACATACATAAGTATGTATGTATGAATCGTATATATGTTCTTAGAAGATATTCAAAGACAAAAGCGTATAACTCGACTACAATACCAAACCAATACTACAAACAATCACACAAATACACTCAAACAAATTTTATAGTAATAGTTACTGCAAAAGCAAATGAAAATGATTGAATGAGAAAAAATGCAAAATGCTTTGTTCTAAGGATACCCAAAACAGATTTAATTATATTTTTCGTTAATTTATTAAATTTAAATCATTAAATACAGAACAGACTATTTAAAAACAAAAAATTATCCGATTAAGGGCCGATAACACAAACGAACTAACCGGAAGATAAATTGGGTTTAGTGCTAACCGGAGGTTATAGATGTCAAATTTGTATGGGACTAACCGGAGGTTACGTTAACTTTGATGTAACTGGATATTGTGTTAACCGCACTAAGTTGATTAAAGAAGAATATATTTCTAATTTTATTATTCCTACTTCAATATACGGTGCGTATAATTAATTTAGTTTACATTATACAATTAAGCACCGTATACTGAACAAGTGATAAAAACGAAAAGTTATCGTAAATTCAACCTTGTACACGTCATAGGATGCCGCGGGTGAAGGCAAATGAAAGAGGATGATTTCCTCTAATTTTTCCATTTTTGTTTTATTTCGCCATATCACGATAAATAATATAAATAATGTTTATAATGATATAAATAATGTGTTTTGAAAAACTAATCAAAACATTTTGTTGAAAATTTTGAATAATATTGAAGGATAAAGTTTTAAAAGGACGTAACATACCTCCTTTTTCCTGATGTGTAAAAACAATAAAATAGCAAAATAAGGGGAGATCCTCCTCTTTCATTTGCCGTCAATAGTAGCATTCTAGGACAAATACAAATATTAAAGATATATTTTATAAAATTTAATCCTCTAAAACTTTCAAGTCATTTAAAAAGGAAACAGAATCACAAAATGAAAAACTTTAAATGCAGTTTTACTACATTAAGTCTCTAGTTTCAAACTTATGTTTTCCAGTTCGGGTTTAACGATTTTTTTTTTTTATTTTTGTCGGACGGTGTAATTAGTTTTAAAATCAGACTTACATTTTTTTTTGACTCATTCAAACCAAATGTTGTTTCTCAAATATTTTAAAAACAATAATTGACCTAGAAAAACGAAATGTTACTATAGCTAACCAATTTCTTTAAGTGTATAAATATGTTTTTTTTTTTTTGTGAATTTATATGCATGTATTTGCAAATGTCTGTGTGTGTCTGTTGGTATGTGTGATGTGGTAATAAGATGCAATTGAGTAGAATTTAAAGGCAAAATCAAAAGTTTTAAACTTAAGAAACAAGATGGATGAATGAATGAATAAATGACTGAATATGTATATAAATTTATATATGTAGACAATTGTGGATAGATGGATGGCTGAATGAATTTATGGTTCGATGGTTGTTTGAATGACTACAAAAATGAATATATATAATAGGGTGGCATTTATATTGAACTTTGTAAAATTTACAAAAAAAAAACCATCAGATTTACAAAATCTGAGACTTTTCTATAGAAAAAATACTCAGTATCTGAAAATTTTTATACAGGAAAAATGTAGAAAATTCTTAGGAAATTCTAATACAAATTCTAAAATTTTCTATATAAAAATTTTCTATATAAAAATTTTCTTTATAAAAATTTTCTATATAAAAATTTTCTATATAAAAATTTTCTATATAAAAATTTTCTATATAAAAATTTTCTATATAAAAATTTTCTATATAAAAATTTTCTATATAAAAATTTTCTATATAAAAATTTTCTATATAAAAATTTTCTATATAAAAATTTTCTATATAAAAATTTTCTATATAAAAATTTTCTATATAAAAATTTTCTATATAAAAATTTTCTATATAAAAATTTTCTATATAAAAATTTTCTATATAAAAATTTTCTATATAAAAATTTTCTATATAAAAATTTTCTATATAAAAATTTTCTATATAAAAATTTTCTATATAAAAATTTTCTATATAAAAATTTTCTATATAAAAATTTTCTATATAAAAATTTTCTATATAAAAATTTTCTATATAAAAATTTTCTATATAAAAATTTTCTATATAAAAATTTTCTATATAAAAATTTTCTATATAAAAATTTTCTATATAAAAATTTTCTATATAAAAATTTTCTATATAAAAATTTTCTATATAAAAATTTTCTATAGAAAAATTTTCTATAGAAAAAAAATTTTCAATAGAAAAAAAATTTTCAATAGAAAAAAAATTTTCAATAGAAAAAAAATTTTCAATAGAAAAAAAATTTTCAATAGAAAAAAAATTTTCTATAGAAAAAAAAATTTCTATATAAAAATTTTCTATATAAAAATTTTCTATATAAAAATGTTCTATATAAAAATTTTCTATATAAAAATTTTCTTTATAAAAATTTTCTATATAAAAATTTTCTATATAAAAATTTTCTATATAAAAATTTTCTATATAAAAATTTTCTATATAAAAATTTTCTATATAAAAATTTTCTATATAAAAATTTTCTATATAAAAATTTTCTATATAAAAATTTTCTATATAAAAATTTTCTATATAAAAATTTTCTATATAAAAATTTTCTATATAAAAATTTTCTATATAAAAATTTTCTATATAAAAATTTTCTATATAAAAATTTTCTATATAAAAATTTTCTATATAAAAATTTTCTATATAAAAATTTTCTATATAAAAATTTTCTATATAAAAATTTTCTATATAAAAATTTTCTATATAAAAATTTTCTATATAAAAATTTTCTATATAAAAATTTTCTATATAAAAATTTTCTATATAAAAATTTTCTATATAAAAATTTTCTATATAAAAATTTTCTATATACAAATTTTCTATATAAAAATTTTCTATATAAAAATTTTCTATATAAAAATTTTCTATATAAAAATTTTCTATATAAAAATTTTCTATATAAAAATTTTCTATATAAAAATTTTCTATATAAAAATTTTCTATATAAAAAATTTTCTATATAAAAATTTTCTATATAAAAAATTTTCTATATAAAAATTTTCTTTATAAAAATTTTCTATATAAAAATTTTCTATATAAAAATTTTCTATATAAAAATTTTCTATATAAAAATTTTCTATATAAAAATTTTCTATATAAAAATTTTCTATATAAAAATTTTCTATATAAAAATTTTCTAAATAAAAATTTTCTATATAAAAATTTTCTATATAAAAATTTTCTATATAAAAATTTTCTATATAAAAATTTTCTATATAAAAATTTTCTATATAAAAATTTTCTATATAAAAATTTTCTATATAAAAATTTTCTATATAAAAATTTTCTATATAAAAATTTTCTATATAAAAATTTTCTATATAAAAATTTTCTATATAAAAATTTTCAATATAAAAATTTTCAATATAAAAATTTTCTATATAAAAATTTTCTATATAAAAATTTTCTATATAAAAATTTTCTATATAAAAATTTTCTATATAAAAATTTTCTATATAAAAATTTTCTATATAAAAATTTTCTATATAAAAATTTTCTATATAAAAATTTTCTATATAAAAATTTTCTATATAAAAATTTTCTATATAAAAATTTTCTATATAAAAATTTTCTATATAAAAATTTTCTATATAAAAATTTTCTATATAAAAATTTTCTATATAAAAATTTTCTATATAAAAATTTCCTATATAAAAATTTTCTATATAAAAATTTTCTATATAAAAATTTTCTATATAAAAATTTTCTATATAAAAATTTTCTATATAAAAATTTTCTATATAAAAATTTTCTATATAAAAATTTTCTATATAAAAATTTTCTATATAAAAATTTTCTATATAAAAATTTTCTATATAATAATTTTCTATATAAAAATTATCTATATAAAAATTTTCTATATAAAAAATTTCTATATAAAAATTTTCTATATAAAAATTTTCTATATAAAAATTTTCTATATAAAAATTTTCTATATAAAAATTTTCTATATAAAAATTTTCTATATAAAAATTTTCTATATAAAAATTTTCTATATAAAAATTTTCTATATAAAAATTTTCTATATAAAAATTTTCTATATAAAAATTTTCTATATAAAAATTTTCTATATAAAAATTTTCTATATAAAAATTTTCTATATATATAAAAATTTTCTATATATATAAAAATTTTCTATATAAAAATTTTCTATATAAAAATTTTCTATATAAAAATTTTATATATAAAAATTTTCTATATAAAAATTTTCTATATAAAAATTTTCTACATAAAAATTTTCTATATAAAAATTTTCTATATAAAAATTTTCTATATAAAAATTTTCTATATAAAAATTTTTTATATAAAAATTTTTTATATAAAAATTTTCGATAGAAAATTCTACAGTTATCGATTACATAAACATTTTTTATAGACCACTCTATAGTTATCGATATATCGATAACATAAAAAGTTTCTTTAGAAAATTCGATAGTAATCGATATTTTCTATTGAAAATTCTATAGTTATCGATATATCGATAACATAAATATTTTCCGCAGAAAACTCTAAAGCCGTCGATATATCGATAACATAAAAATGTTCTATAGAAAATTCTAAAGTTATCGATGCATCGATAACTAAAAATGTTCAATAAAAAATTCTATAGATATCGATAACACAAAAAAAATTTATATAGAAAATTCTATAGCTATCGATAAATCGATAACATAAAAAATGTATAAAGAAATAAAATTTTCTATTTTCAATAAATCGATAACATGAAAAATTTATATAAAATTCTATAGTTATCGATATATCGATAACATAAAAATTTTCTATAGAAAAGTCTAGTTATCGATATATCGATAACATAAAAATGTTCTGTAAAAAATTCTATATATCGACAACAATATATCGATAACGTAAACATTTTCTATAGAAAATTTTATAGTTATCGATATATCGATAACACAAAAACTTTCTATAGAAAATTCTATAGTTATCGATATATCGATAAAATAAAAATTTTATAAAGAAAATTCTAGTTATCGATTACTCGATAACATAAAAATTGTCTATAGAAAATTCTACAGTTATCGATATATCGATAACATAAAAATTTTCTATGGAAAATTCTATAGTTATTAATACATACATACAAATTTTCTTTGGAAAATTTATAGTTAGCGATATTCTACAATTAGCTATATTCTATAGTTATCGATAACATAAATATGGTCTATAGAAAATTATACAGTTATCGATACATCGATAACATAATTTTTTTTTTTAGAAAATTCTATAGTTATCGATATATCGATAACATAAAAATTTTCTTTAGAAAATTCTAGTTATCATATCGATAACATAAAAAATTTTTAGAGAAAAATCTATAGTTATTGATATATCGACAACATAAAAATTTTCTATAAAAAATTGATAGTTATCGATATATCGATAACACAAAAATATTCTGTAAAAGTTTCTTAAAGGAAAATATTTCAGAAATATGAGCATGTTTCTATAGGATTTAAATACTTGTAAAATAAGTTTGACCCTAATACAAACATCTATATTTAGAGATTCAGTTTTGATTGTGTGTGTGAATGTGTGTGCATACATGACTGCTTTTTATTGTTGTTAGCAACATGAGACTATGTACAACAAGTTCAAAAACGACATGTTACCAAAAACAAAACAAAAACTCGTCCGTCTCTCACACATATAAATGTACAATTTAATGCGTTTATTGTTGATGTTTAAGCATCGCATATCGCATCATCTAGGACTAGTGTGTGTGTATGTGTGAGTGATATGTATTTCATACTGATCCTTGCACTTTTGTCTATCTCTATGTATGTGTTAGTTGAGGTACATAATCGAAACACTTATACACACTCACTAGAGTGTACAAGGTAACTTTTAACGCGAATCATATGTGGTAGATGTGGCTTTTTGATTTATGTTCAACCAGGCGGCAATAATGAATTATTTATGTTGATTTTCTTTTTCCTTGTTCTTTTCTTTCAAACATTTTCCATTCTTTTTGTTTTTTGTTTTAGTTGTTGGTTCCTTGTAACCAATGTTAGACAAACGTTTTGTACAAATTTCCTAAGACAATGGTAATAAAAAAACGGAGAATAGGAAAAAAGTTTTAATGGGTCTTGACGAATTTTGTTATGCTCTTCCCTAATGATTCTCTAGCACCTAAAAGTAGGCAATTTATTTTTGAAACTAAATCTAAGCAAAGTATGCAAATTATTTATGAAGCGAAATCTAAGCATCTAAACCTTTTCTAATTGAAAATCGGAAAATCTGAATTAGAATTCTGAAAATCACAAATTAGATTCTAAACTCTTAACTGAAATTTAGAAAATTCAAATTGGGGGTTTTAGAAATTTAAGTGGGATTTTAAAAAATTTTTAATACACTTTTGTCAACACTTATTCTCTAGCACCCAAAAGTATGCAATTAATTTTTAAAATGATACACAGAATTACTATACCATGTTTAATTGGAAATCCTAAAAACCGAATTGAAGATATAATATGCACAAATAAAATTCAGTAAAATCCAACTTAAATTCAGAAAATTCAAATGGGAGGTTTTAGAATTTCTAAATTTTTTCATTTTTAAAAAGTTTTAAAAAAATTCTGAATAATTTTTATTTAAAAATTCTGAATACTTTTTATTAAAAAATTCTGATTAATTTTTTTTACAAAATAAAAACTATGTTACTTGACCTTTACATATTATATTTTGAGTAGATTTATTCTAGCTCGAGGTCATTATTTTCTTTACTAATTACAACCATGATATTCTGATAGAAAAATATTCAACAAAAATATTTTTCTGTTTTAAATTTATTAATGTTGGTTATTTTTGCTAGAAAAAAATATTTTTAAACTTTTTTTAATTTTATTTTTAAACCGTTACATTTCAAATCACAAAACATACATTCATATTCCCTTTTTATAGCAAATTTTATGGCATGAAAAAAAAAATACTGCCATATGTGTATAACAAACTTTGTTGGGTGAAAAAAAAAAGAAAACTTATAAAAGATGCCTTTTTTTAAGTCATCTCGGTATTTTAATGGTAAAAAATGAGAGTGTAATATTGCAGTTTTGAAAGGAATACAAGTTTATAAAAACTATTATTTTTTTATCTTAAGTATTTGGGTACAGCTTTAAGACATTTAAGACATTTTTTAAACTAAATTTTATTAAAAAAACACTTTTAGAATAGAACTAAAAAGAATTTCCTAATTTATATAACATTGTGAAAAGAATTTGCACAAAATTAGTAAAAAATTCTAAAACACAACTTTGCTTTAAAACAGTTTTAAAGAAATTAAAGTATGTAAAAAACTGTGGATTGGCACATAACTTTTTCGGAGGTCTACGTTTTGTAACATTCAACATATTGAACTCTCCAAAAACCATGACGTCTAACTCTTCCCCAGCTAATTTTTGCTTTACTAGCAATGAGCTTAATAACACAGTGCAACACACAAAATCAGAATGGAATGAAACCAAAAGCAAATGAAAGTTGAAATTTTCCATAACAAAACCCTCAAGGTATTTTGTAAGTTCAAAGCGACATTTATTTTTACACGCATTTAAAGTTGGGGAACTATTGTCATAATTACTTGAAAACTGTATACGAGGCGTATACTTAATTTTTTAATTGCCTTTAAATAACAATCATACGCAACTGTGCACAGTGATTTATTTTTGATGATTTGGTTATTCAGTAAGTACCAGTGTTGCCACTTCTTGGATAATTATCCAAAAAATGGATAATTTAAAAATTTTTGGATACTCTTTGGATAATTACAGTTTTGGATAATTTATGGATAATTTTATCAGTTACAATTTAAAGTTTTAAATGGACTAAATATATATTTTTTTTATTTTAATTTAATTTGGCGATTTTCGTTAGTTATTTCTTATTTGACAGCACTTCTTTTGTTTTTAGTTTTGGCAATATCTTTAAATTTGGAGCTTTTCAAATTTCAAAGCCTTATTGGACCACAAAAAATATGGTATTTTTGATTATTTGGATGTCCAAATTAATTGAGCAAACATTTTTACAATTACAAATTGTGCCGGTGAAAATCTTTTTCTAAATTTAGAAAATGTTTTCAAAATTTCTTATAATTCTTCCATTTTCTAATTCATCAGTAGAAAGAGTTTTTAGTAAATTAAAGATAACAAAAACCGATTTACGAAATCAATTATCTTCAAATACTGTTGCTTCAATTCTTTTTACAAAAGTAGGCATTGAAAGAAATAGGGGTTCAAACCTTGAGCCCACAATAGAAATGTTAAAAAAAATTTAACTATTATTATAAAATAATTTTTATTCTGAACAGTACAAAATGTATGATTTTTATTTGAAAAATAATTTCATTTAGGCTGGATTACTCAATGCTCCGTTATAAAATAACTCTCATTTAAATTTAACTTTTTCATACAAATTTTGACATAAGGCTCCGTTAAATCGGCAGTTAGCATTTCATTGAGTAATCCGCCCTTATTCTTTAAATTGAATTTAAATAAACCACTTTTGTTTCGTAAAAATTTTTTTTTTTTTGATATTTTGGATAATTTTCGGGATTTTGGATAATTTCGGACAAACTTCTGGATAATTTATTAGTTCACTGGTGGCAACACTGGTAAGTACTGGAAAAGTGGTCGGCAGAAAGAGAGTGAATGAATGCATTGGTATATGAATCAGGGATGTTAAATGAGGTTTTCAATTTTGTACCAACTTTCCAAAAAAATTGTACTTTTTGGACCCTCACGGTACCAATTTTTATATTAATAAAAACATAACTGACACAAATGAGTGTTAATTCGGTTTTACTGAATCTTTTATACCCCCCACCCCCCCAAAAAAAAAGCAAAGAAATAGAAACCAAAAAACATTTTTCAGGGGCGTTTTTGAAAAATTTCTTGAAATCTATTCTGCAGAAATTTTTTTCATTTTTCGATACTTTATCGATAGGAAAAACACTAAGAATTTTTGAGTTTTTCGACAGGAAAAATGTATCTGAGTGCGTAAACACGAAAAATATATCAATATCTCAGAAACCTTTTAAAGATGAAAAGTCTCAAAGTCTGCAATTAATACTATCTTCAATAATTGTCTATAAATAACTGACTGATACTTCCGTGGAAAATCCTGAAACTTTTTGTCCGATAAAAGTGAGTAAACATTTTTTTATCAAGTGTCTAATTCTGATACCTTTTCTTTTTTTGTAAAAAAAAATTTAGAAAAATTTCATTTGAAAACTACTTTAATCTGTTTAAAAACAAGGGTTTAAAATCCGTCTAGCATTAGTACTTTTGTGAGCATTTTTTTTTTTTTAAGTAAAGAAAAAAAGCTGGGGTCTTTTACAGATATTTCGATGAGTTATAGAGAAATTGGAAATTTTTAAATTGTACCAAATGAGTCGCGGTAGTACCACGGTACTTTTGAAGGTCAAAATGTACCAAAAAAAGTACAATTGTACCAACTTTAACATCCCTGATATGAATATAAACATGCATGTGTTTGTGTATTTCTTAAACAAAGCCAGTGTTGCCAGTTTAGGGGTTTTGTCCCCAAATAGGGGATTTTTTTGGAAATTGGGGATGAAAAATTTGATTTGGGGATCCGGGGATTTCATGGGGATGACACTGATTTTTTCGGGGATTTTTAGGGGATGAAATACTTTAGATAAACAAGTGTTTTTTAAATACAATCATAAAATAATGCTAAAATCGTTAAAATTAACTCTACTTTATTTTTGATCAATCGTGGAAATTAAAGCATAAAAAACAAAAAAACGCAAACGTAGGAATAATGTGACATTTATATAGAAAAAACTAAAATTTTATATGGTGTCTGTCAAAACCTGGATCGTAGTGGTATCATGTTACAATGATTTTCTTTTTCTTTAAACCAAATTGTAAATTTTCATACATTTTCTATAGTATATCCTTTAAATCTATTATAGAATGTTTCCAAAATTCAATAGTTTTTTTCTGTAGAAAAAAGTCTAAAAGTACATCAATTGAAAATACTGGTCTTTTACGACTTCTTAAAATCTTAAAAAGCAATACAACGTTTTAGATACATATTCCGGAGTTAGTATTTATAAAAATTTAAGGGGTTTTACGGCAATATGTATATCAAACCTTAAAAGGGTTTTTAAAGGGTACAAACAATTTCTTAGGGCCGATGACTTATGTTTGCTGAGAAAACTTTTGAGGGAATTTAAGACATAAAACAAGATTAAATCAAATTTAGACTAATAAAGTACTCTATCGCTGGTGTGCAAATTTAAAATTCCTAAGTTATCCATCCGTAATAAAACATTTCCGTTGGTTTTTGAATTTTATCATAATACTTATCGAAACATTGGCGGTTTCATATGATGTACTAATCGCTAAACACACAAAATACACTTACACTTTTTAGCCAAGTTTCTGTGTAAAATACAACCCACCAAGTGTTTGTGCGTAAGTTAACCAAGTTTTTGTTCTAAAAAATTGGCTAAATTACTCAAAAGCACTTGATGGGTTGCAAGTGTTTTTTGCGTGTAGTAAATTTTTAAAATTTTTTTTCTTGGGGATTTTTGGGGATGAGAAATTTTAATTTGGGGATGGCATCAAAAAAAAAACTGGCGACCCTGAACAAAGCGAAATTAACCTGCATGTTGTTGTATTTTTATGCTCTAAGTTGTGAGTTTTATTGACAATCGTGTTATATACGTGTTTATTGTCGATTGTGTTCGGCCTCTGCGGGCTATGGGTGCCGATCACTGTACTGGACCGATCACAGAGAAATTCATATCAGTTATAGCTAACGTGATTTCGAGCTTAGGTTTGGACGCTGGAGCCCACATGTCCAATAAGGCACCACCAGGGGCCCTTAAAGTAGGACATATTTAATATACAAAAACTTTAAATGCTTTAAAATTAAATGCGTGTAAAAAAAATCTAGCACTTACCTAAAAAAAACAAGTAAAAGTTATTTTGGGCCCTGCCTAATGTATTGAAACCCTCCACAAAAAAGATTTTTGCAAAAAACTTTATTTAAAAGGAAATTACTTTTGAAAAAAAAAATCCGCGAAAAAAAATCCCCGATTTTTTTCCAGAAATATCTTCGTACTTCTTTAAATACCATTCGGTGTTCAATTATGTTCACTTATCAGCAGCCGAATTAAAGCATTTTATATTTTTAGGTTATGTTGAATGTACCAAAATTTTTGAGGTGTCCTTATATTTTCGTTCATAACTTTTGAACCGCTGAACCGATATCGCTCAAATGCAAATCAAACTGCTCGGGAGAACTTCCAATAAATATGTTAAGTTTAAGTCATCTACGTGTAATATTTTGGCCGTGATCACAATTTCAACAGACAGACGGACATCGCTAGAATGTCATAAAATCGATCACTGATAAATTATATATGTATGGGGCATTCCATGTCAAATCGAATACTTTGAAAAAAAAATTGTTTACAGTTTTTAGTACCCTTCGAAAACTCCTTCGTGGTAAATTTTCAGATTTTTTTGATGACCCGTTCAAAAGATATCGAATTTTTAAAAATTGGTAGTTTGTTCCTTTACTCAAACTTCTTTTAGAGTCCCCGCACAACAATGTCGGTGACGTTTTTTTTTTCATACAAATTTGGCAAGAAAAAACGCTCGACCGAAAACCGCTTGAATAAAATCAATTTTATTTTTGTGTCGGTTTCTCTCTCTCTTTGAATTTTTGATATGAAAATGTTACCACATTTTTATAAATATTTCGATTATTTTCGATAAAGTAAACAAAAAAATGTGATCTCTAAAAAAAATATTTAAAATTCTAAAAAAAACACCAAAAAAACTATTGAATATAAGAAAATCAAATTTATATGAAAAAAAAAACAATAAAATTAAATAAAAAAGTGTAGAATAAGTGAAAAATAGTGTAAATATCAACGCCTGACTGAATTGACCGAAACCGCCAACCGCTCCGACATTGTTGTGCGGGACTCTTACTCATAACTTCTTCAATAATGGTCCAAATTTCAATTTTTTTTTTCAAAATTTTTGTTTTTTTACGTACTTTTAAAAAAAAATCCAAAAAAGCTCTTAAAAGCGCTCTAGTATGCGATTTTTAAGTTTTAAAATTTAAATCTCATTTTTGAAAATGTTTGTAATCTTCGATTTTTTTGAAATTTTTTTTGTGTAAAACTTCTATCGATTCTACAAATAGTAGAAAAATACTATTTGTAGAATCTATCGATTCTACAAATAGTAGAAAAATAGTAATAATCGTGGGATAACGATTATTACTATTTTTTTTAATTTTTTTAAAAAATTTTATTGTAATTTTCCAATCTTTAAATCATTTCTACTGCTTCAATGGTGCGTCATAAAGGGGTCATTTCGAAGACCGATCCCCATTAATTTTTACGTCTAAACATTTCTTTAGAACAAACTAATACCATATCTCCAATTTCTAAGGGGGCTCCCACACAAAATGTATTTTTTTTAAATTTGCTCCAACCGCTCTAACTGCCCTAAGAGTGCCCTTAGAGCAACAAAATGTATGACCGATCCACAATCTTTTTTTAGTCTAAACATTTTCTCAGAACACACCTACCCTCTATCTTTATCTATTAAGGGGGTCCCCATACAATTTTTTTATTTTTGGTAAATTTGTTTTATTTAATCAACTTCTACCGGTCCAATGGTGCGTCCGAGAGGGGTCATTCGTGAGACCGACCCTTATTTATTTTTACCCTCCAACATTTTTTCATAACATATTTACGCCCAAAATATTGTGGGTCGGTCATACATTTTATTGCTCTAACGGCACTCTTAGGGCGGTTGGAGCAAATTTAATAAAAAAAAAATGCCATTTTGTGTGGGAGCCCCCTTAGAAATTTGAGATAGGGTATTATTTTGTTCCAAAGAAATGTTTAGACGTAAAAATTAATGAGGGTCGGTCTTGTAAATGACCCCTCTATGACGCACCATTGGAGCAATAGAAATGATTTTAAGATTGGAAAATTACAATAAAATTTTTTCAAAAAAATTTACAAAATAGTAATAATCGTTATCCCACGATCCTCCTGGGCAAAAAATTTGTAGAATCAATAGAAGTTTTACACAAAAAAATTTCAAAAAAAATCGAAGAGTACAAACATTTTCAAAAATGAGATTTAAATTTTGAAACTTTAAAATCGCATTCTAGAGCGCTTTTAAGAATTTGTTTGGATTTTTTTTTTGAAGTACGTAAAAAAACAAAAATTTTGAATAAAAAAAAAAATGCAATTTGGACCATTATTGAAGAAGTTATGAGTAAAAGAAGTTTGAGTAAAGGAACAAACTACCAATTTTGAAAAATTCGATATCTTTTGAACGGGTCACCAAAAAAATCTGAAAATTTACCACGAACGAGCTTTCGAAGGGTACTAAAAATTTTAAACAAATTGGGAAAACCTAAAAAAAAATTTTTTCAATGTCAATCCGATTTGACATGGAATGGGATTCTAGACCAATATTTCGAGGTGTTACAAACGGAATGACAAACTTATATATACCACTAAAGTGGAGGGTATAAAAACGAACTAAAAAACAAAATCATTTCATGAACAATTGAGCTGAATGAACGAAAATACCTAAAAGAACTGAAAAGAACGAACTACGGAGATAAACCGCTCTGTTAAGTGAATAGTTAAATAGAACTAGTACCACAGACTACATACAGACTCGACAGTAGAGTTTTATAAGAAAAATGGGGAAAAACTAAGCGATTTTAGTAGAAAACAGAGCGGTTTTTTAGCTTGTTTTAAGCTTAAATGGCAACACGTTCTACGACTTAGGAGTGAGTGAAACAATAAAAACCGATCTGGCATCTATTTTTCTTATGGCGCGTTGTATTAGCTATCTCTTTCTAACCTAATTCGTAGAATAATTTCAAAATATTAACCATATGGTTAAAGACTACTTTTTTGACACCTGCCACTTATGTCGAGCCTGTATTAGTCTGTGCTACTTAGTACGTTCGTGAACGACACAACTCTAAAAATCTGCAAAGAATTTTTCTGAAAAAAAAAATCTCAGAATCGAATAACTTTTCTTAAGAAAAAACGTTTTAGAATCTAAGTTTTTCTATGGGAAATATATTACAAAAATTAAGAATTTTTGTTATTCAAAAATTTTTAAGAAGTATGAATCAGTTTAAAAAATCTTTTAGAATCTGAAATTTTTTATAAATGTTTATCAAAATCTATATTTTTTTTGGGCAAAATGTTTTGGAACTGTTCCATAGAAAACTATCAGAATCTGAGATTTTTTTTTGTGGAAAATCTTTCAGAATCTGAACATTTTTCTGTTGGAAGAATCTTTCTATAGAAAATGTGTCTCTGAATCTATTAATATTTCAAGTTCAATTTGATGAATTTAACGTGTTTTTTTTTTTAATAAAAAAATGTTAGCCGTGCGAATAGACTTGATAGGTGGCGCTGGAGTGCAGTTATTTATTACTCAGAAAGTATATGAGCAAATCCATGGGAAATTTAAATGAAGGATCACCGATTTTGTTAATTTTTTGTTATTTGATAGAGTTTCGCAAATGATTAAAATCCATATTTTAGTTTTTTTTTTGGATCAATACTTTGGAATATATGGGCGTTTAAAAAAGAGCTTGTTTGACAATATGGACTTTTTGACCAGTGCTACCAAGCTTTTTTTGTGAAAAATCGTCAAAATTTGGAAAAAAAAAATCGTCAAAAAATCGTCACTTTAGAAAATGTTCAAAAACACATTTTTTGATATAATAAAATTTTAAAACACACAAATTTTTTCTATCCACTTTTGTTTAATGAATTTTTTAAATTTATTCACACAAAATATTTTTTAGCTTAATAAAAAGGAATTTTCTTTTAAAACAAGTGACAAAATAGTTGAAAGTCATTCGATATATCATTTGTTTCAACAGACAGCAACATTCAATTTTAACTGCTGATAAAATAATATCATTAAATCTTAAACAAATAAAATTTCTTACATTTATTTTTACTATAGAAAACAAACTACCAAGTCATTAAAAACAAGTGTTATTTGTTTTAGAACTACCCACGAAAAAGTAATGTTTTTTCGAGCACTTTTTTCTGATTTTAAAAGGATATAAATTTTAAAAAAGAATTTTTAGTAAAGAACGGTTTTTTCAAAAAAAAAAACTCACCTTTTTGGAGCTAAAAATTAGCCTTTGAAAACACCTTAAAAAACTGATTTAAAAGAGCCTAAAATGGACGTATCAAGTATTTTGTTTGAAAATTTATCGATAACGACTCCAAGTTTTAGTTTCTGAGTTTTAGTTTTTGAGTTTGAAAAGAGGACTCTCTTGGATGAATCGTTTTCATATAAAATTTTTTTTATATTTGCTCCGTTTTTAAAGTCACTAGAAAGTATGTTTGTTTACTGGGATTTCAAATATTAAAAAAAAACAAGTAAAAAAGTTAAATTCGGCCTTGCCGAATGCAGTGATACCCTCCACAGTTTCAAAAAGATTATTGCAAAAAACTTTATTTAAAAGGAAATTACTTTCGAAAAAAAAAAAAAATTTTTTGAAAAAAAAATTTCCGCGAAAAAAAATTTTGGTAAAAAAAAAATCCGCGATTTTTTTCTTTTTTTGTCAAAAAATATGTTCGTACTTGTTTAAATACCATTTGGTGTTCAATTATGTTCACATATGTCAACCAGAAGCCGAATTAAAGCATTTTGTATTTTTAGGTTATGTTGAATGTACTGAAATTTTTGAGGTGTGCTTACATTTTCGTTCATAACTTTTGAACCGCTGAACCGATATCGCTCAAATGCAATACCAAACTTCTCGGGAGAACTTCCAATAAATATGTTAAGTTTCAGTCATCTCTGTGCAATATTTTGTCCGGTACAGCATTTTCCACAGACAGACGGACAGACGGACATTGCTAGAATGTCTTAAAATCGATCGGGCATCATGAATATATATACTTTATGGGGTCCCAGACCGATATTTCGATGAGTTACAAACGGAATGACAAACTTATATATACCCTCTATCACTAAGTGGAGGGTATAAAAAAAATTTCTAATATAAAAATAGCAACCATTAAAATTACATTAAAAGAATAATCATTTATTTTTTCATACAAAGCAAAAATTAATTACTTTTAAACGACATCATTTTTAAAGTGCAGTTATATTTCTAAAAGAGAATGAAATGTTGTGAATTTGTGTCTTTCTTCTGTATTTTATTTTAATCGAGTTTCATTTAATTTTAGTTTTCAAACCATTGTAAAATTAAAAAAGTTGCAAATTTAGATTTTTGCAAAAAAAAAAGTGTAGTTACTAAAAATCGTCAAAATGTATGGGAATCAAATCAGAAAATCGTCAGTCGTCATTTTGCAAAATTTCATGAAAAGTCGTCAAAATGACGAAAAATCGTCACTTCTGGTAGCACTGTTTTTGACAGTTTTTTAACATTTTTGTGCTCGGAAACCGTAAGTTGTACGAGAAAAATGCTAAAACCAATATTGTTTATAAAATTGTGAAGATTTATCATTTATAAAAAATTTAAAAATTTCAACAAAAAATTTTAAAAACCACATTTGAATGTCCTTTTTTGCTGGGAAGGACACCATGGATTTCCAAAGCCAAAATTTTATATTAAAGTTTAGAATGTCTTTTTAACGCTATTAAAATTTCAGGGCGGTGTTTTTTCGTATTATTGAGCAATAAATTTTCAAAGTTTGTTAGAAAGCCAAATATTGTCTAAAAGTCAATATTGTCAAAATAACGCTTTTTTAAACGCCCATATCTTCTAAAGTATTGATAAATAAAAATAATATGGTTTTTAATCATTTATGAAGCTCTATCAAATAACCAAAAATAAGCAAATTTGGTGATCCGTCAGTTAAATTTCCCATCGATTTGCTCATACATATTTTTGCATAAGCAAACTAACAAGTTAGATGGCGTTGTAGTTCGAATATAAACCAACTGACATAAAATTATTTCGTCCTGGCACTTTAAGACAATAAAACATAAAATTTAAACTATACACTGAAAGAATTTTGTTCATTACGGCTATGAAAACGTACATTGATTCTATGAAAAAAATCATTAGAAGTGAGCCAATGATGCCCTTCATAGAATCTAAGAAACAAATTCATAGAAACCAGATACCTATGAAAAAGTTCATAGGCTATGGAAAAAAATTTTATTGTTCAATTCTATTTTTTTTTTTTATTTTATTATTTAATTTTTATTTACTTTATTATTATTTTTTTATTTATTTACAATATTCTATTTTTAAAAATTTGTTTATTTTTAACTGATCCCCACCGAGATTCGAACACAATACCAGTTGTTCGTGAAGCTTAGTCTCTAACCACTGAGCTAAAGTAAATAAACAAGTTATAACACTTAAAATCCATTTTGTTAAATATTCTGCTTTGAAATATTATGCTCTGCCACAATGCTCTGCCAAAATCTGTGTGTATGTTTGTAGAAAACAAAATGTTTGTGTATTTGCAAAAAAAAAAAAAAAAAATAACGAACATTACAAAACTAAGTGTTAGTCGGCGAGGTTTTCCTCCTTTGGTGGCGCTGATAGCTAAGGCGTCGATTATAAATTTCCCAGCCGGTAGGTCTTGGGTTCGAACCCCGCCTGGGCAGCAATATTTTTTTTACGTTTTTTATGTTTTTTATGTTTTTTTATATTTTTTTTTAAATATTTATTCAAATTATTTAATTATTGTAACATTATTTTAATTTTTAAAAAATTATTAATGACATTTTTTTTCTATGAATTTTTTCTATGAATCTTACAAAATCTATGAATAAAATTCTATGAAATATTTCAAAATACTAATGAATTTTCATTCAGCCAATGAATTGTTTCATAGATTCTATGAATTTGGTTTTATGAAATATGTTCATAGATATTATGAACAATAATTCTTTCAGTGTAGAATTTAAAATTTTCATATAAAAAACATAAAAAAAAATCTTACTTCATTTCTTTCTAAAAAAAGTACATTCTCCTAAATTACCTTATATTATGCATGAAAATCCTTTTATAATCTTTTATAAATTAACAAAATATTTGTATAAAATTTTGCATTCAAACTTGTATTGTTACTAACAAGCCTTAAAGACAAAATTTTCCTCAATTTTCCTCAATTTTTTTTTTTAATTAAATTTGAAAATGAAATTGTCAACATAAGTAGAATACGCACATGCACATACTCAAATATTTAATAGTATTAAATTTAATTGCAGATATAGACATCTGTGTGTGTGTGTGTTTGTAGTTGATAAATTTGAGAAAGTTAATCGATTAGAATAGAAAGAAGACAACAAACAAAAAAAACTATATGCTGCAAAATATCAACAACAACAAGAGTAGCAACACTATAAGGGTAATAAAAACAACTACAGCAACACAAGCAAAATTTTAATAGCCTACATTAAGTAGTCTTTCAAAAATTTTGTTAGTAAATAATCTACTCTTTGTATTTGTGTGAGTATAGTAAGGATGTCTATCTGTGTATGTGTCGAAGGAATTGTGTAAAATGTGTGTGCTTTTGATACACACACACTATTAAAATATCATTAAAATTGAAAATAGATTTTATTTAGAATATGTTGTGTATGAAATATGTATCATTTAGGATACACTGAGAAATATATAATTTCAGCAAATATTTTGTATGGATTCGGTAAATTCTTTAAAATATAGTGAACATTTTTAAAATTATCAAAAGTTTAAATAAGATATTTTTCCACATTAGCTTTTTAATGTTTGCGCTTTTTGCTTTAAGAGGGTTGGCATCACTGCATACAAAAAGATCCTTTGGTAAGAGATGTGTTTAATTAGCAAAAACAATAAGTGAGGTGATAAAGAAGAAGAAGAAGAAGTGAGGTGAATTTGGTTATTAAACATTATCAGTATTGCCAGATGAAACTGAAACTCGTCCCGATTTTAAATGCCCAAGCTAATTTCTAAATCCCTTTTTATACCCTCCACTCTAGTGATAGAGGGTATATATAAGTTTGTCATTTCGTTTGTAACACCTCGAAATATTGGTCTAGGACTCCATAAAGTGTATATATTCACGATCTAGCGATGTCCGTATGTCTGTCTGTATGTGTGTTGAAAACATGCTAACTTTTGAAGGATTACGGAGGCTCCTGAAGTTTGGCATAACCTGGTCAGATTGGTATTGCAATCCAGCGAAGTCGTCCCAGTGGTTCATAAGTTATTAGCAAAAGAGTGAATTTCGGCAAGAGTTTTTCGCGAAGTTACGAGATAAAAAACACGCTAGCTTTCGAACGACAACTCTGAGGGTGCTGAAGCTCGGCATATATATTTTTCGTTTCCCTGGTCTGGTTCGTGCTGTGTTTTAGCTAAATCGGTCGGTCCAGTGGTTCAAAAGTTATTAGCAAAATCGTGAATTTCAGATTGGTTTCTAGTGTCCGACCGAATATTCGGCTTCGGCCAAAAAGCACTATTCGGCCACTATTCGGCTTCGGCCACAATTTTGCCGAATAGGCCGAATAGCGAATAATTGTATAATATTTGTGCTTACGTGTTGAAAAACACACTAAACTAACTTTGAATCACATTAGTAAGCCACAAAAACATTTTACTAAGTGTTTTTGCAACTAAAAACATTTTTTTTTTAATATTCGGCTTCGGCTTCGGTTTGGCCGAATAGTGAAAATTTGGCCGAATATTCGGCTTCGGCCAAAAAAGGTGTATTCGGTCGGACACTATTGGTTTCACATTAAATTAATGTGTTGAAAGAACTCAGCTTTAAAAAAAGAAGCTTTAAAAAAACAAGCTTTAAAAAAACAAGCTTTAAAAACATTGGTAAGGCATAAAATTACTTTATAAAAAAAATTTACACTCGAAAAAATTTTACACTCAAACAAAAAGTTAGTAATTTCTTTTACAAAAATGAAAAACAAATTTTTTTACTCAAAATGAAATCTTTATATTCAAAATAGTTTACTTTTTTACGTTAAAAAATTAACTATCCTTTAAAAAGGGCATTGTGGAGGGTATTCATAGATTCGGCCAAGTCGAATTTAACTTTTCTACTTGTTTTAATACCCACTGTTTATCAGCTTGGAGGTTTTCCCGCTAAATCTAGCGCTTTTTGTTTGAATTTAGTGGGGAAAAATTTGGTTTAACGGAAACGGAGTTTGTTAAAAATTGAGAGATTATTTCACAAACAATGAATCTAGGCTAGAAAAAATTCTTTGATTGTATTTATCAGAAATATTGAACCCATATTTAGACTGATCTTCAAATTTAAAGATATTGAAAAGTTGGACCAAATTTAAATGGAACTGAAAATTATTAATAAATTTAAATTTTTTTGCTAAAATAAATTTAAATTTTTAAATTATTATTTCACAAATTTGCAATTTTTTTTTTTTATTTATTTTAAAATATTAATTAGAAAATTACGTTGGAGGTTTTTTTCTGTTTTTTTTTTTCATTTAAAAACGCCAATATTTTTTCCGGGAAATCCGAAAATTTTATAAAATAGACTTTACAAAATTTGTCAAAAATTTTTTTTCTAAAATCATTATTAGTGAAATTTTTTACTCCAAAACAAAGACTCTATAAAAGACGTTTCATACGGGAATATGGATGAACACGCTAAAAATAATAAAAAACAGCAAAACTTCTTCGTCATGTGCTTTGATAAATTTGTTAATTTTCCAAAATTTAACTAATACACGCATATATTTCAGCAGAATCAGTAACACTCTCAGATTTTTTGTAATTATAATTGCGTAGAATCAAACAAAATTTAAGAAGGTTTTGAGACGCAAACTTTAAAATTGTTTTTTGTGTTTTAGTTAGTCGTACACATACTGGTTAATTCTTACAAAATAGTTTTAAACAAAAATTTTGTGAATTTTTAATGTTTCATAAGGATTTATATTGATACTCAACATTTCCCCGGATTCCCGTGAAATTAATTTTTTATTTCCCGTTTCCCGGGAAATGAAAAAGTTCCGGAATTCCTAAACACTAATAAAGATACACCTCAATGCAGTGAAATCAAAAATTTAAAATCGTTTTTTTTGTCTTGCTTTAAAATGTTAGCGCTTTTTGTTTTAAAACAGTTGACTTCACAACCAGTGCTGCCAGGCTTTTTTTGTGAAAAATCGTCAAAATTTGGAAAAAAAATCGTCAAAATCGTCAAGTTTTAAAAAAAGTCGTCAAAAAATCGTCACTTTAAAAAATGTTAAAAAACACATTTTTTGATATATTAAAATTTTAAAACGCACAATATTTTTTCTATCCACTTTTGTTTAATGATTTTTTTAAATTTACGTACACAAAATATTTTTTAGCTAAATGAAAGGAAATTTTCTTTTAAAACAAGTGACAAAATATTTGAAAGTTATTCGTTTTTTCATTTGTTTCAACAGACGCAACATTTAATTTTAACTGCTGATAAAATTTTTTACATTTATTTTTACTATAGAAAACAAACTACAAGTGTTATTTGTTTTAGAAATTTAGAACACTTCAAAGTAAGACACCGTTAAGGCCCATGGAAAATAAATCTTTTTTCGGGCACTTTTTATACCCTCCACTCTAGTGATAGAGGGTATATATAAGTTTGTCATTCCGTTTGTAACACCTCGAAATATTGGTCTAGGACCCCATAAAGTATATATATTCATGATCCTCGATCGATTTTAAGACGATCTAGCGATGTCCGTCCGTCCGTCCGTCTGTCCGTCCGTCTGTCTGTCTGTCTGTCTGTTGAAAACACGCTAACTTTTGAAAGACTTTACGGAGGCTCCTGAAGTTTGGCATATATGTTGGGCATTTACCTGGTCAGGTTGGTATTGCAATCCAGCGAAATCGGTCCAGTGGTTCAAAAGTTATAAGCAAATGAGTGAATTTCGGCAAGGGTTTTTCTGGAATTTACGAGATAAAACACACGGTAACTTTCGAACGGCAATTCTGAGGGTGCTGAAGTGTGGCATATATATTTGCCGTTCCTCTGGTCCGGTTCGTTTTAAATTTCAGCCACATCGGTCCAGTGGTTCAAAAGTTATTAGCAAAACCGTAAATTTCAGATTCGCCTCACCTTTAATTCACGTGTTGAAACCCCGTTAAACAGGTTTTAAAAACATTGGTAAGTCACAAAAATATTTTACAACGCATTTTTGTCACTCAAAAATATTTTTACGCTAAAAGAAAAAAAAAATACACTCGAAAAAAATTTTACACTCAAAAAAAATTTTACACCCAAAAAAAAATTTGTAAATTTTTTTTTTTTCAAAAATTAGTTTAAAAGAAAAGTTTTTTTTAAACAAAATAAAATATTTCTAATCAAAAATGTTATTTTTTCACTCTAGAAAATTTACTTTAACTTAAAAAGGGCATTGTGGAGGGTATTCATAAATTCGGCCAAGTCGAATTTAACTTTTCTACTTGTTTAGATTTTAAAAGGATATACATTTAAAAAAAAAATTAGTATCAAACATTTTTTGTCAAAAAAACTCACCTTTTTGGAGCAAAAATGAGCCTTCAAAAACACCCCAAAAAACTGACTCAAAAGAGCTTAAAAAATTGATCGATTAAGACTCCAATTATTCTCTGCGTTTTAGTTTTTGACTTCTTTTGGGTTCTTTTGGGTAAATCGTTTTCTTACAAAAATTTTAATTATTTGCTCCATTTTTGGAGTCAGTAAGAGTATCTTTGTTCACTGTGAATTTTTATATTAAAAAAAAGAGTTCTCACGTAAAAATAGGAACAATTAAAATTAAATTAAAAGAAGAATCATTTATTTTTTTATGCAGAGCAAAAATGAATGACTTTTAAACGACATAATTTTTTAAGTGCAGTTAAATTTCCAAAAGAGAATGAAATGTTGTAAATTTGTGTCTTTCCTCTGTATTTTATTTTAATCGAATTTCATTTAATTTTTGTTCTCAAACCATTGTAAAATTGAAAAAGTGGAGTTACAAAAAATCGTCAAAATGTATGGAAATTAAATCAAAAAATCGTCAGTCGTCATTTTGCAAAATTTCATGAAAAAATCGTCAAAATGACGAAAAATCGTCACTCTTGGCAGCACTGTTCACAACACACAAAAAGATCATTCGAAAAAGGCGTGTTCAGTTAGCACAAAGTGAGGTGAGTTTTGTTTATACTCTGATCAGTGTTGCCAGAAGTATTTTAAGTCAGGTGCCAGTTGTGAAAATTAAAATCCCCAAAAAAATTCATAAATCCCTTAATTAATCGCCTTTTTTCTAAATTATAAAAACTTCCGATTTAAAAGGTTGTTCACTTATTTTTTCTCTTAGTGTATTTTAAAAGTCTATTATGTACTTGTTTTCTTTGAACATACATATATCCCAAATTAGTAGCATCTATATAATGTATGAGTTAACATTTTGAAACATTCAGAATTGTTTGTTGTTTTTCTTGATGTTGATGATGCTGCAGATGATGATGAGATTGTTTCTTGTTTTTCCTTTACTTTTAGTCTCTAGGTCTAAAGATCAACATTTTAAATAGCAACTAAATGATTTCTCTTGTTATCCTTATTTTGTGGTTGGGTTATATTTAATGATACTAAATAGAAATAGCCACTTACACACATACAGATAGAAAGATTCATTTACTATGCATACACTTTATACTGTCTATAAACGAAATACCAAAAAAAAAATTGTAAAGTTTATCAAATGTCAAATGTTTAAGTTTTACGGAAAAATAGATTTGCAGTAAGAACACACAGGCCTACAAACCTTATTGGATAAGTCTAAAGCATTTATAAGGAAAGTGAGGTAAGTTCAATTTTAAGGAATAGAAGTGAAAAGAATATTAAATTGGATTTATAAAGTTTTTTTTTAATTACCAACAAAGTTTATCTATTTTTAAGGATATATTTATGTTAGTAAATGGTCTTCTCAAACTGCAATATAACTACTTTTAAAATTTAATAAGCTTTTCTAAGTTCGTCTTCAATATAATTACTAATCAAATTCGATGAGCTTTTCGACTCAAAATTGACTTATCTCACTATCATAATAATAGCTTTACATATACATTCCAGATGTTACATTTACACAATTTGGTATGACTAGAAAACTTAAAATCTACAAAGATTGAAAGTTAACTATTTAGGATGTGTAAGAAATTGAATTGAGAAAATAATAAACAATCAATCGACATTTTCTAAATTTTGCAAAATGTTGCAGTCAAATCAAAAAAAAATTTCCTTAGTGTACCAAAGCTTTTAATTTTTTACTATTGAGTTTAACAACATTGATTAAATCTTTTTATTCAGATTTAATTTTTTTAGGGTATCTTGAGAAAAGTTTTCATAAACATGTTAAAAGCCAAATCTAAGTATTATCAAATTAACTAAACAAATAGAATTAAATTTAATGTTTAGAAAGTGGTTGGTGCTTTATCTTTTATATAATTGGCATCACTAACAAAAATCGATATTTTGGCAGCACAGCTTCTTTAACAGCGCGGATCCAACTCTTGGATTTTTTTTACTCAAAAAAAAATTTCACAAGGAACCTTAGGTAGAATTTGAATCATCAGTTAAGGTTTTTAGTGTCCAACTCTTGATTTTTTTTATAGAAACATTTTAAAAATTTATTCCTATAAAAAGACTTGAGAAAAGTTTGCTATTTTGAAAAATGTCTCTTCAAAAAATTTTCAGGTTCTAAAGCATTTTTCTGACAACAGATTTCGAGACTTTTTCCTATAAAAAAAACTCAAAAAGTAATTTTTCCTATAGAAAAAGTCTCAGATTCTGTTAAATTTTTTCCATAAAAAAAACTAACGTTTTCTTAAAAAAACAGACACAGATTCTGTGTATTTTTTCCTATGGAAAAAGTCTCAGCCTCTATTACATTTTTTTCTATAAAAAAAACCTAAAATTTTCCCTGAAGAAAATTTTCTTATTTTTATTATACCCTCCACTCTAGTGATAGAGGGTATATATAAGTTTGTCATTCCGTTTGTAACACCTCGAAATATTGGTCTAAGACCCCATAAAGTATATATATTAGAGTGTCCCTTATTTTGGAAATGTTGGAAATGTTGAAACGGTACCCCCTCATTTTTTTCCTTTTGACTAAAAAATAACTCAGGAAAAATTGTACGCCCCTACGACCACGCCTTCCCTACGCGACGGGACCGTAAAGAGCGGGGCCTTAAAAATCATTTTTCCATACAAAGCAAAAAAATTTTTTTTTGATTTTAAATTTTTTTGTTATTAATTATAATATTACTTGGTTAGCTTATTCACGACAAAAAATTTGATTTTGGTGGGATGAGGCTTTCAGTTCTAAAAAATTTTTCGAAAAAAAATTTAGAGCTTTTGGGGTCCTACAGTAAAAATTTTTTAAAAAATATTTTTTTTTAGTTTTGACAAGCAACCGTTTTAGTTGAATTGTTGCTTTTAATGATATATTTTCATAAAAAAATATTTTTCGAAAAAAAATTTAGAGCTTTTGGGGTCCTACAGTAAAAATTTTTTAAAAAATATTTTTTTTTAGTTTTGACAAGCAACCGTTTTAGTTGAATTGTTGCTTTTAATGATATATTTTCATAAAAAAATATTATTCCTATCTGTGACATCTTTATCGTGATCTAAAAAAGGGTAAAAAATGCATTTTTGATGTTTTTCGATACACGATCAAGATGTTACAGATATGAATAATATTTTTTTTATGAATATATATCATTAAAAGCAACATTACAACTAAAACCGTTGCTTGTCAAAACTAAAAAAAAAAATTTTTAAAAAATTTTTACTGTAGGACCCCAAAAGCTCTAAATTTTTTTTTCGAAAAATTTTTTAGAACTGAAAGCCTCATCCCACCAAAATCAAATTTTTTGTCGTGAATAAGCTAACCAAGTAATATTATAATTAATAACAAAAAAATTTAAAATCAAAAAAATCTTTACGGCCCCGTCGCGTAGGGAAGGCGTGGTCGTAGGGGCGTAAAATTTTTCCTGAGTTATTTTTTAGTCAAAAGGAAAAAAATGAGGGGGTACCGTCTCAACATTTCCAACATTTCCAAAATAAGGGACACTCTAATATATATTCATGATCATTGTTCGATTCTAAGACGATCTAGCGATGTCCGTCCGTCCGTCTGTCCTTCTGTCTCTCTGTTGAAAACACGCAATTTTTTGAAAGACTTTACAGAAGCTCCTGAAGTTTGGCATATATGTTGGGCATTTACCTGGTCAGGTTGGTATTGCAATCCAGCGAAATCGGTCCAGTGGTTCAAAAGTTATGAGCAAAAGAGTGAATTTAGGCAAGGGTTTTTTTACGAATTTACGAGATAAAAAACACGATAACTTTCTAAAGGTAATTCTGAGGATGCTGAAGCTTGGCATATATATTTGTCGTTTCCCTGGGCTGGTTCGTATTGAATTTCCGCGAAATCGGTCCAGTGGTTCAAAAGTTATTAGAAAAACCGTAAATTTCAGATTCGCCTCACCTTAAATTCACGTGTTGAAAACCCGTTAAACATATTTTAAAAATATTGGTAAGTCACAAAAATATTTTACAACGCATTTTTGTCAGTCAAAAATATTTTTACACTAAAACAAAAAAAACATACACTTGAAAAAAATTTTACACTCAAAACAAATTTAGTAAATTATTTTTTTTTTTTTTTTTTTCAAAAATTACTTTAACAAAATTTAGTAAATTATTTTTTTTTTCTAAAATTTCTTTAAAAAAAAGTTTTTTTACTCAAAATAAAATATTTCACTTAAAAAGAGCACTGTGGAGGGTATTCACAGATTCGGCCAAGTCGAATTTAACTTTTCTACTTGTTTTTCTTTTAATTTTACTTTTTTACTATAACAAAGTTTTAAGATTTAAAAACATTTTTTCTAATATAAATTTTAAGATTCTTGTCCATTTTTCCTAAAAAAAATCTCACATGATTTTTTTTTTTTTTTCTCTTTCCAGTTGTCAGATTTTTAATGCAGAAAATTCTGAGATTTTTTTTTGCTATATAGAAAAATTATAAGCTTTTTCCTTTAGAAAAACTCTCAACTTTCTTCTATAGAAAAACTTTCAACTTTGTTCTTTATAGAAAAACTCTTAATTTTTTTCTATAGAAAAATTTCCAAATTTTTCACCTATAAAAATTCCCAATTTTGGCGTTTAAAAAATTTCCAAAATTTTCGTGGAGAAAAATCCCCAAATATTTCGTCTAGTAAAATTCTCGTATTTTTTCTAAAGAAAAATTGTAGCATTTTGAGACTTTCATCATACAGAATAATTCTAACATTCAGAAACATTTTTCCTTTTGAAAAATTTAAGACATTTTTCATTTTTCTATCAAAAAATTTCTCCTATACAAAAATTCTGAGACTTTTACTTAAGAAAACTTTAAGGGTTTTCCCTATAGAAAAATTTGCAAATTATTCCTATAGAAAAATTCTAATTTTTTTCGCAAAAAAAGTTTTAAGATTTTTCTATAGAAAAATTCTTAAATTTTTTCATATACAATTTTTTCAAATCAAGTATCATTTGCACTCCACCGTTCTGTATACATTCTCCAAAAATTGACATCTCAGTTTTGGCTATGATTGGCATACGGACCACAGAACACTCTAAAAGAGCTATCTAAATGGGACTGTGATCTAGGACTAAAAGGACCGAATAACAGTTTTCAAGGAAGAATATTAATGTTTAGATAGATTTAGATTTAAAACTTTACATTTTTATCAAAATTTTTAAAATGTAATCTAAATTTTAAGTTCATGATTTTTAATTCTTCCTTGAAATTGTTAGCGATTTATGTTTCAAAATAGTTGGCATCACTGCATACAAAAATATCGTTCGATTATAGCTGTGTTTAGTAAGCTCTAAGTGAGGTGAGTTTTGTTTATTAGAAAAGGGTCAGTGCTGCCAGATAAATTTTAAGTAATTTCCCGATTTTATAATTGAAAAATACCCAGGAAATTTTCTAAATCACTTTACTAATCTCCAATTTGTGTTTCGAATAATAGTAACATTGAAATTATCCGCAGAGATGAAGTATTCCTTGACAGGAATTGGAATTTTCAGCAAAGTTTTAAAGGTGTTAAAAATAGAAGCCTTTGTAAAATGATAGGGTTTCAGACCTAGTGCTCTTTATTGGATTTACAAAGCAGCTTTGCAACAAATAATGTTATTTTTGTCTAGTGACACGCTTAAGAGTCGATAAAAAGCCAACAAAATCGCAAGAGTACTTTAGTTGTTTCAATGAATTTAGGTGCCTTTTGAAACTAGCAAATAACACCCTGCAGGAAAAGTGACATATCACCCGGACCCAAAAAACCCTATCACAAATTCGATACCTTTCATATAAAAATACATTTCACTTTGTTAGGGAATGTCTTAGCCTAGGATATATCACTAGTGACATGTCACTGGACAAGTAACTTAGAAACGCATCCCATTTCGGTTCAAAATTTCGGTTGTTACAAAATTCTACTGTCGCGTCTGTTTAGTCTATGGTTATATATGTTACCAACGGAATGCTGACTTTAATATGTTACCAAGTGAACATATTTACCCTCATAAATACATACAACATTTCTCCACATGATCTATTAAAAAAATCTTTTTTATATGTTTTCATTGTCCTTCTACGTATTACAGGTTAACATTATCTAGAGCATCTATATCAATGGTTCCCAACCTTTTTTGTGCCACGCCCCACTTTTAAGTTTAAAAAACTACAATGTCCCCCCTACACTTAAGAAAAATTTGTAAATTTTTCAAATTAGTTTAAAAATTCAAAATTTACTTGTGGTTAAGCCAAATTTTTTTTAAAATCATCGTTTAAACAAAGGTTTTAGAAAATGATGCGTTCAAATTGCCCCCCAGTGGGGCGAGAATCAAAGGTTGGGAACCATTGATCTATATAAATGTGTCTTTTTTTCTACATATTGTACATATATGATTTTAAAAAAAACATGCTTCAAAGTTTTATGAGCTTAAAATTTTAAAAGGAATTTTATTCCCCCACAAAACAAGATTCCTTTAAAGAACACCACCACTTAAGTTATTTGATTGTACATATGTATTTATTTGCTCAAGTATGACCAATGTTTTGAAAATGGTCTTCAAAACATGGAATATGTTTAGTCTATGAAAACTTAGAAATGACATTATGGTCGTTAGTCTATTGTCATTTAACAATTGACCACAATCCTGACACTATGACCTGGCAGGTAAAGATGAGATACATATGTGACATAATTTTAAAATAATTAAATCGTTTTGGAAAGTTTTTTTTTATAACATGTATTTCAAATGAATTATAAAGTATTTTTTTGTTATTATATTTTTTAGAAACTTTAATGCTTTATAAGAGTTGTTTTCAGTGTTAATTGTCACGTGACCTATCACCCGGACCTAAAACACCTATCACAAAGTCGACACCTTTCATATAAAAATACCTATCACTTTTGTTAGGGAATGTCTCAGTCCCAGATATCACTATTTTTTTCAAAAAAAAATTACTTTTTTCTAAAAAAATTATTTTTTTCTAAAAAATTTACTTTTTTCTAAAAAAAATCCTTTTTTCTAAAAAAAATCCCTTTTTTCTAAAAAAATACTTTTTTCTAAAACAGGTACTTTTTCTACAAAAAGTACTATTTTCTAAAAAAAGTACTTTTTCTAGAAAAAAGTACTTTAATAATATTTTTTAGAAAAAAGTACCTTTTTAGAAAAAAGTACTTTATTTTAAAAAGTAATAAAAAAGTACTTTTTTTACTTTCTTCTAAAAAAAGTAGTTTGTTCTAGAAAAAAGTACTTTTTCCAAAAAAAAGTAGTTTGTTCTAGAAAAAAGTACTTTTTCCAAAAAAAGTACTTTTTCCAAAAAAAGTACTTTTTTCTAAAAAAAGATACTTTTTCTAAAATACGGTACTTTTTCTTAAAAAATTTACTTTTTTAAAATCAAGACACTTTTTCATAAAAATTTTACTAATTTTTTCTTAAAAATTTTACTTTTTTAAAAAAAAACACTTTTTCTAAAAAATTTTACTTTATCTACAAAAAGTACTTTTATCTAAAAAAAAAAGTACTTTTTCCTAAAAAAGCACTTTTTTCTAAAAAAAAAAGTACTTTTTCTAAAAAAGAACTTTTTCTAAAAAAAGTACTATAATACTACTTTTTTTAGAAAAAAGTACTTATTTTAGAAAAAAACACTTTTTCTTAAAAAGTAGTAAAAAAGTACTTTTAGAAAAACAAATTACTTTTTTGTCTAAAAAGAAAATTTTTTTCTAAAAAGTAGTTTTTTCCAAAAAGAACTTTTTTCCAAAAAAAAAGTACTTTTTCTACAAAAGTACTATTTAATACTTTTTAGGAAAAAAATAATATTTTTTAGAAAAAAGTACTTATTTTAGAAAAAAGGACTTTCTTTTAAAAAGTAATAAAAAAGTAATAAAAAAGTACTTTTTTTACTTTCTTCTAAAAACGTAGTTTTTTCTATAAAAAAGTACTTTTTTCTAAAAAAGGTACTTTTTCTAAAAACGGTACTTTTTCTTAAAAAAGGTACTTAAAAATAAGACACTTTTTCTAAAAAATTTTACTTTATCTACAAAAAGTACTTTTTTCTAAAAAAAAGTACTTTTTTCTAAAAAATCACTTTTTTCTAAAAAAAAAAAAATACTTCTTCTAAAAAATAACTTTTTCTAAAAAAAGTACTTTAATACTACTTTTTTAGAAATAAGTACTTAATTTAGAAAAAAGTATTTTTTTAAAAAAGTAGTAAAAAAGTACTTTTTTTACAAAAACAAATTATTTTTTTGTCTAAAAAGACAATTTTTTTCTAAAAAGTACTTTTTTCCAAAAAGAACTTTTTTCCAAAAAAAAGGACTTTTTCTACAAAAGTACTATTTAATACTTTTTAGGAAAAAAGTTAAATTTTTTTTAAAAAATATTTTTTTTTCTACAAAAAAGTACTTTAATAACATACTTATTTTATAAAAAAGTACTTTCTTTTAAAAAGTTATAAAAAAGTACTTTTTTTACTTTCTTCTAAAAAAAGTAGTTTTTTCTAGAAAAAAATGCTTTTTTTAAAAAAGGACTTTTTTCTAAAAAAGGTACTTTTTCTAAAAATATTTTACTTTATCTACATAAAGTACTTTTTTCTAAAAAAAAATACTTTTTCTAAAAAAAGTACTTTTCTAAAAAAGCACTTTTTCTAAAAAAAAGTACTTTAATACTACTTTTTTAGAAAAAAGTAGAGTCCGACCGAATATTCGGTTTCGGTCTCGGTTTCGGCCGAATAATGGGGTTTCGGCCTCTATTCGGTATTCGGCAAAATTTTGGCCGAATATTAGCCGAAACCGAAACTTTTTGGTATTTTAAAAAATATTTAAAAAAGTCGCAAAATTTTTTAATTTGTATTTCATTACACTTGTTTCAGTTCAATTGAAGAAAATGTTGCAAGTTTTTGCAATAAATGTAAAACTCTTTCAGTTGAAAAATTATTTTCTCCTAATCTACAAACGAAATATACAATTTTTTTGTAAGTTTTTTAAAAAACATATATTTTTTTCAAAAATACAACAATTCATATGGTTTAAAAGCATTTTATGCTGTATATTTATCTTTAACAACTTTTTAATAATTTTATTCATGCCAGGCGATAATTTTTTTTAAGTTTCGGTTTCGGTTCGGTTTCGGCCGAATATTACTTTTTTGGCCGAATATTCGGTTCGGTTTCGGTTCGGCTTCGAAAACTGGTTTCGGTCGGACTCTAGAAAAAAGTACTTATTTTAGAAAAAAACACTTTTTTTAAAAAAAGTAGTAAAAAAGTACTTTTTTTAGAAAATGTGCTTTTTTTAGAAAATGAGCTTTTTTTAGAAAAACAAATTACATTTCTGTCTACAAAAAACATTTTTTTCTAAAAAGTACTTTTTTCCAAAAAGAACTTTTTCCAAAAAAAGTACTTTTTCTACAAAAGTACTATTTAATACTTTTTAGAAAAAAAGTAAAATTTTTTTTAAATAAATACTTTTTTTTCTGAAAAAGTACGTTTTCTACTTTTTTAAGGTGCCGATAAAGTGTTCGATTTGACATGGAATGCCGCCCCATATAAAAACATATTTATTTTTGAAAAAAATAAAACAAATTATTCATGTCAAAGGACGATTCAGCTTATTGACAACCAGAGCTTGCCATATGTTTGATTTCAAATGTTTTTTTAAATTCCCAAATAAATTCCCAAAAAAGGTATTTATTTTTAATTTGCCCGGTATTCACCCATGCATCGGGTAAATACTGGGTAGAATCCCATCACTATAAATAATATTAAATTAAATTTAACTAAAAACAGGTGAAGAAAGTGTTAATTAAATTCGGTTATGCCGAATATTTTATACCCTCCACCATGCAAAAAAAAATGAAAAAAAAACTGCCGGGGCGTTAAAAAAATTAACTCGCCCGAGCAGGGACTTGAACCCTGGACCCTTGGATTAAAAGTCCAATGCTCTACCGACTGAGCTACCCGGGCATATATTATTTAGCTGCTTAAAAAAAACTCACACACACAACTCTGCTGCTGAGTTGTCATGATGACAATTCATTCAGTCATTCAGTATTGTTTTGTTTTGTTTTTGGAATATTTATATGAATATAAAAATATTTGTGTATGAATGTAGTTTTTCTGATTCAATATAATTGATAACGAATTCAATTAACTGGAAACTGATAAGGTTTATTATGTATTAATTTTAAAACATGTTGATATTATTAACTAAAGGCTTTAAAAAAGAATTAAAATTAACAAATTTAATTGGCGAATAATTGAAATTGAAATTTAATTATGTAGTTTTGCTTTAAGGTTTTTGAAAAAAAAAAACTGAATAGAGGTATAGAATCACTACAAAATCTTTTTAATTGAAAATGTTCAATTAAATTATTTTAAAGTTATTGATACTTTCTTTCGGAGTTTTTGTTTAATAAATGTATTTTGTGAATTTCAGACAAATTGTAACAAAAAATTTAAACAACGACAACGACGCCACCTATCGGGATTAAACTTAAGAGAAACCTGGCTGCAGACTAATGGCGTTTTCTTTTCTGGAAAAAAATGTTGCACTTTCTGCACTTTTTTTTTCTTTAATGACTCTTTGTGCACAGTTATGTACAGTAAATATAGACGTATTTGGTACCAAAAGAAAGGTATTTATAAGGACTATAAAATGCTGTATCAAGCATTTGAAAACAATACTCAGTTTTTGAGCTGATCCGATAAATGTAAAAATTTATGGGTTTTTGAAATTTTTTTCAATAAAATAAGCGTGTTTCAACATTTTATTATGAACAGTTAGATAGAAAATACCTTTCCTTTGGTATCAAATATGTCTATACTTACTGTTTATTACTGTCCACAAGGAGTCATTAAAGAAAAAAAGTGCAGAAAGTGCAACATTTTTTTCCAGAAAAGAAAACGTCAGTCGGTCCAGCATTTCTTGAGTTTTAGTAACACGTACCCGGAACAAACGTTGTAAAAATAAAATTGTTTTAGTAGACCTTTAAAATGTCATATTTTAATTAGGTTTATTTTAGCTCGAGGTTATTTTTTTTCTATACTAATTAGGCTGAGTTTTTGAGTTGTAAAATTTATTGGTTTTAGGTTTAAACTGAGTTAAAACCACAAATTCTGTTTTTGAGATGTGGTTTATTTTAAGTTTAACTCACCAATGATGGAGAGTTAAACTAAGGTACAAAAATGTCAAAAAAACACCTCTGATTTTCAAATATACTGGTTAGTATTGCCATGTTGTGGTATTTTATTCGAAAAAATGTGCGATGATGGCAACTATTCTAATTGGAAATGTGGCAATTGGTATGGCAATACCGCGTTAATCGACATTTGCTAAACTTGAACTGAAAAACAGAATGCTTGGTTAGAATTTTATACTAAAAAATAGTACTTTCTTAGAAAAAATAGTGCTCTTTTAGAAAAAATAGAAAAAAAGTATTTTTTAGAGAGAAAGTGTTTTTTTTTTTTAAAGTAGCGCTTTTTTTTGTAAAATAGTACTATTTTACAAAAGTACTATCTCATCTTTAAGACAAAAACGTACTTTTTCAGGAAAAAAGGAATAAAAATAAATATTTTTAGGCTGCGTTTTTGACATATCGCTTTAACTTAGTTTAACCGGGAGTTTTATTAAACTTTATAAAAATAAAACCAAGTTTAACCAAGCATTCTGTTTTTCAGTTCAAGTTTAGCAAATGTCGATTAACGCAGTATTGCCATACCAAATATCGCATTTCTAATTAGAATAGTTGCCATCATCGCATATTTTTTCCATTAAAATACTACAACATGGCAACAAAAACCAGTACATTTGAAAATCAGAGGTGTTTTTTTGACGTTTGTGTACCTTAGTTTAACTCTCCAACATTGGTGAGTTAAACTTAAAATAAACCACATCCCAAAAACATAATTTGTGGTTTTAACTCAGTTTAAACCTTAAACCAATAAATTTTACAACTCAAAAACTCAGCCTTATAAAGTTTAATAAAGCTCCCAGTTAAACTAAGTTAAAGCGATATGTCAAAAACGCAGCCTTAAACCATGATATTCTTTCTCATAGAATAATTTTTAAGAAAGATTGAGTAAATATTAAACGTGCCACGAGGGTCGAAATGGAAATTGAAATTATTGATAGACGTTTTTTATAAAATTTCTTAAAAATATTTCTAGGTCGATTTTATCCAAGCTCAAACATAAAAAATTTCAAAAATAGTCCAATAGTTAATATTCATTTATTAAATAATTTTTCCAAAGACTCAAACAAACACCAAAATTTTTAAAACTCAGTAGAAAAAATCCGAACTTTTTCTTTTGACCACCAATTTTTGGTAAACAAAGGAAATGTTCAATTATTTTTATATTTCATTACTATACACATAGGTGTACTAAAATTATTAAACAATTAAATCTTTTCTTTGTTTACCAAAAATTGGTGGTCAAAAGAATTGGAGGTCAAAAAATTCGGATTTCTTCTACTGAGTTTTAAAAATTTTGTTTTGTTTGTTTGGGTCTTTGGAAAAAATTATTTAATAAATGAATATTAACTATTGGACTATTTTTTTAATTTTTTATGTTTGAGCTTGGATAAAATCGGCCTAAAAATATTTTTAAGAAATTTTCTAAAAAACATCTTTCAATAATTTTAATTTCCATTTCGACCCTCGTACCACATTTAATTTTAGACAATCTGAACTTCATTAAGCTTTAATTAAAGCTTTATTAATTATATACACAGGACTTTTTACAAAAATACTTATTTGATAATAATTAGGTCTATTTTGGTTAACTTTGTCTTGATTGGATTGCTAACTAATATCTTTCACACGAAATAAGCTGCGAGCCACCGTATGTGAACATTATACAGTCAAACTCGGTTATAACGAACTCGGTTATAACGAATTCTCGGTTATAACGAACTAATTCTGAAGTCCCGACGTTTTGGCATCAATGTTCATACAAAATACTTCTTTTATAACGAACTCGGTTAAAACGAATCCTCGGTTAAAGCGAACTGCTTATTATGGTCCCACGAATACAATTTCATGTTTATTTTTATAACGAACTCCGATAAATATTTTTTAAGGTGATGCAATCATATTTATCAAACTCACAAAAGTTTGGAAATTTTTGATTTATTTTACAATTTTGATAAAATTTATTGATATTTTTAATGTTTTCTTCTCAATTAGTAGTTTATTTACGAAAAAACATCAAATAAAACAAAATTGGATCTATTTTTTTTTGGAAATAAAACTAGGTTGATAAAAAATATACTCCGCTTATAGCAAACTTCGCTTATAATGAACCATTTTTGCTCGTCCCTCGGAGTTCGTTATAACCGGGTTCGACTGAATATTGATGGAAAGGTTTTTTATGGCCAATCCAGTGGTGTGTCGGCCTTGGCCAAATTATACCTATCTTATAAGTTGGTTTTTGTCAAAAATTTGGAAATGTTGAGCTACTTTATATGGAGAAGTATATACCTACGACCCCCAAATTCATATATAATAATTTCCATTACGTTAAGGCCGACATGTGATTTTGCTTTTGGCGAAATTCCTGTTAGTTCGGCTTTTATTCAGATTTTCACGAAAGACCATAATTTTTCATAAGGTGGCAACCCTTTTTTAAACTACCTGGATAGCCGATTATAAATAGCAGGCTAAACTTAGTTTTCGGTACTTATTAACATATGGGGGTTTTCGTGTCAACTGACTAGTGTTTGGGAATTCCCGGACTTTTCAATTTCCCGGGAAACGGGAAAAAAATAATTTATTTCCCGGGATTCCCGGGAATCCCGGGAAATTTTCATTGTTAATATAAATCATAAAAAAACATTAAAATTTGACCAACTTTTTATTAAAAACAGTTTTATTAGAGATAAACAATTAATTAAAACAAAAAAAATCAAAAAATAAAAGTTAAAAATCCTGAAATACAATAAAACAAAAAAATGTTGCTACTTTTTTCCCACAAAAAATCGCAAAAAATAGCTACAAATCGCAAAAATTTAAAACTGCGTTATTCGAGCAAAAACTAATATAGTTGGCAGCACTTTTAATATATGTTCTGGAAATGTAAATTCCAAGTTCAAAATTTTTATATTTTTTTGACGTCTTAACAAAATTTTATTTTTTACTTTTGTATTTTATTACTTGTGTATTTTTTAACTTTTTAAGTTTTTTCATGATATTTTCATACTTTTTACACTTGGTCAGTTTTCCTATAAATAAATATTTGCATTGTTCTTCTAAATAGAAAAAATACTAAAAATAGCAAATATAATTATACCTGTATGTGAAAAAAATATTAAAAATTAAATTAAAATAAACGTTTTTTATGTAAAATGGTTTATTTTATAAAATTCCCGGATTTCCCGGGAAAAATTAAAAAAATTCCCGGGAATTCCCGTCAGTCTTTTCCCGGGAATTCCCGGGAAATCCGACCCGGGAATTCCCGGACCCCAAACACTACAACTGACGCAACTTTTGAAACCGATGTCTTCCGATCGGGATGAAATTTGCACCAAGGTTAGTCCTATTGGATAGTAGTTCCGACACAATTTTTCAGCGATATTGGTCAAGGACTCTCTGAGTCCAAAATTTGACATTTTGGCAAAGAGGTTTTTATTCTCATCCATGTAACTTCCTACCTATTGTTTTTAGCAAAATGTGTCCCAAAGAGTTTAGATAGCTATTTCTTCGATATATTCTGGATAATGGAAATTTTACTATCGTTATGACTGGAATTATCTATCGTTATGACCAGGGAAACCAAAAATATGCTCTAAAAAACACGTTTTATGCGCTTAAAAAATGCCCTTAAAAACGGAAAATATGCTCTAAAAACAATATAAATATGCTCTTAAAAAAATTATGTCCCCTTTTTTGCTGTGTTTTTTTACAATTTGTTAGAGAATAGACCCTCCAAATACCGTTATGTGCGACAGTTAGAGGGTTAAATATGTTCTACAAAAATATTTGCCTTAATATTTTCTACCAAGTTGCTGAATCTAAAGAAAACATATTTCTTTCATATGCCAATATGAAGCAAGAACAGGCCTAAGGGGAATCAATCGCCACAATTCCGTAATTGTTGAATAAAATTTAAAAATAAATGTTGTCATAAAAAAATTGGAAAAGAAGCTGTAAAAATTGAAAAAAAAAAAATGCTCTAAAAATATAAAAATATGCTCTAAAAAGTGGAAAAATGCTCTAAAAATTGAAAATATGCTCTAAAAATATGCTTTTATGCTAAAATATGCTCTTAAACCTAAAATATGCAAAAATATGCTCTTAAGGCTAAAATATGCAAAAATATGCTCTAACAAATCGATGCCAGATTTCTTAACAACTTCTGAAACGGATAAATACCTTACCCATTTATCAAAAAAATGCACAGGAAAAAACATGATACTGCATATTTTTGGTTTCCCTGGTTATGACTGTAATTCTCGATACAGAACTTATCGCAAACTATCGTTATTCTAGTCGAAACCGGTATCGTTTCGATATGAATATGATATCGTTTTCGCTATTTAAAGTAATAAAATAAATTTCCAGAAACGACGATAGCAAAATCGCCTAAAATTTTAAAATGGTATCATAATTTTTATTTAAGGTGATACCGTAATCGGTATCACTTATCGTTATTTGGTTTATTGGGCGAGTACCTAAATTTCTTTAAACATTTAAAAACACTTTGCTACAGATTGAAAATTTTTTGGGCATTTCTGCTTGTTGGTATAAACACAAAATTGTATTTTAAACTTGACCATAATTACTTTTAATCTTTGGCATTATGGTCGTCTATATCTGCAAGCAACAACCGAAGCCCATTAGGTATTTGTTCGATAAAACATACACTCAGAAAAGTTTAACAGCTACACTTAAAGATAATTATTATAACAGAAACTGATAATTTCTACAGGAAATATATCTTACAATCAGAGAAATTTTCTATATGAAAATGTATTTCTCTAAAGAAATAATGTCTCAAAAGTTTATAAAGGGAAAAAAATCTCATTTTGAGTAGGTTTATTCTAGCTCGCGGTCTTTATTTCCTTTAATAATAAAACTATGATATTCTAATAGAATAATTTTCAAGAAAATTATTTTTCTGTTTTAAATTTATTTATAATGGACATTTTTGCAAGACATAGTCGACAAGAAATTTTAATTATTCAGAATTTGGAAAAATATTTTGAAACTTTTTTTGTATAGGAAAAATATTTCAGGATCTGAAAACTTTTAAAAAACTTGAATGAGAATTTTTTTGTTAAAAAAAATATTTTTATAGAAAAAAAAATTCTCAAAATCTGAGAATTTTTTTTTTAGAAAAAAATTTTCAGAATCGGAAAATTTTTCTAAAAGAAAAATACCTTAGAATCAGAAAATTGTTTTGTATCTAATAAGATTTCTCATTACTAGTTAATGCAACATTTCCGACTGTAGTCTAAACCACAATTATAATAAATGTAAATATAAAAAAAATACTAAATTGACAGTTATTTTGTTAGTTTTAGCAATTATGACCAAAATCAAATTATAAAATTTCAAATATAATTTTTAGAAAATTTCTGTAACAAAAAAAAATAGATTTTTGCAATTCAACTCATGGAATATTTAGCATATGTTGTCATTTCTATATGTGTCCAATACAAATGACAAATGAAAAATCTTGTTTTTAATATGAATGAATATTATTTTTGTATGTCTCTCTGTGTTAAATATATAAATATAATAAATTAATAAATTTATTGAACACAACATATTGAACTCAATAATATTGTAGTTATACTCTGACTGAATAGGGTTGCTGCAACATTAAAATTCAATTGAAAATATTAGAGTGAGCTTAGAACTTTTCTATACAAAAAATACAAAGTTCAAATTTTTTTAAAAATCTTTATTCGTTAGAGAGATATTGTATGTACATTTCCGATAGAGGGCGCAGTAGACTAACAAAATAAACAAATTGTTTTTCTTTAGCACAGATCTACATTTTCACAAAGTATGGTCCAGAAACTCGAAGCCAAAAAAAAACAAATATAAAAAAAACAAGTAGAAAAGTTAAATTCGACTTTGCCGAATCTATGAATACCCTCCACAATGCATTTTTTTTAAAGTGTAGTACATTTTTTAACGTGAAAAAAATTAACAATTTTGATTAGAAATATTTTATTTTGAGTAAAAAACTCTTTTTTTGTCAATTAAAAAAAAAAAAAAAAAATTACTAATTTTTTTTTTTGAGTGTAAAATTTTTTTCGAGTGTAATGTTTTTTTTTTACTGTAAAAATATTTTTGAGTGAATGCACGTACATGTATGTACACAAAATATTGTAATTTTTGTAAAAAAAAAAAATTTTTTTTTTGTAAATTTTTTTTTTGAGTGTAAAATTTTTTTTGAGTGTAAAATTTTTTCTTTGAGTGTAAAATTTTTTTCGAGTGTAATTTTTAAGTTACCAATGCTTTTAAAACTAAACAAGTTTAAAAAGCATTTGCTTTAAAATTAAACAAGTTTGAAAAGCATTGTTTAGTTACCACCAATGCTTTTAAAACTTGTTAAAACACGTGGCATTTTAGATGAAACTAATCTGAAATTCAGGGGTTTGCTTATAACTTTTGAACCACTGGACCGATTTGGCTGAAATTTAAAACCAAACAGACCCGGGGAACAGCAAAGATACATGCCAAGCTTCAGTAGTCTCATTATTGTCTTTCGAAAGTTATCGTGTTTTTTATTTCATAAATTCGCGAAACACCCTTGCCGAAATTTACTCTTTTGCTCATAACTTTTGAACCACTGGACCGATTTGGCTGGATTGCAATACCAACCTGACAAGGTAAATGACAAACATATATGCCAAACTTCAGTAGCCTCTGTAAAGTCTTTCAAAAGTTAGCGTGTTTTCTACGGACGGACAGACAGACAGACAGACAGACGGACGGACGGACGGACGGACGGACGGACGGACGGACGGACATCGCTAGATCGACTTAAAATCGATCGAGGATCATAAATATATATACTTTATGGGGTCCTAGACCAATATTTCGAGGTGTTACAAACGGAATGACAAACTTATATATACCCTCTATCACTAGAGTGGAGGGTATAAAAATCGGCCTTGCCGACTGTATTGATACCCTCCACAATGTAAAAAAAAAGACTGTTTAAAAAAAAATATCTTTTGAAAAAAAAAAAAATTTGGCGAAAAATTTTTTTTGGAAAAAAAAACTCCGCGAAATTTTTTAGTTTTTTTTTTAAATAGGTTTGTACTTGTAAAAATGCCATTCTGTATCTAATTCTGTTCACATATACCAACCAGCCGCCAATTTAAAGCATGTTGTATTTTTAGGTTATGTGGAATGCAACAACATTTTCGGGGTGTTCTTACATTTTCATAACTTTTGAACCGCTGAACAGACTTCGCTCAAATGCAATACCAAATTGCTTAGGCCAACAACAAGTCAATGGGCTAAGTCTCAGTCATATATTATTATTTCTTTAATTTCCGCCCACTCTAATTCATATACTTCTGTATGACTGCATACATATAAGAGTGCAAATTTAATTCCCAAAACTCCCAAAAGCATAAAGTAAATTATTTCAATTAAATATTTTCTCTACATACAAACAGCAATAACAAATATTCATAGTATGAGTTTTATATCAGAACTTGAAGGAATGAATTAATTAAAAAAAAAAATACAAAATTTTGAGAAGTTTTTCGTAAAATGTACGTTAAATTTTTAAATTCTTATACATTTTCCGTATAAAAAAGTTTCAGATTCTGAGACATTTTTCTGTATAAAAAAAATTCTAAGATTCTGAGACATTTTTCTGTATAAAAAAAATCTCAGATTCTGAGACATTTTTCCGTATAGAAAAGATTCTCAGAATCTGAGACATTTTTCAGTATAGAAAAATTATCAGATTCGGAGACATTTTTTCGTATAGGAAAATTCACCGATTCTGAGATATTTTTTTCAAAAATTAAATTCCAGATTCTGAGTGATTGTTCTGTATAGAAAACTTCTCAGATTCTGAGACATTTTTTCGTATAGAAAAATTCTTTGATTCTGAGACATTTTTTCGTATAGAAAAATTCTCAGATTCTGAGACATTTTTTTGTATAGAAAAATTCTCAGATTCTTAGACATTTATCGGTATAGAAAAATTCTCAGATTCTGAAACATTTTTTTCGTATAGAAAAATAATCAGATTCTGAGACATCCTTCCGTATAAAAAAATTTTCAGATTCCGAGACATTTTTCTGTACAGAACAATTTTCAGATTCTGAGACATTTTTTCCGTATAGAAAAATTCTCAGATTCTGAGACATTTTTCCGTTTAGAAAAATTCGCAGATTCTAAGACATTTTTCCTTATAGAACAATTCTTAGATTCTGAGACATTTTTCCGTACAGAAAAATCTCAGAATCTGAGACATTTTTCTTTATAGAAAAAATCTCAGATTCAGAAGCATTTTTCCGTATAGAAATATTCTCAGATTCTGAGACATTTTCCGTATAGAAAAATTATCAGATTCTGAGACATTTTTCCATATAGAAAACTTCTTACATTCTGAGACATTTTTCTGTATAAAAAAATTCTCAGATTCTGAGACATTTTTCCGCAAATAAAACTTCTTAGATTCTGAGATATTTTTTCCGTATAGAAAAATTCTGAGATTCTGAAACATTTTTCCGTATAGAAAAATTATCAGATTCTGATACATTTTTCCGTAAAGAAAAATTCTCAGATTTTGAGAAATTTTTCTCAGATTTTGAGAAATTTTTCTCAGATTTTGAGAAATTTTTCTCAGATTTTGAGAAATTTTTCTCAGATTTTGGGACATTTTTCCGTATAGAAAAATTCTCAGATTCTGAGATGTATAAAAAAAATTCTTAGATTCTGAAACATTTTTTTGTATAGAAAAATTCTCAAATTCCATACATATTCCCGTAAAGAAAAATTTTTAGATTCTGAAACATTTTTGCGTATGGAAAAATTTTTCTGTATAGAAAAATTCTCAGGTTCTGAGACATTTTTCCGAATAGAAAAATTCTCAGATTTTGAGACATTTTTTCGTATAGAAAAATTCTGAGAAATTTTTCTTTTTTACAGTAATAAAATACATTTTAGATGTTTAGATGGTTTATCTGAAATCAGCAGATTTTTCTGCTAAAGTCAGCTGATTTTTCAGCTGAAAGCAACCGATTTTTCTACTGTCCTGACATTGCAGAATCAAAATGAAGCATTTTCAGCAGATTTTTCTGCTGATTGGAAAGAGTGTACACTCAAAAAATTATGACGGTAGATTCCACTACAAAAGACAGTTCAAACTACTACATTTGTTGTTGTTTAGGCGTCCACTGCATTTTACGGTATAATCAACCAAAAATTTTTGTTGTTTTTAACAATTAATTAACAACAAGAAAAAACTGTAAAAACTACTTCAAATTACAGCTGTTTTTACTGTAACTCAAATTGTCTGGATATTTTTTCAACAATTTGGAATTAATTTCAGCACATCCGTTTTTCTAAAAATTTCTAGAATATTATAAGTTTTTTTATAGACTAAAAACAACTACATAAAACAACTGTTACTACAACGTAGTAATTTTTTGTATTTGTTTTAAAAAAGACTACAAAAAACAGTTGTTTGAGATTTTTCATACAAAAACAACTGAAATTTTAGTTGAAATCAACAACTAGTACTTACTAAACAAATGACAGGCATGTAGTAACTGCAATAATTTTCTACACTAAAAAAAAAAAAACTGTTAAGTTAGCAAAAAATTTAGTTAAATTTAACTAAAAAAGCACCTGATTTTGGGCCTACTAAATTTTTAGTTAATTTAACTAAAAATATTTAGCTAACTTTTCGTAGAATGAATGTAGCAAAAAAAACCGTAACTTTAACTAAAAATTTAGCTGAAATTTCGTAACGTTTTTATGTACATATATTAACAAAAAAATTAGTTGAATTCAGCTAAACTTTTTGTTACTTTTCGTAAACTTAAATTTACAAAATATTTTGTAAAAAATTGTAAGTATATTTTTTCTGTTTTTTCATCAGCTTAAGTAGAACTTATGAGATTCGCATAGGAGGCTACACAAGAAATTTCACTTAACAAATTTGTTACGAAAAATCAGCAAATTAATTAGTAAAAATTCGTAAACTCAGTTTTGAAGTCAACAAAAAAAATTAATTCAAAATTTGTTCAAAGCTAGTATTTTCGTAAATTGAACTTAACTAAAAAAAGTAGTTAAAACACTGATTTCAACTAAAAATTTGCTAAAAAGCCAGTAAACTCGGGTCAACAAAAAAAAATTTGTTAACTTTAAAGTTTTATTTTTTTGAGGGTAAGTGCAGAGAAAAGTTCTCAGATTCTGAGACATTTTTCCGTACAGAAAAATTCTCAGACTCTAAGACATTTTTCCGTTCTAAGAAAAAATCTTATACTCTGAGACATTTTTCCGTATAGAAAAATTTCCCGATTATGAGACATTTTTTCGTATAGCAAAATTCTCAGATTCTAAAACATTTATAGAAAAATTCTCAAATTCTGATACATTTTTCCGCATAGAAAAACTCTCAGATTCGGATGAAAATTCATAGATTCCAAAATTTTTCATATAGAAAAATTACCAGATTTTGAGATATTTTTCCGTATAGAAAATTTCACAGAATATAAGACATTTTTCCGTGCTGGAAAAATCTCAGATACTGCGACATTTTTTTGTAAAGAAAATTCATCAGATTCTGAAGCACTTTTTGAATACGAAATTTCTCAATAGAAAAATCGGATCAGATTCTGAGATATTTTTAAGTTAAAAAAAAATCTTAGGTTCGCATTAAAAAATTTCAAGATTTTATTTTTTTTTTGTTAGAAAATATTTCAGATTTTGATTTTTATTAAGGATTTAATTCTTTTAAATTTCTGTGTATGATTACGACTAGTATATTCACAACTCTATCATGAAAATTTGTGTGTACAAACAATTGTCCTATAATAAGTATAACAAAATATGAAATTGTCCATATTTCTACCCAACCAACCAAACCAATCAACCCCAACCTAGTGCATTGTAAAACAATGGGCCATAAAACGATGAATAACAGTTTTAAACTATTATATTATTATATACAAAGTTTTCAAAATAAAATTTTAAGGCTTTGGTACTTTTTGAAACTTGGACGAAATTTAATAATGTACTTAAAATAATTTTTTAAAGAGCGAAATTAGATTGACTTAAGTCGGATTCAATAATGTTGGTACTCTTAGAAATGCTAGAATGATTAAACAAATTCTGAAATTTTTCTGTAAAAAAAATTGTTTGGGAAGTTTTTGAGAATTTTTTCTATAAAAAATATTCAGCCTTACCATTGAAAAATAAAATAGATTTAAAATGAGCTTTAATTTTATTTCCAAACAAATTGTTTTTGTTTTTAAAATCGACTTTCAAAAAATGTATTGAAAATTTGAAATTTAAAATAAAACTTTTGTTAAAATAGACTTTTTGTTTTCTTGTGGTAAGGGCCATTATTTTTTACAAAATTTTTTTTTACTAAGTTTGAATTTAAAATTTTTGCTAACTCTCTCTCACCCCATAGTACAGTAGTCACAGTCATTCATTCGTGCGTTCGTTTATTCATTCATTTATTCATTTGTTTATTTGTCCAACAACCAGTAACAGAAAGTATTTCAATCTGTTTGTATTTAAAAGTTTTTATGCGTAAATATTGTGTGTAAGTATGTGTTTGTATGGACTTTTGTGAATGTTTGTTTGTTTGTTTGCCTGTGTGAGTGTGTATTTATGCATGTTAAAAATGCAACAGAATCCTTTTTCAACTTGTTGTTGTGTTGAGCCAACATCGAAAAAAAAACAACTTTAATGAATATTTGTGTGCGTGTGTGTGTGCGCCTGGAGTGAAAGTGCCACTGTGTATAGTATAGATTTTGATTGTGCCTGTAATTTGGTTTATAAAAATTGTGCTCCTATTAAGCTTTCCATTATTTACAGTCGAACCCGGTTATAACGAACTCCGAGGGACTATTAAAAATAGTTCGTTATAAGCGAAGTTCGCTATAAGCGGGGTATATTTTTTATCAACCTAGCTTTATTTCCAAAAAATATATGCAATTTTGTTTTATTTGATGTTTTTATCGTAAATAAATTACTTATTGAGAAGAAATCATTAAAAATATAAACAAATTTTATCAAAATTATAATACAAACCAAAAAATTCCAACCTTTTGTTGGCTTGATAAACATTATTGCCACATATTGAAAAATATTTATGTGAGTTCGTTATAAAAAGGTTAATATACATGAAATTGTGTTCGTGGGACCATAATATGCAGTTCGTTTTAGCCGAGGATTCGTTATAACCGAGTTCGTTATAAAAGAAGTATTTTGTGTGAAAATTGATGCAAAAACGTCGGGATTTTAGAACTAGTTCGTTATAATCGAGAATTCGTTATAACCGAGTTCGTTATAACCGAGTTTGACTGTATTTGCTTTTCTCTACAGTACGAAGGAATTTAAAATTAAAAGAAAAAAATTTAAAAATTTATTTTTATGAAAAGTGAAATTTTTTAGCAAATGTTTAAACAAAAATTTAAACAACTTTAAAATTTTGTGATTTTTTAATAGGAAGACATTCACAGAATCTGAGAATTTTTTACAGGTTTGTCATGTTAGCACTTTGAGTGCAAGATCTGGTTGGTTAGGTTGGATGGCGTTCGCCATTTGGCGAATTCACTCGGAAGCCATTAGGCCCATTGTGATTTCCCTAAATCTACTTTTTAAACCACCCCAATTCCCTAAGGTATTCTGCTAGAGACATCAATAAGACACCGGTAACTCTGGTAACTTTTTTGCCATATACACTGTGCAACAACTAAAATCGGAATGGCATGAAACAAAAAGCAAATAAAAGTTGACATATTTCATAACAAAACCCTTAAGGCTTTATTTTTAGTTCAGCGCTAGATTTAGTATACCCTCAACTTTGGGATAGAGGGTACAAATAAGTTTGTCATTCCGTTTGTAACTCATCGAAATATCGGCATGGGATCCCATAAAGTATATGGGGCATTCCATGTCAAATCGGACACTTTGAAATTTTTTTTTTAGATTTTCCCAATTTGTTTACAGTTTTTAGTACCCTTCTAAAACTCCTTCGTGGTAAATTTTCAGATTTTTTTGATGACCCGTTCGAAAGACATCGAATTTTTAAAAATGGGTAGTTTGTTCCTTTACTCAAACTTCTTCTTCAATAATGGTCCAAATTTCAAATTTTTTTTTTCAAAATTTTTGTTTTTTTTTTTAAAAAAATCCCAAAAAATTCTTAAAATTGTTATCCCACGATCATCCTTGGCAAAAAATTTGTAGAATCGGTAGAAGTTTTACACAAAAAAATTTCAAAAAAATCGAAGAGTACAAACATTTTCAAAAATGAGATTTAAATTTTAAAACTTAAAAATCGCATACTAGAGCGCTTTTAAGAATTTTTTGAGATTTTTTTTTTTAAATTACGTAAAAAAAAAAAATTTTGAAAAAAAAAATTAAATTTGGACCATTATTGAAGAAGTTATGAAGAAAAGAAGTTTGAGTAAAGGAACAAACTACCAATTTTTAAAAATTCGATATCTTTTGAACGGGTCATCAAAAAAATCTGAAAATTTACCACAAAGGGGTTTTCGAAGAGTACTAAAAACTGTAAACAAATTGGAAAAATCTAAAAAAACTATTTTTTAAAGTGTCCGATTTGACATAGAATGCCCCATATATATTCATGATCCCCGATCGATTTTAAGACATTCTAGCGATGTCCGTCTGTCTGTCTCTTCACATGTGTGGACCCTAATCCAAAAGCTCTCCTAGTAATATTTTTGAAGTTATCGAGTTTTTTAATTCTCAAAACCCCAGTGGTCCCCTAAAATCACGTATCTCAAAAACTAAGCAAGGTAGAGCAAAACGGACACAAATTTTGGATCAAAAACTATGACAATTTTTAATGAACCCAACTAGGTCCAGGCCCATCGGGGTCTAGACCTATTCGGTCCGAACCCAATGGGGTCCTGAAATGTATATGAACTATGTTAAAATAAAAAAAATTTCAGTTAACTAATTTTTGGCAAAACATTTTTGCTAACTTTAGCAAAAAAATTGTGGGTTCAAAATCAGCAAATTTTCTTGTAGGTTTGCAAGCTTTTTTTGCTAACATTACAGTTTTTTTTTAGTGTAGACAAAATTGGATTCAGAATGGTATTTAAACAAGTAAAAACATCTTTTTAGAAAATAAATAAAATTTTTAGTGGATTTTTTTTCACCAAAAATATTTTTTCCGCTACAAAAATAAATTTGTTCTTAAACATTTTTTTTTTTTTGCAAATAATCTTTGTGACATTTTGGTGAACTTTTATTATAATTATAATACTAGTTGCTTGAAAACTGCATGAGTGGCGTATGCTTTTTTTTTAAATTGCCTTTAAATAACAATCATACGCAACGGTGTACAGTGGTTTATTTTTAATAATTTGGCTATTAATAAAAAAGGTACTGGACCGATTGTAAAAAATGTCGATCTTAAGATTGGACGCTGGACCCCCACATGTCCAATAAGGGCACAACCCCTAAAGTTAGACATGTTAGTACACAAAAACTTAAAAAAAAAAAGTTTTAGGGGCAGCGTTGCCAGGTACTTTTTTCAGTCGTCCTAAAAAATATACAAAATAATTTTATGTTTAATCACACAAAAAAAAAATTCTTTAGATTTTAAAAAATATAACAAAATACCCCCAAAAATCCCCAAACAATACAAAATAATTGTATGTTTAATCACACAAAAAAAAAAAAATCTATAGATTTTAAAAAATTTTACAGAAGGAATTTTTATTTTTCCAAACGCGTTTGGAACTTCGTTTGAAACTAGAGACTAAATGCATTAAAACTGCATTTACAGTTTTTCATTTCGAGATACTGTTTCCTTTAAAAAGGTCTTCAAAGTCGTAGAGGATTAAATTTTATAAAATATTTTTTAATATTTGTACTTGCCCTAGGATGACACTAGCAAATGAAAGAGGAGGATCTCCCCTAATTTCCCTATTTTATTATTTTTACAAATCAGGAAAAATGAGGTAAGTTACGTCCTTTCAAAAATGTATCCTTCTAAATCATTAAAAATGTTCAACTAAATATTTTGATATTTTTATTCTAATATGGCAAAATATAAAAATGGAAAAATTAGAGGAGACCCTCCTCTTTCAGGACAAATACATGAAAATTTTTCAAAAAAAAAGAAAGAATTTTTCTATAAAAAAATGTCTCAGAATCTGTGAATTTTTCTATATAGAAAAAACGTCTTAGAATCTGAGAATTTAGAAAAAACGTCTCAGAATCTGAAAATTTTTCTATATAGAAAAAATGTCTCAGAATACGAGAATTTTTCTAAATAGAAAAATTGTCTAAGAATTTTTCTATATAAAAAAATGTCTCAGAATCTGAGAATTTTTCTATATAGAAAAATGTCTCAGAATCTGAGAATTTTTCTATATAGAAAAAAAATCTAAGAATCTGAGAATTTTTATATATTGAAAAAATGTCTCAGAATCGGAGAATTTTTCTAAATAGAAAAAATGTCTCAGAATCTTATAATTTTTCTATACAGAAAAAATGTCTAAGAATTTTTCTATATAGAAAAAATGTATTAGAATCTGAGAATTTTTCTATATAGAAAAAATGTCTCAGAATCTGAAAATTTTTTTATATAGAAAAAATGTCTCAGAATCTGAGAATTTTTCTATATAGAAAAAATGTCTCAGAATCTGAGAATTTTTCTATACCCGAGTAAAAATAAACATATATAACAATATATAACTTGATGCAAACATAATATATCATATATGATTATACATCGCGTGAGATATTTTCAAAATTTGTTAAATGCAGTCATATGTAGTTATAAATAATTGAATCATGATTCGGATTAAAAGGTGTACGGTTGATATAATTATATAAAATTATATAAGGGTCAATACAAAATTTTTTTTTTCTGTATAATTTAATATAAAATTATATATATCCTATTCTGTTCCATATATAATATGTTTCCATTTAACCAACAATTTTCTAAGTTTTTAAGGCAAAGTATAAGAAACTTTTTAAAATGTTCCTAAACATTTCCTTGTTAGGGTTATGTATATCACCTATCTGGTTCGAAGCGTACCCGAACATTTTTTTGTTTAAGAAAATTATATGTTTGATGAATGTATCGTTGACCTGTGGTGTAACTCAACCCAAACCAAAACACACCAGGATTTTACATGTTTTTATGCAATTAGATCTAATTAGGTCCACTAATATATGGCAATGTCTAGTCAAAACTCGGATGAAATCAAATCATATTTTATACAAGTGGATCTTTTTTAATGCAAAAATATCCACCATTATTCGGATCAAATTGCGTATAAATATATACTGTGTTACATATCATTATATATTGTATCATATACAAATTTTTACTCGGGTATAGAAAAAAATGTCTCAGAATCTGAGAATTTTTCTGTATAGAAAAAATGTCTCAGAATCTGAGAATTTTGCTATATAGAAAAAATTTCTCAGAATCTGAGAACTTTTTTATATACAAAAAATGTCTCAAAATCTGAGAGTTTTTTTATCTAGAAAAAAAGTGTCTCAGAATCTGAGACTTTTTCTATATAGAAAAAAAAATGTCTCAGAATCAGAGACTGTTTCTATAAAGAAAAAATGTCTCAGAATCTGAGACTTTTTCTATATAGAAAAAAATGTCTCAGAATCTGATACTTTTTCTATATAGAAAAAATGTCTCAAAATCTAAGAATTATCTCACGTTATTAAAAACTTAAAAATCTTTTTATAAGAAAAATTTATTTTAAATAATTTTATATTTATACTCGTGTGTATAACTTAAATAAATTTATCAATTTATTATTCTTTGGAATTTTAAAACCATAACTGCATAATTGAATTATTGTATAATCATTTTATTAGAATTTTAAATAGTTACTTATTGATTTTAGTTTATATTTCATTTAAACAAATTTACATTTTCTCATTTTTGTGTGTGATTATTAAATACGAAGAATGAAATTTGCATTACAAATTTCCTTTCAATTTCTCAATACACAAAACCAAAAGACCTTATGGTCTTTTTGTCAATAGAATTTAATATATTTTATTTAAATATTATTGTTTTTTTTTTGTTCTTGTTAGCCAAAATTGAAGACGTGTTTAAGCATGCACAAAGTTTTTATACTTCGAAAAGTGTTAGAAATGAATAGAAATTAATTAAGAAGTGTCAAAATAGCTTAGAAATATTTTCAAATCAATTTTTTGCTTTTAATACACAGAAAAAAAATATTGTAAAATCAAAGGTAAACAAATTTTTAACAACGAAATACTAGTTCAACAACGTTTTTAGTTGTTTCAACAATGTATATTGTAAATGTGACAAAAGTCAAATGTTATTTCCAATCAAAGGCAGCAATTAAAATCATTGTTAAAAATCGCACTAAATGCACATTGAGGTCACAGACACTTTAAAAACTCATTAAATCAATCACAATATATCTGACGATAGTCCGGTAGTAGTGTGCTAGACTCGAAGTATGAAGGTTGCAGGTTGGCTGCCAGTTGGCGGAACCATTTTTTTTTAATTTAAGATTATTTGTTTGCTTTTCTAATTTTAGATTTTGTTAAATTATATTTTTAGACTTTTTTTTAAATATGTCGACATTTTGAGCAGGTTTTTAACTTTTAATATAATTTATTATAAACTTTTCAATTAATTTCATTGTTAATTTAACAATAAATTTAGTTGAAAAAAATAAGTTAATATTTTTTAAAAAATTATTGATTAATGTACTAATTCAAAAACAAAAAAATAAAAGGGTTGAATAACAGGTATATTAATCGAATTAACCTTTTTTAACTTTTATGAATTTGAAGGTACATGTTTAATTGTATTAACAATGAAATTAATTGTATTAACAATTTTTTTTTTCTGTGTTCATACAAACACAAATGCAAACATTTGCAATATTATTTTATTATTGTTGTTTGAATGTATGTATGCATAAATTGAAATATAAAATATTGAAAATGCCAAACTAAAAAGACATGACATACAAAATACATTTACATATACATACAGTGCCCGCCAAAAGTCTACGTACGACTACATAGTAGAGTTGTCAATTATTCGCCTTCCAACTTTGTTCGAATAATTCAAATAATGGTTTTTGTTCGTTCGATCAAAATCTTAAAAATTAATCGATTAATCGAAGAGAATAACGAATAAAAAAAGTGGGCATTTTGTATGTAAAAAATGGTTAAAAAAAACTTAAAATTTTAAGTTGGTGAGAGTCGGCGGGAGACCTTAGAGGGCACCATTTCATAAATGTTTACAAATTTATTTTTAGGAAATTTACGCCTAAAAACACTTTTATCATTATTTTGCATTATTTTCTATAACCTCGCCCTTAAAAGGGGGCGGGCCGAAAAAATAGCATTTCCTAATCATCTTGGTCCAAATGCAATGAACTTCATATGACATAAAAATATTTCTTTTGTGGAACAAATATACAAAAAAAAATTTAAAAAAATTGTGTTTTTCTGGTGGTACTTTAGTTCTTTAAGGTGGAACATTTTCCCCATGTCCGATTTTGGCATTGAACTTAACCAGCCTATGACCATAAGACATAATCGTGCCAAACTTCAGGAGTATAGCTCTTTTATCTTGCCCTCCATAGACGGAGATCGCTAGAATGGCTTAGAATCGATCACTGAACAATAACACAGCTCAACAAGAAAATGCGTATTGGATTCTGGTTAGTGATTTGGATGGTGTCTGTTGCACTGATTCCAAATCCGGAGCCCAAATTTGTCTATCAATCACATCAGGATTTTGAGTAATACGCGGTTAAACGGCCGAAAAAGGGCATTTTTGACCCTTTTTAAAAGCTTATAAAATAATATCCTGACATGCAAATGACTTGGTATCAAGCTCATTCGAAAGCCTGTAATTTTCTCTTAAAGATAAGATAAAATGTTCTAAAAATTTAGTTTTCTAAAATGGTAAAAAAATAATTAGCAAAAAACCTTCCATTTTTTCAATATTTAGTTTATTTACACAGTGTTTTTTAACAAATTTCCATACAAATTCATACGTAAATTTTAGATTTAAAGCACTTGTGGCTAATGACTTTTTACCATTTTAGAAAATTAAATTCCAAGAAGATTTGATCTTGTCTAAAAGAGAAAATTACACACTTTCGAATGAGCTAGATACCAAGTCATTTGCATGTCAGGATCTTATTTTATAGGCGTTCAAAAATGGTAAAAATGGACATTTTTTGACACTTTATCCGCGATTTTCTCAAAATTGTGACGTGATAGAAAAATTTGAGTGACCGTTTTGGAATCGGGGCACCAAACTCTATCAACTTTTTTTGGTTTCATCAAAAACGCAGCGACAAACCTCAGATTTGTAGAGCGGTGTAATATATATTTTATGGGGTCCTAGACCGATATTTCGATACTGTAATTGGACGGTATAAAAAAAATAATTGTTCGATTAATTGACATAAATTAATCGATTTATTCGTTATTCGAAAATCCTCATTTTTAAATTAATCGAACAAGAGTTTGGTTTTGTTTGATCGATTAATCGAATTATTCTTAATCGGTTGACAACTCTACTACATAGTACACAAAAAAAAACTTTGGCAAATTACTATGAAAAGTCTCGTGATCCTATTTTACCAATATTTGACAGTTTTCCTTGTTTTTTAACAAACAAATTAGGATCGAAATTTACATTTTTTTTGTAATTTTACAATTTTTTTTTGTATTTTTACAAATTTCCAAGATAATTTTACAAATAAAATCTAGTAATTTCACGAGAATTCCTTGTAATTTCAATTGCGCCAAAAAACTGTAAATTTCCAATTTTATTGGTAAAAAGCTTGTAAAATTACAAAATTATTGGTAAAAAGCTTGTAAAATTACTAGAAATTCTCGTAAAATAGGAGATAGCAAAAAATCTAGTAAAATTACTAAACCTCCTTGTAAATTTTATCGTGTCAAAAAATTTGTAAACGTCTGAAAGTACACAGAAAAAATTTGAAACGAATTTCAATCAACAAAAACGCGGATTCAATCAATTTTTTGATTGAAATTCCTCCAATTAAAAAAATTGTTATACCAATCATCAAATTGTAGGTGATTGATTGAAAATTTTTTCAATCAAACATTTTTTCGATTTTGATCAAAAGATTGATCAATTTTTTATTTATAGTCAATCAAAATAATGATTGATTTAACAAATGAATTGTAAGCTTATGACAAAATTATCAGAAAATTCTTATTTTTTGCTTTCCAATATGTTGCCAACAATAAAAAAAGTTAAACCCGATTATTTTGTATATTTTTGAATTAATCTATTCAAATAAATAAAAGCGAAAAAAAATCTGGTATGTTGAAAATTTGTAATTCGACAGTTAAAGAAATTAACAAAAATTTTAATCAAAACATTGATTGACTTATTTGAATTTTGTTGATCAATAGATTTAATTGAAAATTGTTAGCCAATAATTTTTTGTGTGTAGAGATCAAATGGAGAAAAACTCCATTTACAGTTTCTCATTTCGTGATCCTGTTTCCTTTTAAAATGACTTCAAACTTTTAAAGGATACATTTAAATATTTAAATAAATAAATAAATAAATAAAAATAAATATTTCTGAAATATTTGTACATGTCCTACACTCAAAGAACTGTAAAACAATTTGTCATAAAAGTTCGTTCAATGAAACTTTTTAATGAAGTTTTCATAAATATTATGAAAATTTTCATAAATATAATGAAATGTTTCATAAATACTATGAATATTTATGAAATATTTCATAAATATAACGAAACAGCTTCATTGGACGAACTTTTATGATGAGTTTCATTATATTAATGAAGCTTTTTCTTTGTGTGTAGGATGCCACTGGCGATGGCAAATGAAAGTGCAGGATCTCCCCTAATTTTTCCATTTTTTATTTTTATTTTGCCATATCAGGATAAACGGATGTGAATAAAGTCATTTGAAGACATTATCAAAATATTTAGTTGAAAGTTTTGAATGATACTGTAGAATAAACTTTTAAAAGGAGGTAACTAACCTCCTTTTTCTTAATATATACATAATACATTATATACAAAAATAATAAAATAGGAAAATAAGGGGAGATTCTCCATTTTTACTTGCTTTCCCTAGTGGCATCCCAGGACAAATACAAATATTAAAAAAATATTTTATAAAATTATATCCTTTAAAACTTTGAAGTCCTTTTAAAAGGAAACAGGATCACGAAATGAAAAACTGTAAATGCAGTTTTACTACATTTAGTCTCTAATTTCAAACGTAGTTCCATTTTTTAAATGGACGTAACTTACCTCCTTTTTTCTGATATGTAAAAATAATAAAATAGGAAAATAAGGGGAGATCCTCCTCTTTCATTTGCTATCCATAGTGGCATCATAGTGGTAAAGTACAAATATTAAAAAAATATTTTATGAAATTCAATCCTCTAAAACTTTGAAGTCCTTTTAAAAGGAAACAGGATCACGAAAAGAAAAACTGTAAATGCAGTTTTTTTTTCTAGTTTCAAACGTATATTATCCAGTTCGTGTTAAACGACTTTTTTCATTTTTGTCGGACGGTGTAATACAATGGTTCCCAACCTTTTTTACGCCACGCCCCACTTTTAAGTTAAAAAATTACCTTAGCCCCCCTACACTCAAGAAAAATTTTTAAATTTATCTAATTTTTATTTCTAATGAAAAATTACTACTAGTTTAGCAAAGTGGGGCGAGAATCAAAGGTTGGGAACCATTGGTGTAATAGATCTAATTATTCCCAGCAGAAATAAATCGAGATTTTGGCGACACAGCATCTGTTTATAGCATACCGTAGCGCATCCAAAGAGCGCTCTTAGGGATGCAGTAAAAGGAAGGCGAAAAAATTTTAATTTTTTTTAAGGTTTTTTATGTAAAACTTATAATGTGTAATTATTTTTTGATAAAATTTCACACTTGCTTTCCTTTTTAATATTTTTAACACTTTTTGAATAAAAATTTAGACAAAGACACATGATTTGACTGCATCATTATTGCGCATTAATCAGCGCTGCAAAGAGCGCTTCAATCATAGCATCTTTGACCGCTGTTCCCAAAAAAAATCCCATAAAAAATGTGAAAATGAAAATTTCCGATATTTTTTTTTGATGTTCACTTCCGATTTTTTTTTTTTTTTCATTTTGTTTCACATAAATAAAGTTTTGTAAAGTAAAACGAATGAATTTTTTTGTTATATTTTTTTAAATTTTAGTTATTTGATTTCAACTTTGAACAGACAAGGAAAAAATTCGAATTTTATTTAAAATTCATAAGGTATTTGAAATAAAATTTTTGTTTAAATAAAATTCTCAAAAACATTTGAATTTTATTATTTCCAAAAATAAAATTCTCAAAAAAAAGAATTTTATTTTTGGTTTGAATTTTATTTTTGAATTTTATTTTTGGTTTAATTTTATTTTACTTTTGGTTTGAATATTTATTTGTTCAAAATATATTTGTTATTATGGAAATAAAATTCTTTTTTTTTTATTAATAAAATTCTGTAAAGAATTTTAAATAAAATTTTTTTGAATTTTATTTCTTCTAAGAATTTAAAATAAAATTTTTAAGAATTATATTTAAAATTCTTTCTTGAATTTTTTGAAAAATTCAAAATTGAATTTTATCAATAACGAATTTTAAATTTTATTGTTTTTGCTTGTCTGACTTTGAATGAACCAGTAAACAAACACCAAACTCGATTTCATGTGATTCGGAAAATATCATGTGATTTGAAAAGTTTTGAAAGACATAACAGAGGCCTTTAACACATTTTAAATGATGATAAATAGGCCAACCAAAAAACAGCCAATGCTTATTTGTTATTTCGATGAATAAACCGATTTGGATTAAACACAAACTCTAATCACGAAAAAACAGTAAAACTAAGATCCATTTGTTATAACTTCTTTTGAATATTTTTTCATTTATTGGTAAATTTTTTGTTTTTTATCTCATTTTTACAAAAACTTAAAAGATACATGAATTTACAGCATCTTTATTCTGCTTAAATCAGCTCTACAAAGATACATGAATTCACTGCATCTTTAATCTGCTTAAATCAGCGCTAAAAAGATACATGAATTTACAGCATCTTTATTCTGCTTAAATCAGCGCTCTAAAGACACGTGATTTCAGTGCATCTAAAGAGCGCTGTTTCTGTGTATCCAACTAGCGCTCTAAAGTGGGACATCGCCTTAGAGAATCATGCATGAACTCAGCGCAATTGGATGCGCTCCTTTACTCAAGTTCCCCTTCCAAAAGCTGCTGAACGTTCAGCAAAATTTCTGCTGGGTTATTAAATATCGTCACCTAAAATGCAAAAGGCCCGAACTAACATTTTATTAATTTTACAGGGGAAGCAAAAACAGTATCAATATTTATCACAAAATGATTAAAAAATGTATTTCTAGCTGCGTTCATTGGCGATTTCGCAATGCACATGTTTTTATTTTTTGGATATAAAATCGCAAATTTTTATTATGTGACCCTAGTTTTTTGTAGGGTCGTGTAGGTTTATAAAATACTCCAGAATCTATCAAAATATTGATTTTTAATTTTTTGTTAGTTAGGGCGTTTTGCATTTTAGGTAACGATATGTTTTTTTTTTGTAAAAAGTGCTGTGTAGGTCGTTTATCAAGCTTTAATTTAAGCTTAATGGCATCCAGATTGAGTTTATATTAAATGTGTTACGAGGGTCGAATTGGAAATTGAGATTATTGAAGATCTTTTTTTAGAATTTTTTTTTTAATATTTTGAAGTCGATTTTTTCCAAGTTCAAACTGTTAACTTTCTTTAATTGTTAACTTTTTCGTTAACAAATTACCTCTACTATGTAGTAGTATGGAGATTTTTGGCGGCCACTGTATATTCAAATGTGAGTGTATGCAAAAATGTTTTTAGACATGCATATGCATGTCTATAAGGACATTTTCAATATGAATTGCTGTGCGTTTTAAAATAGAAGACATGGAGAAAAAAATTAAAATAAGAATATTTAACAATTGTTAATTTAATAAATTTCTAAACATTTATAACCATATACAATATTATACTTCACTCAAAAAAAAACGTTTAAATTAATAACAAGTAAAAAAGTAAAATTCGGCCTTGCCGAATGTGGTGATACCCTCCACAATTTCAAAAAGTTTTGAGAAAAAAAAATTTTTCCTCGAAAAAAAAAAAAATTGGAAAAAAATCCGCGATTTTTTTCTTTTTTTGTCAACAAATATGTTCGTACTTATTTAACTACCATTTGGTGTTCAATTATGTTCACATATGTCAACCAGCAGCCGAATTAAAGCATTTTGTATTTCCAGGTTATGTTGAATGTACTAAAATTTTTGAGGTGTCCTGACATTTTCGTTCATAACTTTTGAACCGCTGAACCGATATCGCTCAAATGCAATACCAAACTTCTCGGGAGAACTTCCAATAAATATGTTAAGTTTCAGTCATATCCGTGTAGTATTTTCCACAGACAGACAGACAGACGGACATCGCTAGAATGTCTTAAAATCGATCGGGCATCATGAATATATATACTTTTTGGGGTCCCAGATCGATATTTCGATGAGTTACAAACGGAATGACAAACTTATATATACCCTCAATCACTAAGAGGAGGGTATAAAAATAATGGGTGATATCCCAGCAAAAATTGGCTCCATTTTGCTCTATCTTGGTTAGTTTTTTTAAGTTTTTTATGCAATGAATGAATAAACCATTCGATTTTTCAAATTGAATGAAAAGAAAATCGATTGCATTCGCAAGTGAATGCATTCGATTTTTAAAAGTGGAATGAAAAAAAATCGAATGCATTCGATTTTTGAAAGTCGAATGAAAAATAAAACGAATGCATTCGATATTTATAAATCGAATGAGTAAAGTGAATTCATTCAATTCGCTAAAATGTGATTGGGGAATGCAATCACTAAATTTTCACTCAGAATGACAAATCGAATTAAGGAATTAATTCCTTCGAAGCTCTGATACCGAAGCGCATCCAAAGAGCGCTCTTGAGGATGCAGTAAAAGTAAGAGGAAAAATTTTTAATTTTTTGTTAAGATTTTTTTATAAAAAACTTATAGTATAAAATTATTTTGTAATAAAATTTCACACTTGCTTGCCTTTTTAGTATATTAAACACTTTTTGAATGAAAAACCATGAGTTTTGGACAAAGACACATGATTTGACTGCATTATTATTGCGCATTAATCGGCGCTGCAAAAAGACATTAACACCATTTTCAAGTGTATTTCAGAAATAGTCAACTAATTTTAAGAATTAGTCAATTGAATTCAGGATTTTCCAATTGTATTTCAGAAATAGTCAAATGTGTTTCATCTTTATTCTGCTTAAATCAGCTCTAAAAAGGTACATGAATTCACTGCACCTTTATAGCGCTTTTATCAGCGCTCTAAAGAGACGTAATTTCAGAGCATCTTAAGAGCGCTTTTTCGGTGTATCGAACTAGCGCTCTAAAGTGTGATATTGCCTTAGACAATCATGCATGAATTCAGCAGGTTTGGATGCGCTCCTTGACTCGAGTTCCCTTTCCAAAGGCTGCTGCCAGTTCAGCAAAATTTCTGCTGGGATATTTGGTTGTAACAATTCTAAAATTCCCGCCACCATGTTTCCAAAAAAGTAAAAGGTTTAACGGTTCAAAAGTTATGAACGAAAATGCATAATACATTCCACATAACCTAAAAACACAAAATGCTTTGATTCGGTTTCTGGAACAAAATTGGATACCAAATGATATTAAAGCAAGTACAAACATATTTTTTTACACAAAATTTTTTTCGCATATTTTTTACCAAATTTTTTTTTTTTTGCCCGAAATTTTTTTAATTTTTTGCAATTATCTTTTTATACCATCCACTCTAGTGATAGAGGGTATATATAAGTTTGTCATTCCGTTTGTAACTCATTGAAATATTGGTCTGGGATCCCATAAAGTATATAAGTATTGTAGCGATGTCCGTCTGTCTGCCCGCCTGTCTGTTGAAATAGCGATCACTGCCAAAATATTACACGTATATGACTGAAACTTAACATGTTAACTTGTTGTTGCCCCTAAAAGTTTGGAATTATATATCAGCGAAATCGGTTTAGCGGTTCAAAAGTTATTAACGAAAATTTAAGGACACCTCAAAAATTTTGGTATACCATTTTTTGTATACATTCAAGATAACTTAATAATACAAAATGCTTTAATTCGGGTGATGGTTATCATTTGTAAACAGAATTAAACACCGAAGGTATTTAAATAAGCACGAAAATATTTTTTTTTTTCATAAAAAAAGTTGTCGATTTTTTCACGAAAAAATGTTTTTTTTTCGCGGAATTTTTTTAAATTTTTTGTTTTTTTTTCCTCAAAAGTATTTTTTTTAAATAAAGTTTTTTGCAATAATATTTTTCACATTGTGAAGGGTATCAATACATTCGGCAAGGCCTTTACTTATTTAAATTGTGGAGGGTATCAATATATCCGACACTGCCGAGTTTAACTTTTTTTTTGCTTGTTTTCATTCTCATAATTTCGAAAATAGCATTTGACAGCAGCATATGCACAAGCAGAGTGGCGCAGTGGAAGCGTGCTGGGCCCATAACCCAGAGGTCCGAGGATCGAAACCTTGCTCTGCTATATAAAAAACCAAGTTGCAAAGGTTTATTTTTTTTTTTTCAAAATAGTTTATTGTGTTTTCTTTGATTTATGGGATTAAGATAAAAAATCTTTAATTATAGTAAATTGTAAAAATAGTACTACAGGGTGACACACAATAAACTAAAGAGTTTTAGTTCCTTAGAACTTTTAATACCAACCAATTCAGGGGTAGGAAAATTTTTAAATTTGAGATATTTTTTTTATAAAAAAAAATTCCAAATTCTTACACATTTTTTCATATAGAGAAATTCTTAGATATTAAGACATAGAAAAATATTCATAAAAATTCCTGGATTTTGCGACAATTTTTCTAAAGAAAGAAATTTTTTGAGATATTTTTCTGTAGAAAAATTCGCAGATTCTGAGACAATTTTTCTGTTGTCTTTCCTCGAACATAATTAAAAAACATTCTTTATTCATAATCAACAATAGTCTAGCAAATATTTAACACAATTCTTTTGTTTGTTGTTTTTTTCGCACTGTATAAAAATTGTTGTTTTTATTAACGAAGTGCCAAAGCAAGTACATTTCATTCTCATAACAACGTGGTGTGTCATATTCACCACACACTAAAATAACACAACACACTTTGTTCACAAACTCACCATTTAAGAAATGTATACAAACAATTTACTCTAACCCAACTAGCAACCACCGTTATAAAATACACATTGGCAAACGAATACAATGTAGGGGATGTAGCTCAGTGGTAGAGCGTTCGCTTTGCATGTGAAAGGCCCCGGGTTCGATCCCCGGCATCTCCAAGTTAATTTTTTGCAGTTTTTTTTTTCAATATTTTTTTCTTTTTATTTCGTTTTACATAAATGCATAATTTTTAACTTATTTTTTATTTAATTTTTTTTATTTATTTAATATTTTTTATTTATTTAATTTTTTTATTTATTTCTTTAATATTTTTTATTAATTAATTTATTTTTTTTATTTATTTATTTAATATTTTTTATTTATTTTTTTAATTTTTTTTTTTTTTTTGTTTATTTAATTGTTTTTATTAATTTTTTTTTTAATTATTTAATTTTTTATTTATTTTTTTATTTAATTAAAATTTCTTAACTTATTTTTTTTTTGTTTACTTTTTTTTATTTATTTTTTTTTTGTTTAATTATTTTTTTTATTTAATTATGTTTTATTTAATTTTTTTGTAAAATTTTTTTATTATTTAACATTTCATTTATATTATTTTTGTTAAATTATTGTTTTTTTAATTATTTTTTTTTATTTTTAAATAAAAACATTCTTTATACATAAAAATCATTTTGTACACTCGAAAATGTGTGTTAGTTAAAATGCCAACAGTTAGTTACGAATTAAGCATTAGACATCTACTTTATTACAAGCAGAGTGGCGCAGTGGAAGCGTGCTGGGCCCATAACCCAGAGGTCCGAGGATCGAAACCTTGCTCTGCTATATGTAAAACCAAGTTGAGGAGGTTAATTTTTTTTTTTTAATAAATATTTTTTTACGTATTATTTATTTATAAAAAAAATTATCGTTATCCAAATTCATACACAAACATCAGTTGTGAGTTTATAGTTTATTCTGTATTTGAAAAAAGAAAGTAACAGTGTTGCCAGTTCTTGGATAATTATCCCAGAACAGTAGAAATTTGGAAAGGGTTGCCAGTTTTTTTTTTTTTTTTTTTTAAAAGGGGCAAAAGCAAAAATGTACAAAATACATATTTATAAATGAGTTGAATGAGTGGTAGAAAAACTACAGCAAAATAAATGGAGCTAAATCATTATCAATATTCCTTGAATTTAATTAGTTTTCCCATTTTTTAGTTAATTTTTTTTCTGAGTGTTTTTTAACTTTTTAAGCATTTTTCGCTTGTTGCACAAAAATGTAACCCCTAGTGAAATTTTATGGGAAAAAAATTGGCAGAAATATTTATGACCCACTGAAGTTTCTAATTTTTAATCCAAGGCGTTTTGAAAATGTCAAAAAAAACTATAATATACATCTGAGCTTTAAAATTTTGATTCTGCAAAAAAAAATTTTTTTAAAAGATTGAAGAGTTTTTTCACAATAGAACAATAGGTATTAAGTTACATGTAAACACCTGTTTGGCCGAACTGTCAAAATTCAGAGAACTCGGAGAGTCCTATACTGATATTTTTATACCCTCCACTTAGTGATAGAGGGTATATATAAGATGTCCGTCTTTCTGTCTATGTGGAAATGGTGAGCACGGCCAAAATGTTACACGGAGATAACTGAAACTTAACATTTTTATTGGAAGTTCTTCCGAGCAGCTTGGTATTGCATTTGAGCGATATCAATTCAGCGGTTCAAAAGTTATGAACGAAAATGTAAGGACACCTCAAAAATGTTGGTACATTCAACATAACCTAAAAATACAAAATGCTTTAATTCGGCTGCTGGTTGACATATGTGAACATAATTGAACACCGACTGGTATTTAAACAAGTACGAACATATTTTTTTGCGAAAAAAAGAAAAAAAAATAGTTTTTCGCGGAAATCTTTTTTTCAAAAACATTTTTTTTTTTTTTTTTTTCAAAAGTAATTTTCCTTTAAATAAAGTTTTTTGCAATAATCTTTTTTAAGAGTAGCAAACATTCGGCAACGCCGAATTTGACTCTTTTACGTGTTTGTGTCTAAACTTGGTGCAAATTTCATCCCAACCGGACGATATCGGTTTTAAAAGTTTTGTCACTTGAGATGAAAACCCCCTTATATATATTTTTCAACTCGTGAGAATTTTGTGAACGTGGTTATATCGTGAGCGTGACGAAAATGTTTTCTACTAACGTAAGCGTGCGTGAGACAAAATAAATGGTTCGTGCGTGATAAAAATTCGTATTTCGTGAGTGTGCTTGAGCGTGATTAAAAACTCACTCACAATCCCATCTCTAATTTATACCCTCCTTGTTGAAGGGTATAAAAGATTCGGCACAGACGTATTTAACTCTTTCACTTGTTTTCATTCAAAATTATTTTTCAACCGAATTCTTTTTTTCACTCAAAAATTTTTTTACTCGAATTTTTTGACTCAAATTTTTATTTTCATTTAAAATTTTTTTCACTTCAAATTTTTTTTTTTTACACAAAATTTCCTGATGCAAAATATACACTTAAAAGTTGGAAATATGCTTAAAATATGCATTTAAAACCAAAATATGCAAAAATATGCATTTTCACCAAAATATGCAAAAATATGCAATAACAAATCGATGCCATTTTAACGCAAATTTCTTGATTCGGAAAGATAATTGGTCTATCGACAAAAAACATGCATTTGCATGGAAATCTCATCCCTAGTTATTACCAAGGAGAGGACTTTCATGCAAAGGCATGTTTTTCCCCTTTGGTTATAGAACAGCATAAACAAGATATCTTTGCGAATCAAAGAATTTGCTTAAAAATGGCATCGATTCGTTAGAGCATATTTTTGCATATTTTGCTTAAAATGCATATTTATGCATATTTTGCTATTATTTCGCTATAAATGCATATTTTTAGGTCATATTTTGTATAAATTTTAGTTTTTTTTTAGCTATTTGTTTAGTATTTTTATGTTTCAAGACTTTTTAGTACTGTCCCTGGTTATTACGATATAAGGGCTTGAAATAATCAAGAATAATTTTCACCGAAATGGTTCCAAGCTAAAAGGGATTATTTGAATACTATTGTTTTTGTGAAAGATATAAAAAGTCCTTAATTAAATAAATTAAAGGTACCGTAGGGAAGAGTTTTATGGAGACTCAAATTCTAATATTTTTATTAACCGGTATTTAATATTACCGACAACGAAGCACACGAAGGCCATGCTAGAATAATGTTTTTGGAACACTTTTAAGCTTTCACAAAAGTTTACAAGCAAAACTATTTGAAGAAAGAGACACTTTCGAAAATTGTCTCCGAATCTAAAAATTTTTCGTTACGAAACTTTTTGTTTCCTATAAAAAAAATACCTCAGAATCTGAGAAAATTGTGTTAACTAAAAATGTTTCAGAATTTCGGACTTTTTCTATACGAAAAAAAAAGTTTCAGAACCTACGACTTGTTCTTTACGAAAACTGTGTCAGAATCTCAGAAAATTGTGTTTACTAAAAATGTTTCAGAATCTCGACTTTTTCTATACACTCAAAAGAAAAACTCTGTCAAAAAATCTGTAAAACGACTTTCAATTTGAATTAGCAATCTTTTAGCAGATTGTTCTGCTGAGAAGGATATTTTTACTAAAATCTCTGTCATTCAGTTTAAGAAAATAACAGACATTTTACTATGTTTATACTGATTTTGTTTGCTGAATTTCATTATTTTTTCAAGAAATTTTTTTATATAAAAAAAAACAGAACAGATTGTCAGCAGATTGTTCTGCTGAAATCAGAAGATTATTCTGCTGAAATCAGCAGATTGTTCTGCTAAAATCAGCAGATTTTTCTGCTAAAATCAGCAGATATTTCTGCTAAAATTTGATTTCTCTGCTGTCGAAAAACACACATGTTTAATAACTAAAACGCCAGATAAAAGTATAAGCTTCCGTAGCGTAGTGGTTAAGAAGTGTACTTTCAAATCGGAAGGTGGCGAGTTCGATGCTGGCTGGCGCCGTATGTTTTTTTTTTTTTTTCTTGTTATATTTATTCACCTCTTATGACAGATATTTAGCAAACCGTGTCTGCTAAAATCAGCAGATTTCTCATATGGCTCAAAATGGGTGTATTTTCAGCAGATTTTTCTGCTGATTGGACAGAGAATTTATTTTGAGTGTACGAATAAAATGTATCAGAACCTAAGACTTTTTTCTTAACGAAAAGCGTCTCAGAATCTGAGATCTGTTTCTATAGGAAACAAAATTTTAAAATCTGTCACTTTTTCTATGGGAATAATCTGTATCAGGATCTCTTCCATTTAAACATTAATTCAAAATTAAACATTAAATAAAAATAATTTCAACGGATAAAAAAAAATATACAATAAAAGTTATTTTAACGTAAGGTAATGTTGATATTAGCCTTGACGGTTTTATTTTATTGCAGTTCTAAGACTTTTTCGTAAACTTTATTATTTTTTTGGTTGGGACTACAACTATCCAAGAACACTTACAGCAAACCAAGCAATTTTCGGTAGCCCACCACCACTCACTCACTGCCCATCGACACACTCAACACTCACTCAACCTACTTAACTATGAATACTCCTTTAAGTATTAAATAGTGAATATAGAGTTCAAAATTTATGCCGTATCAAGTCCTCCACCCACAGAAAAAAATAAAATTTAAAAAAAATATTAAGACTAAAATAAGACTGTGTGTTGGCAGTTAAAAGTCTCGTCCTGTTTGCTAAGGCTCGTGCTATGTATAGAAAGTAGTATGTAAAAGGACACTCAAGTTTACCAACAATGAGAGTAAGTATACGAATACGAGAGTATTATGTGGCAAGGCAAATTGTAGAATGTGATGCGTAAGAAATACTATACAATAGAGTGGAACGAAATAAAATTATAAAAAAAATAAATCAGGAAAACTAATAGACATTATTTAAGAGTAAAAAAGAAATTTGTTGAAAAAAAAAATTTTGTTAAAAAATTTTGTAGAAAAAAATGTTAAAAGAAATGAATTTCTAAAAATAATTTTTTTTTTGGTAAAATAAAAATTTTATGTGAAAAAAAAAAATTTTAAGAATTTTTTTTTTCGTCGAAAAATTTTTTTGAGAAAAAACTGTCTGCGAAAAGTTTTTTCTTAAATACTATAGTATACTACTATATACTACTACTATACTACTACTATAGTAGTGTAGTATAGTATGCAATTCTATTTTAAGCCAGCAGTATGTAGAATGTACCGAAATTTTCGGTGTCCTTACATTTTCGTTCACAACTTTTGAGCGGCTGAATCAATTTAAAATCGATCGAGGATAACGAATTTATATACTTTATGTGCTCCTAGACTAATGTTTTTAAATTTTTTTTTCGGTTCACTCTACTAAAACATCTTCATGAGACTAAAAAGTTTTTGAAAACATTTTTGGGTTACAAACTATTTGAAATTCAGATTTCGATGGCGATCCTGCAATAAATGAAACCGTCTTGAAAAACCTTAAAAACGTTTGAACATTTTTGAACAGAATAAAAAAATATTTTGGGCAGATTATAATTTTGTTGGCGATTGTGTACCATAGTTTTATGACAAAAGTTTAGGATTTTTTTAAAAAAATTAAAAATTTATTTTAATAAAATTTTCAAACGTTTTTCAACCCACTCTATTATACAACTAAAGCAAAATAAATAATTTAATGACAGAGATGGGTAAGAAACGAATATTGAAAATACCTACATGAGATTAAGAAGTTCTGAATAGATTTCATGGTTGTAAACTACTTTTAAACTTAGATAAATTTTTCCTTAAGAAAAAGTCTCAGATTCTGAGACATTTTTCCGTATAGAAAAAGTCTCAGATTCTGAAATATTTTTCCGTATAAAAAGACATTTTTGAATATAGAAAAATTCTCAGATTCTGACACAGATTCTGTGACAAAAAGTATCAGATTCTGAGACATTTTTCCGTATAGAAAAGTCTCAGATTCTGGGACATTTTTCCGTATAGAAAAAGTTTCAGATTCTGAGACAATTTTCCTTTAGAAAAAGTCTTAGATTCTGAGACATTTTTCCGTATAGAAAAAGTCTCAGATTCTCAGACATTTTTCCGTATAGAAAAAGTCTCAGATTCTGAGACATTTTTCCATACAGAAAAAGTCTCAGATTCTTAGACATTTTTCCGTATAGAAAAAGTCTCAGATTCTGAGACATTTTTCTGTATAGAAAAAGTCTCAGATTCTGAGACATTTTTCTGTATAGAAAAAGTCTCAGATTCTGAGACATTTTTCTGTATAGCAAAAGTCTCAGATTCTGAGACATTTTTCCGTATAGAAAACTTCACAGATTCTGAGACATTTTTCTTATAGAAAAAGTCTCAGATTCTCAGACATTTTTCCGTATAGAAAAAGTCTCAGATTCTTAGACATTTTTCCTATAGAAAAAGTCTCAGATTCTAAGACAGTTTTTCTATAGAAAATTTTTCAGATTCTACGACATTTTTCTTATAAAAAAGTTTCAGATTCTGAGACATTTTTCTTAAAGAAAAGTTCTAAGATTCTGAGACATTTTTCTCATAGAAAAAGTCTCAGATTCTGAGACATTTTTTCGTATAGAAAAAGTATCAGATTCTGAGACATTTTTCCATATAGAAAATGTCTTAGATTCTAAGACATTTTTCTGTATAAAAAGTCTCAGATTCTGAGAAGTTTTTCTTATAGAAAAAGTCTCAGATTCTGAGATATTTTTCCATATAGAAAAAGTCTCGGATTCTAAGACATTTTTCCGTATAGAAAGTCTCAGATTCTGAGACTTTTTTCCGTATAGAAAAAATCTCAGATTCTGAGACATTTTTCCGTACAGAAAAATTTTCAGATTGTGAGACATTTTTCCGTATAGAAAAAGTCTCAGATTCTGAGACATTTTTCTGTATAGAAAAATTCTCAGATTCTGAGACATTTTTCCGTATAGAAAAAGTCTCAGATTCTGAGAGACTTTTCTGAGACATTTTTCCGTATAGAAAAATTCTCAGATTCTGAGACATTTTTTTTATAGAAAACGTTTCAGATTCTGAGACATTTTTCTTATAGAAAAAGTATCAGATTCTGAGACATTTTTCTTATAGAAAAAGTCTCAGATTCTGCGACATTTTTCAATACAGAAAAATTATCAGATTCTGAGACATTTTTCCTTATACAAAAAACTCTCAGATTCTGAAACATTTTTCCTCAAATTCTAAGACAATTTTCCTTTAGAAAAAGTCTTAGATTCTGAGACATTTTTTCGTATAGAAAAAGTCTCAGATTCTTAGACATTTTTCCGTATAGAAAAAGTCTCAGATTCTGAGATATTTTCCGTATAGAAAAAGTCTCAGATTCTGAGACATTTTTCCGTATAGAAAAAGTCTCAGATTCTGAAACATTTTTCCGTATAGAAAGACATTTTTGCGTATAGCAAAAGTCTCAGATTCTGACACATTTTTCCTTATAGAAAAAGTCTCAGAGACATTTTTCCTACAGAAAAAAGTCTCAGATTCTAAGACATTTTTCCGTATAGAAAAAATCTGAGATTCTGAGACATTTTTCGGTATAGAACAAGTCTCAGATTCTGAAACATTTTTCTTATAGAAACAGTCGCAGATTCTGAGACATTTTTCCGTAAAGAAAAAGTCTCAGATTCTGAGACATTTTTCTTATAGAAAGAGTCTCAGATTCTGAGACATTTTTTTTTATAGAAAAAGTCTCAGATTCTGAGACATTTTTTTTATAGAAAACGTCTCAGATTCTGAGACATTTTTTTTTATAGAAAACGTCTCAGATTCTGAGACATTTTTCTTACAGAAAAAGTCTCAGATTCTGAGACATTTTTCTTATAGAAAAAGTCTCAGATTCTGAGACATTTTTCTTATAGAAAAAGTCTCAGATTCTGAGACATTTTTCTTATAGAAAAAGTCTCAGATTCTGAGACATTTTTCTTATAGAAAAAGTCTCAGATTCTGAGACATTTTTCTTATAGAAAAAGTCTCAGATTCTGAGACATTTTTCTTATAGAAAAAGTCTCAGATTCTGAGACATTTTTCTTATAGAAAAAGTCTCAGATTCTGAGACATTTTTCTTATAGAAAAAGTCTCAGATTCTGAGACATTTTTCTTATAGAAAAAGTCTCAGATTCTGAGACATTTTTCTTATAGAAAAAGTCTCAGATTCTGAGACATTTTTCTTATAGAAAAAGTCTCAGATTCTGAGACATTTTTCTTATAGAAAAAGTCTCAGATTCTGAGACATTTTTCTTATAGAAAAAGTCTCAGATTCTGAGACATTTTTCTTATAGAAAAAGTCTCAGATTCTGAGACATTTTTCTTATAGAAAAAGTCTCAGATTCTGAGACATTTTTCTTATAGAAAAAGTCTCAGATTCTGAGACATTTTTCTTATAGAAAAAGTCTCAGATTCTGAGACATTTTTCTTATAGAAAAAGTCTCAGATTCTGAGACATTTTTCTTATAGAAAAAGTCTCAGATTCTGAGACATTTTTCTTATAGAAAAAGTCTCAGATTCTGAGACATTTTTCTTATAGAAAAAGTCTCAGATTCTGAGACATTTTTCTTATAGAAAAAGTCTCAGATTCTGAGACATTTTTCTTATAGAAAAAGTCTCAGATTCTGAGACATTTTTCTTATAGAAAAAGTCTCAGATTCTGAGACATTTTTCTTATAGAAAAAGTCTCAGATTCTGAGACATTTTTCTTATAGAAAAAGTCTCAGATTCTGAGACATTTTTCTTATAGAAAAAGTCTCAGATTCTGAGACATTTTTCTTATAGAAAAAGTCTCAGATTCTGAGACATTTTTCTTATAGAAAAAGTCTCAGATTCTGAGACATTTTTCTTATAGAAAAAGTCTCAGATTCTGAGACATTTTTCTTATAGAAAAAGTCTCAGATTCTGAGACATTTTTCTTATAGAAAAAGTCTCAGATTCTGAGACATTTTTCTTATAGAAAAAGTCTCAGATTCTGAGACATTTTTCTTATAGAAAAAGTCTCAGATTCTGAGACATTTTTCTTATAGAAAAAGTCTCAGATTCTGAGACATTTTTCTTATAGAAAAAGTCTCAGATTCTGAGACATTTTTCTTATAGAAAAAGTCTCAGATTCTGAGACATTTTTCTTATAGAAAAAGTCTCAGATTCTGAGACATTTTTCTTATAGAAAAAGTCTCAGATTCTGAGACATTTTTCTTATAGAAAAAGTCTCAGATTCTGAGACATTTTTCTTATAGAAAAAGTCTCAGATTCTGAGACATTTTTCTTATAGAAAAAGTCTCAGATTCTGAGACATTTTTCTTATAGAAAAAGTCTCAGATTCTGAGACATTTTTCTTATAGAAAAAGTCTCAGATTCTGAGACATTTTTCTTATAGAAAAAGTCTCAGATTCTGAGACATTTTTCTTATAGAAAAAGTCTCAGATTCTGAGACATTTTTCTTATAGAAAAAGTCTCAGATTCTGAGACATTTTTCTTATAGAAAAAGTCTCAGATTCTGAGACATTTTTCTTATAGAAAAAGTCTCAGATTCTGAGACATTTTTCTTATAGAAAAAGTCTCAGATTCTGAGACATTTTTCTTATAGAAAAAGTCTCAGATTCTGAGACATTTTTCTTATAGAAAAAGTCTCAGATTCTGAGACATTTTTCTTATAGAAAAAGTCTCAGATTCTGAGACATTTTTCTTATAGAAAAAGTCTCAGATTCTGAGACATTTTTCTTATAGAAAAAGTCTCAGATTCTGAGACATTTTTCTTATAGAAAAAGTCTCAGATTCTGAGACATTTTTCTTATAGAAAAAGTCTCAGATTCTGAGACATTTTTCTTATAGAAAAAGTCTCAGAATCTGAGACATTTTTCTTATAGAAAAAGTCTTAGATTCTGAGACATTTTTCTTATAGAAAGCCTCAGATTCTGAAACATTTTTCCGTATAGAAAGTCTCAGCATCTGAGACATGGTTTCGTATAAAAAAAGTCGCAGATCCTGAGACATTTTTCTTATAGAAAAAGTCTCAGATTCTGAGACATTTTTCTTATAGAAAAAGTCTAAGATTCAAAGACTTTTTTCCGTATAGAAAAAGTTGCAGATTCTGAGACATTTTTCCGTATAGAAAAAGTTTTAGATTCTGAGACATTTTTCCTGTAAAAAAAATTTCAGATTCTGAGACATTTTTCCTATAGAAAGTCTCAGATTCTAATTGTAAGAAAAAATTTAACACTCAAAATAAAATATGTTTACTAAAATTTATTTATATTAAAAAATGGTTTGGGCATTGTGAAGGGTATTAATGGATTCGTCCAAATCGAATTTAATTTTTCTTTTTGTTTAATTTCAATTAAAAAAGGTGTAATTTGGAAAACTTTAAATTTTGTTGGCGATCCTGCAACAAACAATTTCAGATTTTCTTACAGAGTTTTTTGACAAAATTGAAGTCCCTTGCGATATTTGTAACTTAAACAGTTGGTATAATGATATTATCAACCATTAAAAACATCAGGCATATCTGTTATATAACTTTTAGTACCTTTATTAGAATATGTAGGGTATTTCTTAAGTAAAAATATAAGAAAAATAAAAAAAAAATAAGAAATCCATGAGTTTTCAAGACTTAAGGGAAGCAATAAAATTTCGCTAACTTGGCATAAGACAAATAATTAACAGATTATAAAGTTTTCGCCGACGTTTAAATAAAATAAAAACACCGAAATGAGAAGCAAAAAAAAAACATAAAAAAATCTAGAAAATGGAAAAAATATAACGATGCACATTAAACAGTAGGAAATAATACAAAGTGCCAGTTTTCTTTATTTTTTGCGTGCAGAGTTATTTCTTTTAGTTCGTCTTTATCCAAGTATAGTATAAATGAACCAAAGAAATGGGTTAAAAATTCAAAGGATATTAAAAGAAATTATGGGAAAACCAGCAGAAGCCATGTCGACAATGGCGGCAGCAGCACACACAATGTACAGAACAAACAGCCAATGAAAACTTATTTTCTACGCAATTTAATAAAATTTATTTCAGTTTCTGTGCCTGGTAGTTTTTATACCCTACACTTTAGTTATAGAGGGTAATATATAAGTTTGTTATACCGTTTGTAACTCATCGAAATATTGGTCTGGGACCCCATAAATTCTAAGACATTCTAGCGAAGTCCGCCTGTCTGTTGAAATCGCGATCATGGCCAAAATATTAAACAGGTATGGCTGAAACTTAAATTATTTATTTGAAGTTCTTCCGAGCAGTTTGGTATTTCATTTGAGCGAAATCGGTTCAGCGGTTCAAAAGTTATGAGCGAAATTGTTGGGATACCTCGAAAATTTTAAAACATTTTACATAACCTAAAAATACAAAATGCTTTAATTCGGATGCTGGTTGAACAAAATTAGATACCGAATGGTATTTTAACAAGTACAAACATATTTTTCTACAAAAAAAAATTAAACTTTTTTTTATTTCTTTTTTTTCAAATAATTTTTGTAATATTGTGGAGGGCATCCATACATTCGTCAAGGCCGAATTTAACTTTTTTTACTTGTTTTGTTATCATTTGTCTGCATTTTCCAGTAAATTGGTAACAGGAGTAGGAGTGCTAGAGCTCCATTTCAAGATAACCACTAAAGGAATGTCATTAATTTGGAATGACTTTGTTGTGTGTTGTCCAATGTTTTCTTATTATTATTATTTTCACTCAAACACTATGGAGGAGCGTGATTCTAAAGTATTATTTAGAATGCATTTAAGGAATTTTGTAAAAATTGTTTAAGATATAAAGAAGTTTTTTTTTTGGAAATTGTTTCAAACACCTTGATAAAAATTCCAAAGGAATTAGTTGTGATAAAGAAATGGTCATTGTAAGAAAGAAGGAAGGCATTATTAAACAAGTAAAAAAATTATAGTCGGTCAAGACTAGTGTATTCAAAAAACCGTCCATTTTCAAAAACCGGTTTTCGGTTTATTCGAAAAAGTTTATTTTTGAAAAACCGGTTTCGGTTTTAGCAAAGAAACCGGTTAAACCGGTTTTTTCGGTTTTTATTCTTCAGGTTAAAAATTAATTAAACTTAATTATATTTTTATAAAACAGGCATAACCCAATAAACACAAAATCGATAAGTCATAGCGAAAATAGTATCATCTGTATGACGCAGTTTACGTCGCACAATTTCGCTGGAAACTTCGACAGGAAGCAACAACTAAATTTGAATTCTTTGCAATTGCGAACGGAAATCCGTAGGGATTTTATTTAGAAATTTGTTTTTATTGAATTGATTAAAGAGCACAATTAATAATAAAGTCACACATCGGAATTTGAAATTCCAATTTCAACAATTTCAAAAGGGTAATTTAAAAAAATGGTTTGCCATAGAACTCCAAGGTGCCAAATTTAAAAAAATATACCTATATTGATTTCAATATTAAAGGAAGGGACGGACTTCCGGAACTCGTTGATATATTGACATTTACATACCAACATATCCACAAGCTGATTATGGAAGTACCGCTAAGTTTTGTGAGTGTTTCTAAAAAACTGTGTAATGTAATACATATTTTTATAAAAACCGGTTAACCGACACAAAAAACCCGGTTTCTCGAATATTCGAAATTCAAAACTATTTGAAACCGGTCGAGTTTCCAAAATGAAAAAACCGGTTAACCGGTTAACCGGTTTACGGTTTTGAGAGAGAGATAGGTATTTTTAATACCTTTAATCTGATACCACACATGCCTATATTAATTTTGTTTAAATAGGCGTAATTCGTAAAAAACTGAAAAAGGTTAATTTCCCCATACAAATCGACCCCCCCTAAAAATGAGTTTGGGCCGCTAAAAATAAATATGTGTCGAATTAATTTTCGTTCTTAACAACATATCAAATTTCATGAAGATCGGAGGGTGACACCAGGGAGACTTCCCTTGTTAGTTAAATAATTGAAATTTTTAGGTCTGATTTTAGAAAAAAGCATTGTTTTTTTATTCAAGGGAGATCTAGCCCCAACGGCAGGCACTGCGACACTAAGAGAATAATCACAATTGGAGCGGGAAGCGGAAAAACGCAATTGTCCTCATAAAAATAGAATTGAATCTAGTTTGGCGGAAAAACGCGGCGGAATTTTGTTGTCATATAAAACGTATGTGAACAGTTGCGGAAAAACGCTTCCCGCTCCAATTGTGATTATTCTCTAAAAGTGTGCGAACGGTGTAATAAAAAAAACGAAAATAAAAAAATTTTTAAAAACAGACACACATGAAAGAATAGAGAGCAAACTTAAAAAACACTGATAACAAGAAAACAAAACAGATTTACAAAAGACATATTCACAAACTTCTGAAAGTTGTCAGTCCAACGGTGTTTTAAAATTTGTTTAACTTTGTGTGCATGAACTACTTTGCTTCAAAAACATTCTGATAAGTTAACAAAATTATTCTTTGCGTATTACGTATATTATAAATTATTAAACTCACATATTTAGTGACGCATTTAAGCGGTTTTTATAAATTAATAGATGACGATTTGAACGGGGGTTAATTAAATGTGAAAATTGTGTTTCCTATTAGTACTTTCGAAAACTTCGAGAAAAAAAATAATATAAATTAAATGTGCCTGATTAAATGCATTCCCCACTTTAATGGTGGGCACGCGAGACGTTATTTTTTTATTCCTTGTTTAAATTCGATTTTTCAGTGGCATATAAATAAATTCTTTCATTTCCTTCGACTGCAAGAAGCAGGGATAAGTAATAACTTCATGCAAAGTAAAGGAAAATGCCATCATTTAAATGCGCCCGCTTAAATGCACTCCCCACTCGAATGGTGCGCACGCGAAATATTTTTTTTTTCTTGTTTAAATTCACATTTTCAGTGGCATATAAAAGAATTCGTTCATTTCCTTCGACTGCAAGAAGCAGGGATAAGTAATAACTTCATACAAAATAAAGGAAATGCCATCATTTAAGTGCGCCCGCTTATATGCCTGATTAAATGCATTCCCCACTTTAATGGTGCGCACGTGAAACTTTATTACTTTTTTTTACCTTATTTTACTTTTTAAGTGGCGACTAAAAGAATTCATTAGTGCCAGACCGAATATTTGGCTTCGGCGACGGCTTTGGCCAAAAAGCACTATTCGGCCAGTATTCGCCTTCGGCCACATTTTTGGCCGAATACCGAATAATTGTATAAAATTTGCACGCACGTGTTAGAAATCGTACTAAACACTTTTTAATCACATTTTTACGAAGTGTTTTTGCAACTAAAAAAATTTTACACTCAAAAAATTTTCCGGTCGAAAAAATTTTACGCTCAAAAATTTTTTTTTTACAAACATATCTAAAAAAAATTTTTTCTCAAAATAAAATCATTCTAGACAACGTTTCTATACATTTGTGTATTCCGTCAAGTTGAATTTTACCTTTTTTCGTGTTTTTACTACATAAAGAATTTTTTTTTTTTAATATTCGGCTTCGGTTTCAGCCGAATAGTGAAAATTGGGCCGAATATTCGGCTTCGGCTACGGCCAAAAAAGGTGTATTCGGTCGGACACTAGAATACATATTCTCCGACTATGATGAGCAAGAAGCAAGGATAAGTAATAATTCATACAAAATTAGGGAAAATGTCATCATTGCGCCCGCTTAAATGCCTTATTAAATGCGTTACCCACTTTAATGGTGCGCACGCAAAACTTTATTATTATTTGTTTAAACTTTTTAAGTGGCAACTAAAAGAACTAATTTTCTTTTTCTCCGACTACAATGTGCAAGAAGCAGGGATAAGTAAAAACTTCAGACAAAAAATAAAGGAGAATGCTATCGTTTAAATGCGCCCCTCTTAAACGTTTCGCACGAGAATATTTAACTTTGTAGAAATTATTTATAAATTCGCTAGATGGTCTCAGAGTTTTTTTTTCATAAACCATCATAAATAAAGATTACTAAGTAAAATTATAAATAAAATAAAATTTTTTGTTCACAAGACAAATTGTTCTCCTAAAATCTGTGTATCGGCAGATAACTTTGTCAAATATCTCTCGAGTTGAGATTACAGTCATTTTGCAGGGTATTTAACAAATTAAGTATATTATTAAATTCTTGGCTTCTAAACCAATTTTTTCACAAAAAGAAATTTGAATTCTGAAAATTATTCCTTAAAAAAAATTTAAAACTTATACAAATTTTATATTATTTAAATAACTTAAAAACTTTCTAAAATATCAATGTAGCAACATTTTAGTAAATTGTTAAAAGGAAATTAAAAAAAAATTTTACTTTATCAAAAACTAAAATTTAAGCAAATTTGTTTTAGTTTCATATATGGCAGCAATAGTTTTGTTGCTGTAGTAGTTATAATCACAATATTGCTAATGCCTGCTATTATTTAGTAGTTATGGCTGATTAAAAGCATTCCCCATTTTAATGGTGAGCACTCAAAACTTTTCTATTCCTTGTTTTAATCAACTATTTAAGTGGTCACTAAAAGAATTCTTATTTATTTTCTCCGACTGCAATGTGCAAGAGGGATGAGTAACAATTGCATACAAAATAAAGGAAATGCCATTATTTAAATGCGCCCGCTTAAATGCATTCCCCACTTTGATGGTGCGCACGCGAATTTTTATTATTTTTTTATTTCTTGTTTAATTTTTTAAGTGGCAACTAAAAGATTCATATTCATTTTCTCCGACTATAATGTGCAAGAAGCAGGGATAAGTAATAACTTCAGACAAAATAAAGGAAAATGCTATCGATTAAATGCGCCCGCTTAAACGTTTCGCACGGGAATATTTAACTTTGTAGAAATTATTTATAATTTAGAGTTTTTTTTTTCATATAGTATCATAAATAAATATTACAAAGTAAAAATTACAGATAAAATTTAGTTTTTGATCACAAGACAAATATTTTCTTAAAATCTGTATTGCTTATAACTTTGTCAAATATCTGTCGAATTAAGATAACAGTCATTTTGCAGAGTATTTAACAACGGAATTATTTGAGTATATTAATAAACTCTCAGCTTCTCCGACTGTAATGTGCAAGAAGCAGAGATAAGTAATAACTTCATACAAAATAAGGGAAAATGCTATCGGTTAAATGCGCCCCGCTTAAACGTTTCGCAAGCGAATGTTTAACTTCGAAGAAATTATTTTTAAAATCGCTAGATGTTCTCAGGGTTTCTTCATAAACTTCTCATAAATAAATATTACAAAGTAAAAAGTACAGATAAAATTTAGTTTTTAGGTTCACATGATAAAGTATTTTCTAAAAACCTGTATTTCGACAGATAACTTTGTCAAATATCCTGTCGAATTGAGATTACTCTCAATTTGCAAAGTATTTAACAACGGAATTATTTGAATATATTAATAAATTTTCAGCTTCTCAGCCAATTTTTTCACAAAAAAAAATTGAATTCTGAAAATTTATCCTTAAAAAAAAATTTAAAACTTATACAAATTTTATGTTATTTAAACAACTTAAAAACTTTCGAAAATATCAATGTAGCAACATTTTAGTAAATTGTTAAAAGGAAATTAAAATAATTTTTACTTTATCAAAAACTAAAATTTAAGCAAATTTGTTTTTAGTTTCATATATGGCAGCAATAGTTTTGTTGTTGTAGTAGTTATAATCACAATATTGCTAATGTCTGCTATTTTCTAGTAGTTGCTGTTTGTTTGGAAACTGTTCTGTTTACATTTTAATTAAATTTAACACAAATATGCATTTTATTCATTACTTACCTTGGAAATGCTGCTACTGCTACTACCCCCTATCTAGCACCAACTTCCTTTTAATTTTTTTTTTTGCTGACGATTTTACAAATAAGCGCTGCTACCAGTTTTAAATATAATATTAGTTATTTTAGTTTAGTTTGTTTGTATGTTTAGCTCAGCTCAGCTCTTTTTCTTTAGTATTAATCGGCTAAAAGCTGTAATTTATTAGCATTTTCTTTGCTTGGTGTTTATCTATGAAAGCCTTTTTTTTCTTATTATTTTCATCTTCATCTGTTTGCAAAAGAAAAGAAAAAGCGAGGAAATAGAATTGGTATAAGAAAAGTTTAACTCCTTTGGAATTTTTGCAATTTGGCCAAAAAAATAAAATAAAAATACAAAAAATTTATATATAGCAAAACTGTATACAGTACACTAGCAGCATTTAACTTTTTGGAATACTCATACTCAAAATACTAAGTTTTGTTTAACACTATAAGGAACAATGACTAGATTAAGTAATTAAACTAAAAAAATTTGTTAATTTACCAATTTTTTAGGAAATTAGTTAATTTTTCCATTTTTACTAATATTTTTATTTGAGTGTAGATTTCAAAATTGTCAAAAATATACAAACGTTTTATCACACTGTTACGAATACAAAGTTTTAGTAATGTAATGAAATATTTCAGAAATTTATGTAAAATGTAATTTTTTTCATAAAATCTATGAAAAATCATTATTATAATGAAAGTTTTTTTAGGACAGAAATTAATATTTTACATTTGCAGGGTTCCGCATTGAAAATTCAAATTATCGCCATCCCATTTTGGCTTCCTCTTTCATGGGTTAATTATTGCATCAAAAAAAATATGCAAAAAAAAAAGAAATTTCAACTTCTACTTTTACCTGCACTAATTCGACGCCAAAAAGTTTTCTATTTTTCTTTATCAAAAAAAAAAAAAGAAAATAAAGAAAGAAAACTTACCTAAAGGTTTTATTCTTTAGTCAGTTTCAACTCTTAAATGTCTGCAATGCTTTCTTAAATTTTCAACTGCCTGAAAGTATGCAATCATCTATAACTATGCACACCTGTGTTTGCCATTTAAATGTTAAGAGGATGTACGAATACAAAAATGTATTTCAAATTTGCACATTTTCATTGCTCCTTTAGCCGCCAACGCCGTTACCGTCTTTCTTAGCTATTATTTTTTTTTTTTACATTTTAAATAAAAATATTTGTATGCATTTAATTTGAGCTTTTATTTGGGAAAATGTTCATCGAGTATTCATTTTATAAATATGCATATTATTTTCTTTTTGGCTACAAAACTTGGACTATTTTAACTTTTAATGCATTTCGTTTTTTTAATATAAAAAAAAATGGTTGTTTAATCTTTTAGATTCTGAAAATTTAAGATTTGCTTTGTTAGGTAATAAATGTTTCAGAATCCAAAAACTTTACTAAGCGAAAAAAAAATGCTTCAGAATGTGAGAATTTTTCTATATAGAAAAATGTTTCAGAATCTAAGATTTTTTCTATATAGAAAAATGTCTCAGAATTGGGAATTTTTCTATATGGAAAAATGTGTCAGAATATGGGAATTTTTCGATATGGAAAAATGTTACAAAATCTGAGAACTTTTCTATATGGCAAAATGAATCTGAGAATTTTTCCATATGGAAAAAGGTCTGAGAATCTAAGAATTTTTCTGCATGGAAAAATGTTTCAAAATCTGAGAATATTTCTATATCAAAAAATGTATCAAAATCTGAGAATTTTTCTATATGAAACAAGTAGAAAAGTTAAATTCGACTTGGCCGAATTTATGAATACCCTTCACAATGCCCTTTTTAATTGATAGTAAATTTTCTAATGTGAAAAAAAAAAAACATTTTCGATTAGAAATATTTTATTTTGTGTAAAAAACTTTTTTTTTTAAGTAATTTTTGAAAAAAAAAAAAAAATTACTAAATTTTTTTTGAGTGTAACATTTTTTTCGAGTGTATTTTTTTTTTTAGTGTTAAAATATTTTTAGTGACAAAAAAACGTTGTAAAATATTTTTCCAATGTTTTTAAAACATGTTAAACGGGGTTTCAACACGTGAATTTAAGGTGAAACTAATCTGAAACTTACAGTTTTGCTAATAACTTCTGAACCACTGGAGCGATTTGGCTGAAATTCAATACGAACTAGGCGAGGGGAACGCCAAATATGTATGCCAAGCGTCAGCATCCTCAGAATTTTCTTTCGAAAGTTAGCGTGTTTTTTTATCTCGTAAATTTACGAAAAACATTGCCGAAATTCAGTCTTTTGCTCATAACTTTTGAACCACTAGACCGATTTCGCTAGATTGCAATACAAACCTGACCAGGTAAATGCCAAACATATATGCCAAACTTCAGGAGCCTTCGTAAAGTCTTTCAAAAGTTAGCGTGTTTTCAACAGACAGACAGACGGACGGACATCGCTAGATCGTCTTAAAATCGATCGAGGATCGTGAATGTATATACTTTATGGGGTCTTAGACCAATATTTCGAGGTGTTCTATCACTAGAGTGGAGGGTATAAAAATGTCTCAGAATCTGAAAATTTTTCTCTATGGAAAAAATTTTTCTTTACAGAAAAACTGTCTCAGAATCTGAGAATTTTTCTAAATAAAAAATGTCTCAAAATGTTCTTTATAGAAAAATGTCCCAGAATCTGAGAATTTTTCTAAATAGAAAAATGTCTCAGAATCTGAGAATTTTTCTATATAGAAAAATGTCTCAGAATTTAAGAATTTTTCTATATAGAAAAATGTCTCAGAATCTGAGAATTTTTCTATATCGAAAAATGTCTCAGAATCTGAGAATTTTTCTATATAGAAAAATGTCTCAGAATCTGAGAATTTTTCTATATAGAAAAATGTCTCAGAATCTGAGAATTTTTCTATATAGAAAAATGTCTCAGAATCTGAGACATTTTTCTATATAGAAAAATTTTTCTATATAGAAAAATGTCTCAGAATCTGAGAATTTTTCTTTATGGAAAAAGTCTCAGAGTCTGAGAAGTTTTCTATAGGGAAAATGTCTCAGAATCTGAGAAGTTTTCTATAAGGAAATATGTCTCAGAATCTGAGAATTTTTCTATATTTTTCTATATCGAAAAATATCTCAGAATCTAAGAATTTTTGAATATGGAAAAATGTCTCAGAATCTAAGAATTTTTTTTTATGGAAAAATGTCTCAGAATCTAAGAATTTTTTTTATGGAAAAAATGTCTCTGGATCTGCGAATTTTTGCAAAAATGTCTCAGAATCTGAGAATTTTTCAATATGGAAAAATATCTCAGAATCTAAGAATTTTTTTTATGGAAAAATGTCTCAGAATTTGAGAATTTTCTATACGGAAAAATGTCTCAGAATCTTGGAATTTTTCGGAATTTTTCTATATCAAAAAATATCTCAGAATCTGAAAATTTTTCTATATGAAAAAAATTTCTCAGAATCTGAGAATTTCTCTATATGGCAAAATGTTTAAGAATCTGAGAATTTTCAGAATCTAATAATGTTTTTTTATGAAAAAATGTCTTAGAATCTGAGAATTTTTTTATGCAAAAATGTCTCAGAATCTGAGAATTTTTTAATATGGAAAATGTCTCAGAATTTAAGAATTTTTTTTTTATAGAAAAATTTCTCAGAATCTGAGAATTTTTCTATATGGAAAAATGTCTCAGAATTTGAGAATTTTTCTATATGGGAAAAATGTTTCAGAATCTGAGAATTTTTCTTTATGGAAATACAATTTTTCTATATGGTAAAATGTCTCAGAATCTGAGAATTTTTCTATATGGAAAAATGTCTCAGAATCTGAGAATTTTTCTGTATGGAAAAATGTGTCAGAATCTGATAATTTTTGTATATAGAAAAATGTATCAGAATCCGATAATTTTTGTATATAGAAAAATGTCTCAGTATGTGATAATTCTATATGGGAAAAATGTCTCAGAATCTGAAAATTTTTCTATACGGAAAAATGTCTCAGAATCTGAGAACTTTTTTATATGCGAAAACGTCTCAGAGTCTGAGAATTTTTCTATATGGAAAAATGTCTCAGAATCTGAGAATTTTTCTATATGGAAAAATGTCTCAGAATCTGAAAATTTTTCTATATGGAAAAATGTCTCAGAGTCTGAGAATTTTTCTATATGGAAAAATGTCTCAGAATCTGAGAATTTTTCTATATAAAAAATGTCTCAGAATCTGAGAATTTTTCTATATGGAAAAATGTCTCAAAATGTGAGAGTTTTTCTATATGGAAAAATGTATCAGAATCTGAGAATTTTCTATATGGGAAAAATGTCTCAGAATCTGAGAGCTTTTCTATACGGGAAAAATGTATTAGAATCTGGGAGTGGAATTGAAAAATGTCTCAAAATCTGATAATTTTTCTATATGGAAAAATGTCTCCGAATCTGAGAATTTTTCTGTATAAGTATATAAAAAAATTCTCAGATTCTGAGACATTTTTCCATATAGAAAAATTTTCAGACTCTGAGACATTTCTCCATATAGAAAAATTCTCAGACTCGGAGACATTTTTCCATATAGAAAAATTCTCAGATTCAGAGACATTTTTTTCCGTATGGAAAAATGTCACAGGATCTGATAATTTTTGTATATAGAAAAATGTCTCAGAATCTGAGAATTTTTCTATATAGAAAAATGTCTCAGAATCTGAGAATTTTTCTAAATGTCTCAGAATCTGAGAATTTTTCTATATAGAAAAATGTCTCAGAATCTGAGAATTTTTCTATATGGAAAAATGTCTTAGAATCTGAGAATTTTTCTATATGGAAAAATGTCTCAAAATGTGAGAATTTTTCTATATGGAAATGTCTCAGAATCTGAGAATTTTTCAATATGGAAAAATATCTCAGAATCTAAGAATTTTTTTTATGGAAAAATGTCTCAGAATTTGAGAATTTTCTATAAGGAAAAATGTCTCAGAATCTTGGAATTTTTCGGAATTTTTCTATATCAAAAAATATCTCAGAATCTGAAAATTTTTCTATATGAAAAAAATTTCTCAGAATCTGAGAATTTCTCTATATGGCAAAATGTTTAAGAATCTGAGAATTTTCAGAATCTAATAATGTTTTTTTATGAAAAAATGTCTTAGAATCTGAGAATTTTTTTATGCAAAAATGTCTCAGAATCTGAGAATTTTTTAATATGGAAAATGTCTCAGAATTTAAGAATTTTTTTTTTTATAGAAAAATTTCTCAGAATCTGAGAATTTTTCTATATGGAAAAATGTCTCAGAATTTGAGAATTTTTCTATATGGGAAAAATGTTTCAGAATCTGAGAATTTTTCTTTATGGAAATACAATTTTTCTATATGGTAAAATGTCTCAGAATCTGAGAATTTTTCTATATGGAAAAATGTCTCAGAATCTGAGAATTTTTCTGTATGGAAAAATGTGTCAGAATCTGATAATTTTTGTATATAGAAAAATGTATCAGAATCCGATAATTTTTGTATATAGAAAAATGTCTCAGTATGTGATAATTCTATATGGGAAAAATGTCTCAGAATCTGAAAATTTTTCTATACGGAAAAATGTCTCAGAATCTGAGAACTTTTTTATATGCGAAAACGTCTCAGAGTCTGAGAATTTTTCTATATGGAAAAATGTCTCAGAATCTGAGAATTTTTCTATATGGAAAAATGTCTCAGAATCTGAAAATTTTTCTATATGGAAAAATGTCTCAGAGTCTGAGAATTTTTCTATATGGAAAAATGTCTCAGAATCTGAGAATTTTTCTATATAAAAAATGTCTCAGAATCTGAGAATTTTTCTATATGGAAAAATGTCTCAAAATGTGAGAGTTTTTCTATATGGAAAAATGTATCAGAATCTGAGAATTTTCTATATGGGAAAAATGTCTCAGAATCTGAGAGCTTTTCTATACGGGAAAAATGTATTAGAATCTGGGAGTGGAATTGAAAAATGTCTCAAAATCTGATAATTTTTCTATATGGAAAAATGTCTCCGAATCTGAGAATTTTTCTGTATAAGTATATAAAAAAATTCTCAGATTCTGAGACATTTTTCCATATAGAAAAATTTTCAGACTCTGAGACATTTCTCCATATAGAAAAATTCTCAGACTCGGAGACATTTTTCCATATAGAAAAATTCTCAGATTCAGAGACATTTTTTTCCGTATGGAAAAATGTCACAGGATCTGATAATTTTTGTATATAGAAAAATGTCTCAGAATCTGAGAATTTTTCTATATAGAAAAATGTCTCAGAATCTGAGAATTTTTCTAAATGTCTCAGAATCTGAGAATTTTTCTATATAGAAAAATGTCTCAGAATCTGAGAATTTTTCTATATGGAAAAATGTCTTAGAATCTGAGAATTTTTCTATATGGAAAAATGTCTCAAAATGTGAGAATTTTTCTATATGGAAATGTCTCAGAATCTGAGAATTTTTCAATATGGAAAAATATCTCAGAATCTAAGAATTTTTTTTATGGAAAAATGTCTCAGAATTTGAGAATTTTCTATAAGGAAAAATGTCTCAGAATCTTGGAATTTTTCGGAATTTTTCTATATCAAAAAATATCTCAGAATCTGAAAATTTTTCTATATGAAAAAAATTTCTCAGAATCTGAGAATTTCTCTATATGGCAAAATGTTTAAGAATCTGAGAATTTTCAGAATCTAATAATGTTTTTTTATGAAAAAATGTCTTAGAATCTGAGAATTTTTTTATGCAAAAATGTCTCAGAATCTGAGAATTTTTTAATATGGAAAATGTCTCAGAATTTAAGAATTTTTTTTTTTATAGAAAAATTTCTCAGAATCTGAGAATTTTTCTATATGGAAAAATGTCTCAGAATTTGAGAATTTTTCTATATGGGAAAAATGTTTCAGAATCTGAGAATTTTTCTTTATGGAAATACAATTTTTCTATATGGTAAAATGTCTCAGAATCTGAGAATTTTTCTATATGGAAAAATGTCTCAGAATCTGAGAATTTTTCTGTATGGAAAAATGTGTCAGAATCTGATAATTTTTGTATATAGAAAAATGTATCAGAATCCGATAATTTTTGTATATAGAAAAATGTCTCAGTATGTGATAATTCTATATGGGAAAAATGTCTCAGAATCTGAAAATTTTTCTATACGGAAAAATGTCTCAGAATCTGAGAACTTTTTTATATGCGAAAACGTCTCAGAGTCTGAGAATTTTTCTATATGGAAAAATGTCTCAGAATCTGAGAATTTTTCTATATGGAAAAATGTCTCAGAATCTGAAAATTTTTCTATATGGAAAAATGTCTCAGAGTCTGAGAATTTTTCTATATGGAAAAATGTCTCAGAATCTGAGAATTTTTCTATATAAAAAATGTCTCAGAATCTGAGAATTTTTCTATATGGAAAAATGTCTCAAAATGTGAGAGTTTTTCTATATGGAAAAATGTATCAGAATCTGAGAATTTTCTATATGGGAAAAATGTCTCAGAATCTGAGAGCTTTTCTATACGGGAAAAATGTATTAGAATCTGGGAGTGGAATTGAAAAATGTCTCAAAATCTGATAATTTTTCTATATGGAAAAATGTCTCCGAATCTGAGAATTTTTCTGTATAAGTATATAAAAAAATTCTCAGATTCTGAGACATTTTTCCATATAGAAAAATTTTCAGACTCTGAGACATTTCTCCATATAGAAAAATTCTCAGACTCGGAGACATTTTTCCATATAGAAAAATTCTCAGATTCAGAGACATTTTTTTCCGTATGGAAAAATGTCACAGGATCTGATAATTTTTGTATATAGAAAAATGTCTCAGAATCTGAGAATTTTTCTATATAGAAAAATGTCTCAGAATCTGAGAATTTTTCTAAATGTCTCAGAATCTGAGAATTTTTCTATATAGAAAAATGTCTCAGAATCTGAGAATTTTTCTATATGGAAAAATGTCTTAGAATCTGAGAATTTTTCTATATGGAAAAATGTCTCAAAATGTGAGAATTTTTCTATATGGAAAAATGTATCAGAAACTGAGAATTTTCTATATGGGAAAAATGTCTCAGAATTTAAGAACTTTTCTATACGGGAAAAATATTTTAGAATCTGGGAATGGAATGGAAAAAGGTCTCAAAATCTGATCATTTTTCTATATGGAAAAATGTCGCAGAATCTGAGAATTTTTCTATATGGAAAAATGTCTCAGAGTCTACAAATTTTTCTAAGCGGAAAAAAGTCTCAGAATCTGAGAATTTTTCCATTCCATTCGCTGAAAATTTTTCCATATATGGAAAAATTTCTCGGAATCTATATTGAAACATATCTCAGAATCTGAGAATTTTTCTATATGGAAAAATGTCTCAGAAACAGAATTTATCTTTGTCTCAGAATCTGAGAATTTTTCTATATGCCCGAGTAAAAAAGATTATATATGTTTATATTTAATTATATAAAGACATCATATATATTCATATAGAATTTGATGCGAAAAATGAGTCGATAAAACCATATAAAGTTGAATTAAATTTGATATAATTTGATGTGATTTTAATATAATTTTATATGATTTGATGCGAAAATTGGCCCCTTTTTTAGAAAAATTTATGCAATTATATATAATTAAATAAAAAAAAAATCCAAAAAAAAAAAAAATTTTAATAAAAAAAATCCCAAAAAAAAAATTATATTAAATTATATATAAAGAACTTAGTTTTTTTTTTTATTAATTTTGCATTATATATAATAACATATAAAATTAAAAAAAAAATGTTTAAGGTTTAGTTTTGGAACTTCAAAAAAAAAAATTTTTGTGGACTTAGAAAAATTTTCAAAAGTTATATCAAATTAAATATAAAGGACTTAGATTTTCTTTTTTAATTTTACTCATATAAGATTACATATGATTCAGAAAAAAGTTGCATAAAGTTTTATATAAAATGTCTTCAAATATTTTGTTATATTAAATTATATAAAACAAACAGACAAATTTTTATATTTCATATGTAATTATATAAACTCACTCTAATCATATGTTATTATGTATAACTTAACATTTTCTTTTATATAATTTTATATAAGAAAAAGATACGAAGTGTAAATATATATAATCTTATATGATAGCAAAACAATTTACGTATAAATTTATGAAATAATATATGTTTATATAAAAATAAGTAAAATTATATATAATCTTTTTTACTCGGGTGGAAAATTGTCTCAGAATTTGAGAATTTTTCTATATGGAAAAAATTTCTCAGAATCTGAAAATTTTTCTATATGAAAAAATGTCTCAGAATCTGAGAATTTTTCTATATAGAAAAATGTCTCAGAATCTAAGTTTTTTTTTTTTAAATGGAAAAATGTCTCAGAATCTGAGAATTTTTCTATACCCGAGTAAAAAAGATTATATATGTTTATATTTAATTATATAAACCCATCATATATATTCATATAGAATTTGATGCGAAAAATGAGTCGATAAAACCATATAAAGTTGCATTAAATTTGATATAATTTGATGTGATTTTAATATAATTTTATATGATTTGATGCGAAAATTGGCCCCTTTTTTAGAAAAATTTATGCAATTATATATAATTAAATAAAAAAAATCCAAAAAAAATCCCCAAAAAAAATTATATTAAATTATATATAAAGAACTTAGATTTTTTTCATAAATTTTGCATTATATATAATAACATATAAAATTTTTAAAACAAATGTTTAAGGTTTAGGTTTGGAACTTAAAAAAAAAAAATTTCTGGACTTAGAAAAATTTTCAAAAGTTATATCAAATTATATATAAAGGACTTAGATTTTTTTTTTAATTTTACTCATATAAGATTACATATGATTCAGAAAAAAGTTGCATAAAGTTTTATATAAAATTTCTTCAAACATTTTGTTATATTAAATTATATAAAAAAACAGACAGAATTTTATATTTCATATGTAATTATATAAACTAACTTTAATCATATGTTATTATGTATAACTTAACATTTTCTTTTATATAATTTTATATAAGAAAAAAATACGAAGTGTAAATATATATAATTTTATATGATAGCAAAACAATTTACGTATAAATTTATCAAATAATATATGTTTATATAAAAATAAGTAAAATTATATATAATCTTTTTTACTCGGGTATTGAAAAATGTCTCAGAATCTGAGAACTTTTCTTTATAAAAATTTTTCTCAGAATCTTAGAATTTTTCTATATTAAAAAAAATGTCTCAGAATCTGAGAATTTTTCTATATGGAAAAATGTTTCAGAATCTGAGATTTTTTTAATATGAAAGAATGTTCCAGAATCTGAAACTTTTTCTATATGGAAAAATGTCTCAGAATCTGAGAATTTTTCTATATGGAAAAATGTCTCTGAATCTGAGAATTTTTCTATATGGAAAAATGTCTCAGAGTCTGAGAATTTTTCTATATGGAAAAATGTCTCAGAATCTGAGAATTTTTCTATATAAAAAAATGTCTCAGAATCTGAGAATTTTTTTTATATTGAAAAATGTCTCAGAATCTAAGAACTTTTCTATATAAAAAATTTTCTCAGAATCTGAGAATTTTTCTATATGGAAAAATGTCTCAAAATCTGAGAATTTTTTTATATGGCAAAATGTCTCAGAAACTGAGAATTTTTCTTAGAATCTGAGAATTTTTCTAAATGGAAAAATGTTTTAGAATCTGAGAATTTTTCTATGTGGAAAAATGTCTCAGAATCTGAGAATTTTTTATATGGAAAAATGTCTTAGAATCTGAGATTTTTTCTATACAGGAAAATGTCTCAGAATCTGAGACTTTTTTGCAAGAGAAAAATTCTCAGATTTTTATACTCTTTCTCATAGAAAAGGTCTGAGATGCATTCCCTAATTCCCTTCCATTCCGCCTCGCGTCATATTTGCCTAATTGATTTAATTTCTGTCTTGTGAAAAAAAGCATAAATTTTTGGATGACCACTAAGAATGACCAGTAGGAATATAATGTATTTTATTGCAAAAAAAAAATATATATAAAGCAACGATGAGTATGACGACAATATCGATAAATATATAAATGAATTTTTTATTTTTTGTAATTTTTTTGTGATGATTTACCAATATAAATTCATGAAGTAAAAAACAATGGGCATGTTGATAGAGATACCAAACAATTCAATACATTGCACAATGGGTCACGTAATCTAATTTTTGTAAAGTGGTATTCTTATTTTGTTTCTATTGATTAAAATTTTGTTGAAAAAAAAAATATTTTCAATTATTTTTTTAATTGATTTACCAAAAAAAAAGAATCAAGGTTGATAATTTTTAAAATGGCAACTTTGATGATTGAGATGATTTTTTTTTGAAAATTATGATATTGATATTAGAAACTAATTTTTCAGTATATTAAAAAAATTTTCTTAAATTTTTCTTTTTGCCTAAAATTATGCTTTGAATAATACAAGATTTTTTATTTTTTGTTCATGTTTTTATGTTTCAGTATTGTAAAAAAACATATAAAAATCTTGTATGTATCAAAGCATAATTTTAGGCATACAGAAAAGTAGAAAAACCACATGTTCGAGTAGAATTTTGATCGCTATCGACTCTAAAAATTAAAACCCAGATATTGCAACAATCCTTCCAGTACTTGATCACTCCTTTGGGGGACTAATTTACCTACTCTTACCAGCAGACGCTAGTTGTAAAAGATGCGCTTCACCAGGAGTAGATGAAACGATGGAACACATACTTTGTCGCTACCCAGCTGTGGCAAGGAGTCGCCGATCCATTACCGGTCAGATAAGTTTCGGTACTTTGGAGGATATAACGCAAAAGGATCTTAGGATATTGAAAAGATTCGCAATGACTTTGAACGTGTTTAACTTGCACCGCTAGCGGAAAAAGTTTTGTGGTACCGCTATGGACTACAAGGTGTCAATCGGACACCGCCACCCTAACCTAACCTACCAGCAGTGCTAAGGGTTGGAAGGATGTCTGGTCCCTTCAAACGCAGGTTGGAGATATCTATAAAATATGTAGAGGCCCAAGTTGGGCGCCAAATACAATTACACTTTTATTCAAATTCCTTTGCACATTTTTTACAATTTTGTTAACAAAAATCAATTATATCAGAATAACTCGCCCAAAGTGCCTTGGGTATGAGTAATATATGAATTCATCTGTAAAAAACCTGTATTTATTAAAGCATAATTTAGGCACACAGAAAAGTAGAAAAATCGAATGTTCGAGTAGAATTTTGCAAAAATTAGAACGGAGAAATTGTAACATTCCTTCCAGTACTTGCCCACTCCTTTGAGGACAGAGTTACCTATTCCTACCGGCAGATTATGTCGTGTCCCTTCAAAAGCAGATTCGAAATATCTCAAAAATATATAGAGCCCCAAGTTGGGCGCCAAAAAAATTACATTTTTATTCAAATTCCGTTGCACATTTTTCACAATTTTGTTAAAAAAAAAAAAAAACAATTCCATCAGAATCTCTTGCCCAAAGTGACTTGGGTATGAGTAAAATATGAATTCATCATAAATATGTAACATATGGTTAAATGAATGAGCGTGTTTAACTACATATTTTGTGAGTTGGTGGGTAGTCTAGTGTAGTGTGATGTTCATATATTTGATTATCACTGTAACTGTAAATTTCCATTCGAATGAATATGAATGACCAGCAAAGTAGGATATACCTTTGATTATGTCCATATGGAGTTTTTTTCTCTTGTTTCGTTGACTGAATGTAGTGGAAATTTGTATACAAATGTTTCATAAGATGTGATAAAGTGTATAAAGTCTACCTCAAACTCATTCATGCACTCGTACACAAATAAAATTAATGTGTAGACACTAATGTGAAAGGATACAGAGGACTCATATAGTCGTAATCGTAATCGCATATATATGTACATTTTTTGCAATATTTATGAAATGAAAAGTAATGAAACATGAAAAAAACAACAAACCAACAAAAATTTTGTATTTTTTTTTTTATGAGCTGAACAATGAAGTGAATTGAAATGAATTCATCATCAACCAACGTCAAACAGTTGTCACACAATCATCATCAGCAACATCATTGCCAGTACCAACACCACAGCCAACAACATTGCCATCATCTTCTTCGATATAGTCGCTGTCGTCATTATTGTTTGGAGTAATGACAGGGAGGATATTTTTAATGTATTTTAAAATTCTCAGATTGTGAGAAATTTTTTTGTATAGAAAAATTCTCAGATTCTCAGACATTTTTCCGTATAGAAGAATTCTTATATTCTAAAATATTTTTCAGCAAAGAAAAATTTTCAGATTCTGAGACAAATTTTCATATAGAAAAATTTTCAGATTCCGAGCCATTTTTCAGTGTAGAAAAATTCGTAGGTTCTGAGGCATTTTTCCGTATAGAAAAATTCACAGATTTTAAGACGTTTTTAGTGATACAAAAATTCTCAGATTCTGAGACATTTTTTCTTAGAGAAAAATTTTTTAATTCTAAGACATTTTTCCATATAGAAAATTTCTAAAAAAAGTTTTAAGATTCTGAGACATTTTTCGGTAAAGAAAAAATATCCGATTCTAAAACATTTTTTTTTTTTTCATTAATCTCTGATTCTGAGGCATTTTTCCGTATAAAAATATTTTGAAATTCTGAGACATCTTTCCGTATACAAAAATTCTCAGATTCTGAGACTTTTTTCCGTACAGAAAAGTTCTCAAGTCCTGAGACATTTATCCGTATAAAAAAATTCTCTGATTCTGAGGCATTTTTTCGTATAGAAATTTTATCAAATTCTGAAACATTTTTCCTTATAGAAAAATTCTCAGATTCTGAAACATTTATCCGAATCGAAAAATTCTCAAGTACTGATACATATTTTCGTATAAAAAAATTCTCAGATTCTAAGACATTTTTCGTATCGAAAAATCCTCAGACTCGGGAACATTTTTCCTAAAGAAAAATTCTCAGAGACTGAGAAATTTTTAAGAAAAATTACGCATTAAAAAATTCTGAAACAGTTTCCGTAGAGAAAAATTCTCAGATTCTGAGACATATTTCCGTATAGAAAAAGTCTCAGATTCTGAAAAAATTCTCATAATCTGAGAATTTTTCTTGCGACAAAATATTTATCAATTCTGATAGATTTGATTTTTCAACAAAATTGCGAAGATTTATTTCAAAGAAATTGAAATAAAAATTTAATAATAAATGGCGCCCAACATGAGGCCTTTTATATTCTATAGAAATCCCGAACCTGCTTTTAAAGGTATAAGTAATTTTCCCAATCTGAGCACTGCTGGTAAGAGCACTTCCGTATAGAAAAATTCTTAGATTTTGAGACATTTTTGCGTATAGAAAAATTCTTAGATTCTAAGACATTTTTCCTTATAAAAAAATTCTTAGATTCTGAAACATTTTTCAGCATAAAAAAGTTTTCAGATTCTTAGACATTCTTCCGTATAGAAAATTCTTAGATTCCTAAACATTTTTCAGTATAGAAAAATTCTCAGATTCTGAGAAATTTCTCCGTATAGAGAAAAATTTTTAGGTTCTGAGACATTTCTCCGCATAGAAAAATTCTCAGATGCTAAAACATTATTTAGTATAGAAAATTTCTTAGATATTGATACATTTTTCCTTATAGAAAAATTCTCAAATTTTTATATATTTCCCCGTATAATTCTCAGATTCTGAAACATTTCTCGGTATAGAAAAATAACCAGAATTTGAAACATTTATTCGTATAGAAAAATTCCCAGATTCTGAGACTTTTTGCGGTATAGAAAAATTCTCAGATTCTGAGACATTTTGCGGTATAGAAAAAATCTTAGTTTCTGAAAAATTTTTCCGTATAAAAATATTCTCAAATTCTGAGACATTTTGGAGTACAGAAAAATTCTCAGATTCTGAGACATTTTTTTGGAATAGAACAGGTATCAGATTTTTCCGTACCGAAAAATTCTCACATTTTTCCGTATCGAAAAATTCTCAGATATTTCCATATAGAAAAATTCTCAGATTCTGCGACATTTTTTCGTGTAGAAAAATTCTCAGATTCTAAGACATTTTTCCATATAGAAAAAATTTTAGATTTTTCTGAATAAAAAAATTCTCCGAATTTAAGACATTTTTCCGTATTGAAAAATTCTCAGATTTTGATACATTTTTCCGTATAGAAACTGTCAGATTCTAAGACATTTCTCTGTATAGAAAAATTCTCAGATTCTAAGACATTTCTCTGTATAGAAAAATTCTCAGATTCTGACAATGAGACATTTTTCTGTTTAGAAAAATGCACACACTCAGAGACATTTTTCCCATATAGAAAACTTCTAAGACCCTGAGAAATTTTTCTGTATAGAAAAATTCTCAGGTTCTGAGACATTTTCTGTACAGAACATTTTTCTGTATAGAAAAATTCTTGGGCTCTCAGATTCTGAGACATTTTTCTGTATTGAACAATTCTCATACTCTGACACATTAGGTGTGGGATAGTGCACGAGTTTTCGATTTCGACACGCTAGAACCGCTTATTTTGTGAGGTTCGTAAAAAAAGTGCATGGGCCAAAAAATGGGGCAGATCGGATAGGATCTAGGGGTCGCTCATCGGGGTCAAAGTTGGGCGTAAAGGGGAAAAAATCCACAAAAAGCCCCAAAACTCCCCTGGTTTTGCTCCTAGAGGGGTCAAATCTGAGACCGGCCCCCATTATTTTTCCCCCTGAACACTTTTGCCAAACATACCTAGGCCCTAACTCCAATCCCTAAGGGGGGTCCCATACAAAGGTTCAATTTTTAAAAAATCTTGACAACAGGGGAGCACCCCTACAAAGTGGAAATACGGCGTAGGTATGTTCAGAAAAAATGTAGGGGGCAAAAATTAATGGGGGTCAGTCTGCATTTCCCGTCCCTAAAAGGCACAGTGGGAGCGGTAGGAGCAAATTTTATAAAAAATAATTTAAAAAAAAATGTGTGGGGACACCCTTAAGGCTTAAATAGAGGGTAGGTTTGTTTGGGGAAAATGTTGGGGCTGAAAAAATATTGGGGGTCGGTCACACATTTAACTTCTCTAGAGTCACCCCTGCGATAGTTAGAGCGGTGGGAGCAAGTTTTACAAAAATGTCGTTTTGTGTGGGAGACCCCTTAGGAATTGGAGATATGGAATTGGTATGTTCAGAAGAAGTATTGGGGGCTAAAAATTAATGGGGGTTGGTCTTGATAATGACCCCTCTAGAAGGCACCATTGGACCGGTAGGAGCTGATTTATTATGACAATTTAAGAAAAAATAAACAAAAATGTATGGGGACCACCCTAAGGATTGAAGATAGGGGGAAGGTATGTTCTAAGAAAATGTTGGGGTTGAAAAAATATTGGGGGTCGATCATACATTTGATTCCTCTAGGGTGACTTTTAGGACAGCTAGAGCGGTAGAAGAAAGATTTTTTAAAAATTGAACCTTTGTATGGGACCCCCCTTAGGGATTGGAGATAGGGCTTAGGTATGTTTGGCAAAAGTGTTCAGGGGGAAAAATAATGGGGGCCGGTCTCACATTAGACCCCTCTAGGAGCAAAACCAGGGGAGTTTTGGGGCTTTTTGTGGATTTTTTCCCCTCTACGCCCAACTTTGACCCCGATGACCGACCCCTAGATCCTATCCGACCTCCCCCATTTTTTGGCTCATACACTTTTTTTACCAACCTCACAAAATGAGCGGTTCTAGCGCTTCCAAATATTGCTGCTTAAAATCTCACACAACACTATCCCACCCTTACTGACACATTTTTCCGTATAGAAAAATTCTCAGATTCTGAGACATTTTTCCATATAGAAAAATTCTCAACTTCTTAGACATTTTTCCGTATAGAAAAATTTTCAGACGGACATTGTTCCGTAAAGAATTTTTTTTTTTTATCCTAAGACATTTTCCCATATAGAAAAAATCTTAGATTTCGAAACATTTCTCCGTATAGAAAAATTCTCAGATTCTCAGACAGTTTTCCGTATAAAAAAAAATCTCAGATCCTGAGACATTTTTGGGTATAGAAAAATGTCCTGATTTTGAGACATGTTTCCATGTAAATAGAAAAACTCTTCTATTCTGAAATATTTTTCCATTAAGAAAAATTTTCAAAAAAGTATCAGATTCTGACTTTTTTAGAAAAATTATTTTTAAAAAGATCTTTTTTCCGTCAAATTCTTAAAATCCTTTTGAAATTCTTTTTAAATCCTTTCCATTTCAAAAAAAAGTAACTTTGTACCATCTTTATCATTCCTGATTATTAAGTATAGTAAAACCAGTATAACATCAAACTCATCATTGTTATCTTTTTGTTGGCTGTAATGATTGTGGTCCATTATTAAAATATAAGGAAAAGTGAAAATAAGTTTTAACTTCCATTTACCAAACATAAAATCCCACTCATCATCAAAATCATCAACTTTAGTATCATCACCATCGTTGTCATCAAAAATTATATAACTGCGAGCAAAAAATCAATTTAAAATCAACTAAAAAAAGTAGTTGCTATAGTATTTAAATGCTGTAGGGTACTGTAATTGTAAATAATTTTTGAAAAAAATTACAGATTGCTAAATTTAAAAAAGGATATAGCAGGAGAATTTATTGAAATCGTCTTCAAAGGAAGGACAAGGTTTAATTTGGGACCAATGATATATCATGTTTAATATTAAAGGTTAAGTTTTAATCTTTATCGCTAAGAAACCAGGCCATCATTAACATAAGCTTCTTTAAAGTTTGTGTGATTTTTGGAAAGTTTTCCATTTAAATCATGGAGTAGTAGGGTACAACTAATCTATTTCCAACTTATCGTTAGTCATTGTTGAAAAAACTGTTGCTGAGTTACTCCTGCTGCTGGTTGGTTGGTTCTGTTTATTGTAGTTTTAATTCAATTAAATACCACAATAACAACAAAATATATAAAAAAAAGTACACTCGAAAAATGTTTGTTATAGTAGATTAGCTTAGAACACTTTTGGGTCGAACACCACGGGACCAATGTAAAATTTCATACAGCTCTTTAGATTTTCTCCGACATACTGGCCCCTGCTTGGGCGCCATTTATTTCACAATTTAATTTAATCAATTTTTCTCAATTTCTATGTTTAAGTATCTGTATCAAATTTCAGAATATAATAAAACCGAATTAACAACCAAACCAATCGGTTTTAAAATTTTGGAAAACCTAAACTACGGTTTTCGAATTTTTCAGTTATTGAGAAACTCTATAGACAAAAGAAAGTCAGTTAAGTGAAGTTTAGAATAGCAGACTTGTAAAACGACCTGTCAGAAATGTCTAAGGAAAACTATTGTTTTCACAGCCTTAACGCAGCCAGAATAAATAAATTTATCTCATCTTTTGAAATTATTCAGCAAATTATTTCACAAGCAGATTAAATATTGAACTACCTCCCAAAAGACGAATCTTACCGAAATACTAATCGTCTAAACGGCTCTTTATCAATCATTCCTTAGCGTAACAAAAAAGCGATGTTAAGCAACGGCCCAAAATCAAGCGAGAATTGTCTACATGAGGAGACAAGTGGGTGTTACTAACTGTTCATCAGTGCGATGAGTTACTGAGCAGACAGTTCCTTATGTCTTGTCACCTGGACCTACTAAGTTCTAATGAAAAACCCTCTTGTGACTCTGGGATGGACATATCCTTCACCCAGACATTGAAAATTAATAGTTGAAATAGTTGTCACAACATTATGTTTGAACCAATGTTTGGTTATGACAAACAAATCTTAATTTGGATGGTTGCAAGATTGCATTGAAAAGATAGAATTTTAGGTCCCAATCAAAAATAGTTTATTTGTAGGTTAGTTTAGAACACTTTTGGGTCGAACACATCAGATGGTCTTCGACATACGACAAAAGATTGATCACCTAGGCGGGATATCGATGGTATTATGTACTAATGATGGCTTCCTAGTCTCATCTGGTGTAAACGTCAACGAAAGTACCAAAATAAAATTGTCCATTCCAGACTACCTTTTAAAGACAAATAACGATTCCAAACCCAAAAGTTCTGGCAGTCTTATTTGACAAACGTCTTACATTCTCAAAATGTGCAACAATGTCTTACATGCAAAATAAATACCTTTTTTTAGGTTGAATCAAAACCAAAGCCTCGGCTATTTTTAGAAAAGGTACATTTATTAGTATTCCAGAGAAGCAGTACATTTTAAGTTAGAGTCGCTTAATTATTATTTTTTCGATTAACTGTTTTCAAAGATGTTGGAAATTAGCCCCAGCTTGGGAGCCATTTTTTGAAAATTGTGTAAATCAATTTTACTCAATGATCATGTTTATCTTTAACACACTCAGAAAATTATGTAAGTTACTACATGTTAGTTGTTTGTATATTTTACAGTAGTTAGTTGTTTTCAACTACAAAGTCAGTTGTTTTTGTATGAAAAATATCAAACAACTATTTCTGTTAGTTATTTTAAATCGTTTTTTTTTTTGAACAACTAACAAAAAAGTACTGTGATGTAGTAGCAGTTATTTAAAGTATTTTATTTTATTTTTTTTTATCTCTGAAAAATTTTCAAAGTTTTTTTCCAAAAAAGAAAAGTAATTTTTTTTATATTTCACAACTTTAAAAAAAAAAAAAAAAAAAAACTTGGAAAAAATTTGGTCTTTATTTTTTTTCTTAAAAGTTAAAAAAAAAAAATATGTATATTGATTATTTTATTTTTACCACATTTTAGTTGTTTTAACTACAAATGTAAGTAGTTTTTACTATACAAGTCAGTTGTTTTTTGTCAGTTAAAATAACTTACATTGTTAGTTGATTTAACTGAAAAAGTAGTTGACCCCAAAACAACTTACAAAGCAGTTATTTTAAGTGACATTTTCAGTTGATTTTACTGACATACTTTTTTTAGTGCAAATTTCTGATTATACTGAAGCCGAATTTAAATCGAAAACATTTCGATTAACTGTATTCGAAGATGTTCTTCAGTTTATTTTGGAAAATAAATAAGCCCAGCAGGGTATGTACTCAATATCTTCTGGTTTCTGTGTTTTGGGGTTTCAATTTGAAAATTTGCCCCTGCTTGGGAGCCATTTGTTTTAAAATCAAAACCAATCGGTTTTGATAATATGGAAAACAGAGAGCTAAGATTTCGAATTTGTCGGTTATTGAGAAACTCGATAGACAAAAGAAAGACACCTAAATGCAGTTTAGACTAGCAGACTTTTAAAACGATCTGTCAGAAATGTCTGCAGAAAACTCTTGTTTTCACAGCCTTAAATTGTTCAGAAAATTATTTAACAAGGAGATATTAAACCTGCGCCAAAAAGTCGAACCTTACTGAAATACTAATCGTCTAAACGATTCTTTATCGATTATTATGATGCAGACTGTACTTTATTCCTCAGCCAAACATAATAGAGGGGTTTAGAAATGGGTCAAACTAAAGCACACACAAGGAGAGTCTACCTGATGTCACCCTCCGATCTTCATGAAATTTAGATATGTTGTTCAGTACGAAAATTAATTCGATACGTATTTTTTTAGCGGCCTAAACTCATTTTTAAGGGGGTCGATTTGTATGGGGGTTTACGCCAATTTACTCAAAATTAATATGGGAATATTTGGTATCAAATTAAAGGTATTTAAAATACCTATCTCGTAATGCTAACAATGTGCAAAAAGTAAATATTTTTCGACTTATTAACAAAAATATCCTAAAATTTTAGCATTTTACTCAATATGACGAAAAGTTGTGCGTTTTTAAACACGTTCTTTGCACACGAAGATAGGTATTCCAAAGACCTTTCATTTGGTATATAACATGACTAGCTTTCTTTGTTTAATATAGGAGATAAACGCAAAAAACTGAAAAATTACATTTTCTTCCCCGCTCATTTTCACCCCCTAAATATGAATTTGGGCCGCTAAAAAAAGATACGTGTCCCTTTATTTTTCCTCCTCTACAAAATAAAACCAATTCCATAAAGATTGGCGGGTGACACCAGGGAGACCTTCCTTGTCAGTATTTTTACAAGGTGTGTCCAAATATCAAGCCGGAATAATCTACATGAGGAGGACAAGACAGTTTTTTATGACTTGTCTCCTGCACCTACCACGTTTTGATGAAGAACTGTCAATCTCGTGACAGCCGTATGAAAATATCCTCTCCCCAGATGTGGAAAAAGTGATAGCTTAAATAATTGACACAACATTGAGTTTGAACCACATCGTTTGGTTGTCGCCACAGAAATTGGTTATGACAAACTTAGTTCGGTTGTGACAACCGCACATCGATTGTGACAATCTTAATTTGGATTTCACAACCAAATGTTCGATTGCGACATTGCATCGAAAAACATAGAATTTGAAGTTCATGTGATACTTTGGGACCAATTGGAATAACTTTAAGTCCCTACTTTGAAGCTTTTTAAAGGCCCAGGCACTTGAGCGCTACTGTAGCGGTGCTGTAGCGTGACGGGCTGTTGTATCGTTTTAAAGTTCGGCCGCTATACACCGTCACGTATTCGTTTAAGTACCTATTTCTATATATTTTAGTACAAGCTAACGTATCAGCTGACACGTCTCCGAACCGTATTCGCTCAAGTAATTATACCTTAAGTGTGATATTTCGCAAATGGAAAGATTATGCAATTGCACGAATTCCAAATAACGGCATAGACAATCTTAATTTGGATTTCACAACCAAATGTTCGATTGCGACATTGCATCGAAAAACATAGAATTTGAAGTCTCATGTGATACTTTGGGACCAATTGGAATAACTTCAAGTCCCTACTTTGAAGCTTTTTAAGTGTGATATTTCGCAAATGGAAAGATTATGTAATAGCACGAATTCCAGATAACGGCATAGATAGGGTTTCTTTGTCTCCTCCTACTTCACGCTCATGCAGCTTCTGCAGAACGGCAGTGAAGGATAATACCTACAAAACCGTTTAAAACTCCCCTCTGGAGACTGAAAGCAACGGTTTTGATTCTGAGACTGAAAGCAACGCCTATTTGTCCTTTTGATTCAGATGAGGACAAGTTTATATCAACACTATACATTTAATTTCAGAGGCGTATCAGCATATTTCTGTAGGAACCTGTTAGAAAATTTCGCTTGTTGTAAGTTCATCGGCCTTTCAGTTTTTCTAGAAAATATCTGTACTGTGGGAATTATATGAATTGAATGTCAAACTCCTTGTTCATTTCATTTAGAGTCGTGCGGCAGTTAAGAACAGTTGGTATGACATCAATTCGGGGACCTGAGAAAGGTTTGGATTTCTTAATCATTATATGTCACCGAAGGCATTAGACACCTCATCGAATCCTTACTAATCCGCAATCTCTTTCTGCATTACATTCGTCCGGTATTTATTTAACCCGTCTTAGTTCGAGTTCCTTTAAGCAGACTCCAAACTAATATGGTTTTTCAATTTCGAACCGTTCATGTAGGATTTATAAAGGTTTATGCTGACGATATATTTCCGTTCCAAAATTTTCGTGGACGGTAAAATAAAAGTAAAGTGTCACTGAAACTGGCTACCTGGAGCGGTATAACCCTATTCAGGAATCACTAATAACAGATTCCCTACTTTGATGCCGGAAAACCGATGTAGCTGCAGATAGCTTATTTAACGAATCGATGAGCATTAAGTTTGAAAGGATATCAAATGGAGTCTAAGGTTCAAGTGATCATAAAGACACCATTCTGAATAGTACAGTTGCAAGAAATCTGACGTAGTCATTCTTTTGAAAATCTGACGAAAATTTCGTCAATGATGTATTTGGAGTTTTATTTAATTCTGTCTTCAAATTTTGTTTAAGTGTACACTTATTTATATATTTGTACATTTTGCAAAAGTGATGATGAAAATGATGCTGAGTCTAGTCAATGTTATTCTTCTCTGTTTCTGATGTTTGATGATGATAATAAGACCAAATGTTGTTCGCTTTTTAATTTTTTTTTTCTCTTGTCCACTGGAAAGTAGTCAAGTCCATCCAGAGAGTACCATCATTGATGTTTAATGGTTATTTGTGATATTATATTTTATTTTCATATATTTTTTTTTTTGCTTACAAAGACAACTTGTTCTTCTATTTTATTTTTTTTTTTCTCACATAAAATGTATTTGATATACTTGAATATTGGCCAACATTTAATTTCCGTCTATACGTATCAGATGGAAAAAAAATCTCTTGAATGATTTAAATTGAAAAAAAATATATTGTTGAAATGGACAAATTTGTATAGAAGTGTTTGTGGAAAAATGGAAAGTATTTGGATAAGATAGCGTTGTTTTATTTAATGTCTTTTAGAAAAATAACTATGGAGTAGCAGGACAACATTGAACTTCTGATGTTTAAAGTTATAAAATCTGATGATTTGACAACTGATTAACTGAATTTTTCAAGGACCTAAGATTGAGCTTAAGGACAAAACTCTGTACCTTAGCGACAAAACTCTTTCCATTTGACTGGCGATCCTGCGAAAACCTCGAGACAGTCCTGACTTCCTCTGATTTAAAATTTCCTTCTGATTCAAAAGTTCCTAACGTTTAAGCGTCTCCCATTAAAATCTATACTTAATTCGAATGGAATTCACCTAAATATTTTTTTTTCTAATTGCTTTTAAATTCTAATTGAAACACTTTTCCCTAGACAGTTGTATAATTGCATCCATCAACTAAAATGTACTAAACTTTTTGAAATGAAAAATAAAATTAACTTAAATTGAATTAAATGAATAATATAAACTATGTTAAGATTATGATAACTAGAACTAGGTAATTATAGAAATTAAAATCATGAATAAAAATGAACCAAATGTTGCATTTTTTTAAAACAAACATTCATTCATTCATTTATTTATTTTGCAAAAACGGACACTACTAACAACCACTAATGAGTTTTCCCAGCAACAAGAACAACAACAGACGGGAGTAATGAATACTTTTCAACATTAGACATTTATGTGTGTAAAACTAAGTTAAACAGAACTACACCATTTTTAGATTTAATTAAAAAATAAGTAAAAAAGTTTAATTCGATTTGGACGAATTGAAATTTGTTGAAAAAAATTGGTAAAAAAAATGTTGGCCAAAAAAAAAAATTGGTAAAAACAAGTAGAAAAGTTAAATTCGACTTGGCCGAACACATGAATACCCTCCACTATGCCTTTTTTAAGTGATAATAAATTTTTAACGTGAAAAAAATTTAACAATTATGATTTGAGTAAAAAACTTTTTTTTTTCATTTTTGTAAAAAAAAAATTGACAAAATTTTTTTAAGTGTAAAATTTTTTTGAGTGTATTTTTTTTTAGTGTAAAAATATTTTTGAGTAACAAAAAACGTTGTAAAATATTTTAGTGAGTTACTAACGTTTTTACAACTTGTTTGACGGTTTTTCAATACGTGAATTTAAGGTGAAAATAATCTGAAATTCGATCTTTGGCTCATAACTTTTGAACCACTGGACCGATTTCGCTGAATTGCCATACCAATCTGACCAGGTAAATGTTCAATGTACAGTCGAACCCGGTTATAACGAACTCCGAGGGACCAGTAAAAATAGTTCGTTATAAGCAAGGAGAGGACTTTCATGCAAATGCATGTTTTTTCCCTTTGGTCATAGAACAGCATAAACAAAATATCTTTGCGAATCAAAGAATTTGCTTTAAAATGGCATCGATTCGTTAGTGCATATTTTTGCATATTTTGCCTAAAATGCATATTTTTGCATATTTTGCTATTATTTCGCTATAAGTGCATATTTTTAGGTCATATTTTGTGCAAATTTTAGTTTTTTAGCTATTTTTTAGTAGTTTTAGATATTTTTAAAATTTTTTTATGATATATTTTTTTTTTGCATCAAAGCAATTATTAAATTTTTTTAATATAATTTTTATTTTTTTAATAACATTTTATACACACTGTATATATGAATATCTAAGCTTACAATGCCACACTGAACTCAAATATTATGTTTTTTTTTATAAAAGTAAAAAAACAAGTGGATATTTATGATTTTTAGTGCATATTTTACGATTTTTAGTGCATATTTCAAGACTTTTTAGTGCATATTTTAGGCGCCTAAAACATAGTTTTTTAGTGCATGAAGGTCCTGTCTCTGGTTATAAGCGAAGTTTGCTATAAACGGGGTATATTTTTTATCAACCTTGTTTTATATTCAAAAAAATATATCCAATTTTGTTTAATTTTATGTTTTTTTCGTAAATAAACTACTTCGTGAGAAGAAATCATTAAAATGATAAATAAATTTTATCAAAATCATAATATAAACCAAAAAATTCCAACTTTTTAGTAGTTTGATAAATGTGATAGCCACACATTAAAAAATATTCATGGGAGTTCGTTATAAAAAGGTAAATATGCATGAAATTGTGTTCGTGGGACCATAATAAGCAGTTCGTTTTAACCGAGGATTCGTTATAACCGAGTTCGTTATAAAAGAAGTATTTTGTGTGAAAATTGGTGCTAACACGTCGGGACTTTAGAATTAGTTCGTTATAACCGAAAATTCGTTATAACCGAGTTCGTTATAACCGAGTTTGACTGTATATGAGCTAAAACACCTCAATTCAACCGAGGAGTTGACCGCACCCCCTCAAAATTTAATGAAATTAAGTATTGATGTTTACTTTAACAAAAAAGAGATTTTGCCAATTTTTCAGGCTTCTGGTCATTCCAGTATTCGAGATATGGGGTCTTGAAAATTGGCAAAATCGTATATATTTGACAAAAGTGTTCTGAGATAAATAAAGATAACTCGAAAAGTAATTACAATACACGTCTCAGTCAGGTCGCAAATAATAGATAATAAGACAGCCTTTAAAAGATTTTTTTTGAAAAAGGTCAAAGGTCATTGGTTTTAACCTTAATTTTTGGAGAGCTATATCTCAAAAAACGATATTTTTAAAATTTTGGAAAAAATATATGTGATTAAGAATCATCTATACTACTTAAGTTTAAATTTTCAGGATGGAGACTTCATTGGAACTTTTTATATTAATAGAAACGTTGTGACAGGAAAGAAAAAGCGGTGTAATTTCCCTTAAAAAAAAATATTTTTTTTTTGTCTTTGAAATTCTGGTACCAAAGTTCATTTTTCTGAATGTATTTGACGTGCTGAGTCCAAATATGACCTTTGAACTGGCCTATCGCTATTACTTTTCAAGATATATGCACCTAAATTTTCAAAAATAACACAGCAATAGCATTTTAGCAATTTTCACATATTTATGTGCAGATATCTCGAAAACTAATAGCGAGAGGCCAGTTCAAAGGTCATATTTGGACTCAGCACGTCAAAAAGATTCAGAAAAATAAATTTTGGTACCAGAATTTCAAAGACAAAAAAAAAAATGTTTTTTTTTAAGGGAAATTACAACGCTTTTTCTTTCCTGTCACAACGTTTCTATTAATATAAAAAGTTCCAATGAAGTCTCCATCCTGAAAATTTAAACTAAAGTAGTATAGATGATTCTTAATCACATATATTTTTTCCAAAATTTTAAAAATATCGTTTTTTGAGATATAGCTCTCCAAAAATTAAGGTTAAAACCAATGACCTTTGACCTTTTTCAAAAAAAATCTTGGGGAATGCCATTTTAAAGGCTGTCTTATTACCTATTATTTGCGACCTGACTGAGACGTATATTGTAATTACTTTTCGAGTTATCTTTATTTATCTCAGAACACTTTTCTCAAATATATACGATTTTGCCAATTTTCAAGACCCCATATCTCGGGAAGAAAAAGTACCAGAAGTCCAAAATTTTGGCACTATGATTTTTTTGTAAGGGCCCAACAATATTCCAAGTTTCATCAAATTCGAAAGGGGTAAGGTCAAAAATTCTACTTTTTTCGGTTGAATTGAGGTGTTTTAACTCATATACCAAACTTTAGCCGCCACAGTATAGTCTTTCAAAAGTTAGCGTGTTTTCAACAGACATACGACAGACGGACGGACATCGCTAGATCGTCTTAAAATTGATCAAGGATCATCAAAACAAACACTTTATCGGCTAATAGACCAAGATTTCGAGGTGTTACAAACGGAATGACAAACTGATACATACACTCAAAAAAATACGTTAGTAGATTTACTAATTTTTTTTGCTAACGCTAGTTAGCTAACTTTTAGCAAATTTTTAGTTGAGATTAGCATGTTAGCAAAAAATTCTTGTAAACTTCATTTAGCACATTAGCAATTTTAAACAAACTTTGAACTAATTTCTTTTGCTAAATTTGAAATTGAGTTGACAACATTTTTACAAGATTTTTTGCTAATATTAGCAAAATAAATGGTAAATTTTTTTTTATTTTCAGAAAACTTAAAATGGCGCTATCTCGGAAACTAAGCCAGATAGAGCAAAATGGAGGCCATTTTTGGTTCTTAGAATCTCCATAGTATCACCGGTCCTCTTCACATGTGGGGACCCTAATGGGCCCTAACTTTGGATCCAAAAAAGTTAGCATTTCCGAAAATTTTAAAATGCTCATATCTCGGTAAATATTGCCGACACAACAAAAAGTCCAAAAGCATTTTTGTAGCTCTCAACACGTAGAACAAGACCGTAAGGGCCCAACAATATTCCAAGTTTCATCAAATTCGAAAGGGGTAAGGTCAAAAATTCTACTTTTTTCGGTTGAATTGAGGTGTTTTAACTCATATACCAAACTTTAGCCGCCACAGTATAGTCTTTCAAAAGTTAGCGTGTTTTCAACAGACATACGACAGACGGACGGACATCGCTAGATCGTCTTAAAATTGATCAAGGATCATCAAAACAAACACTTTATCGGCTAATAGACCAAGATTTCGAGGTGTTACAAACGGAATGACAAACTGATACATACACTCAAAAAAATACGTTAGTAGATTTACTAATTTTTTTTGCTAACGCTAGTTAGCTAACTTTTAGCAAATTTTTAGTTGAGATTAGCATGTTAGCAAAAAATTCTTGTAAACTTCATTTAGCACATTAGCAATTTTAAACAAACTTTGAACTAATTTCTTTTGCTAAATTTGAAATTGAGTTGACAACATTTTTACAAGATTTTTTGCTAATATTAGCAAAATAAATGGTAAATTTTTTTTTATTTTCAGAAAACTTAAAATGGCGCTATCTCGGAAACTAAGCCAGATAGAGCAAAATGGAGGCCATTTTTGGTTCTTAGAATCTCCATAGTATCACCGGTCCTCTTCACATGTGGGGACCCTAATGGGCCCTAACTTTGGATCCAAAAAAGTTAGCATTTCCGAAAATTTTAAAATGCTCATATCTCGGTAAATATTGCCGACACAACAAAAAGTCCAAAAGCATTTTTGTAGCTCTCAACACGTAGAACAAGACCGCAAAATAACCAAAAGCTCTCCGAGTAATATTTTTGAAGCTATCGAGTTTTTTAAATCTCAAGACCCCAGTAGTCCCCTATAATAACGTATCTCAAAAACTAAGCAAGGTAGAGCGAAATGGACACAAATTTTGGATCAAAAACTATGACAATTTTAAAGGAACCCAACTAGGTCTAGGCCCATCGGGGTCTGGACCTATCGGGTCCGAACCAATGGGGTCCTCAGATGTGTATGAAATAAGTTAAAAAAAAAAAATTAGTTAACTAATTATTGGCAAAACATTTTTGCTAACTTTAGCAAAAAAATTGTGGGTTCAAAATCAGCAAATTTTCTTGTAGGTTTACAAGCTTTTTTTGCTAACATTACCCTCTATCATTAGAGTCAGTGGCGGGTACAGCTTTTGGGTTTGGGGGGGGAATTTTTTGTTTTTTTAAGTCAATTTTTGCCAAAAATCGTTCGGTTTGACATGGAATGACTCATATAAAAAAGTCTAAAATTCTGTCACTTTTTTCCCTAAAGAAAAAGTGACCGATTCTGAGAAATTTTTCCATTATAAAAAGTCTCAGAATGTGAGAACTTTTTCTTTTAGAAAAATTTTAAGATTCTGATTTAAAGACCATTTTCCTACCCGGCTAAAAATAAATGTATATGTTCATATATGCTTATATAAAGATCTTTATATGATCATATATGACTTATATGGAAACATATACTTATGTGATCATATATGCAAGAAACGATCCCATATATGTGGTCGTATTTAAAATATGTGCCATATATGATATCATATATGGAACCATATATGCTATCATAAAATGTTAAATTTGAACCAGAATTACAAAATAAAAGTTTTTTAGGTTAAAATTATATTATTACTTTACCATCGATTGACATGCATAAAAAAAAAATAGAAAAGGTAAGTTTTCATTAATACCCAGCAAAAAAAAATCGAAGTGGTGCAAAAAGAATAAGTGATTCACTACATACATAGTAGCTATATGTGCCGATCTTCATATTCCATAAGAAGTACTTTTATAAGCACTTCCAAAACTGCTAAAAAAATGCCAATAATAACAACTTTCACCAGTTCTTTCCTCAATGATTTAGAAGTATCATTTTCATATGTGTTTACAAATGCAATTGAAAAGTACAAATTTGTGGCACTTAAGTATTTTATTTGTTTTGTTGAATATTTTTTTTTTATAATTTTATCTGATTTAATAAAAAGTTAAATTTTATAAATGAATTAACTTGATATGCCGCAAAAGCGAATTTGTTATGTAAATTATGTTATAAAAAAATACAGTTTCCAGATTTTTGTTAAAATTACCAAATGACTCAAGAAGTGCTAAAAAGATAACAAAAAAACTGTAAGCCCTTAAAAAAGACAAGGGTTAAATATAACCAACAAAGAGCTAAGTTGGTATTGCCGTTTAAAGGTATAAAAACTCTTCTAAAAATATACGATATCTGATTTAAAATGAGAGAATTACTTTTTTTATCTCATCATTTTATTTATTGGATGTTTTTTTTTAACTACCTAAGACAAATAATTATATGTGCATTTTTTTATATTGAGTTATAGGAAAGAAAAGAAATTATTTTTTTATGTTTGGTGAATATTTTATTATGTTTATATATAAGCTTTAAAATCATAAACATTTCAATTTTATACCTTATTTTTTAAAACTGAAAATAACGAAAAAGGAAATACTTCATATATTTTCTATAGAAAATAATTATATGTGCATAAAAGGAAATTCCTATATATTCTTTTTGACTTGCAATATAATTAAAAATTTTGTGAAAATTTGTGTTCGCCTTGTGTATTTAAACTTTTTTAAGCCTAGGAGTCATAAAACCCGCCAAGGTTTTTATTGTACCAATATCCCATGTCCCCCGTTTTGTCAGTATTTAAAGTTAAAGTCCTTTAATGGTCTTGTACCGCTTTGACTTTGAAATGACCTTGGCAGAAAAGGTCCTAAAGAGGAATTTAATTGGGTGTAGGTCGGCACTAATGGCTGGCCACTTCAATACTGGTATGTTGTGCGCATATAGAAAGTTTTTTTTCAAACGAGTGACATGGATTAGAGCGTTATCTTGTGAGAATGTTCAATTATTTCCATACAGTTCGGTAGCAAAGTCTATTAAATGGTCCAAAACAAGTAAAAATATATTTTTGCTTTATTTTTATTGGAAACAAGTCATATTCAAACCCTTCCTCATGATCCAAATGCATCTTATACCATGACGGATTCGAAACTGTGCTTTCAAAAATAGCACGTTAGGCGAAAATGTGTTAAATCTCTACAAGAAAAGCGGTGACCATCAGCGCCGTCTTAATTTAACTTTTTTTCGTCATATTTAGTGATAAAAAAAGATTATTTTGGATGGCAATGATCGTCAACACCAATATTGGAGAGATTTAAGACTGCCGTGCCAAACGTGCTATTTGCAAAATCACGGTTGAGAATCCGTTATAGTATGGGGTGCATTTGGATCAGGTGGACGGTTCCGAATATGATTTGCCCATACTAAAAACAATGTAACAATATAATTTTACTTGCTCGGGAACATTTAATAGACTTTGCTACCGAACTGTGTGGAGATAATTGGACATTCCACAAGACAACGCTTCAATCCATGTCACTGGTTTGACAAAAAACTTGTTTAATGGGCCCAGCATACCAGTATTGAAATGGCCAGCCATTAGTCCCGACATAAACCAAACTAAATTCCTCCTTAGGACCCTTTTTGCCAAGGTCGTTTCAAGGTCAAAGCGGTACACTACGCGCTAAGGACTTAAATTTGCGATATTGACGAAACGAGGGAAAAATGGTATTGGCACATTAAAAAACTTGATTGATTTTATGCCTCGTATTCTTAAACAAGTATAAATATTCATTAAATATTCATATAACCTAATTATATTGTATATCAAAAAGAAAATATATGAATTATCCTTTATGCACATATAATTATTTTCTATGAAGTATATTTTCATTCCTTATTTTCTGTATTAAAAAATAAAGTTTAAAATTAATCAGCTTTACCACAAGAAAATAAAATAAATTTAAAATGAGCTTTTAATTTTATTTCCATACAAATTGTTTTTGTTTTTAAAATCGACTTTCAAAAAATGTATTGAAAATTTGAAATTTAAAATAAAACTTTTGTTAAAATAGACTTTTTGTTTTCTTGTGGTAAGGGCCAATGTTTTTATGATTTTAAAGCTTATTTAAAAACATAACAAAATATCAACCAAACTTGAAAAAATATTTTGTTTTCTTTCCTATAACTCAATATAATACAGTGCACATATAATTATTTGTCTTAGGTACATGTATAAAAACATTTTTTTTTTATAATTTTTGGAGTTGTTTTGTAAATTATGTACAAAAAAAAAACAATAAAAAGTTTCCAGATTATGGTAAAAATCAAATGACTTAAAAAGTGCTTAAAGGGCTAAAAAAGATAACCAAAAAAAGGTGGTAGCCTTTAAAAAAAAGGGCTGAATTATAGCCACAAAATGACTAAAAACTCTTCTAAACATTAGGGTAATTAATTAATTGAGGTTTTGGTTTAATCGGCTAATCGGGCAAATAATTAATCGCACTTAAAAAATTATGTTAGTAAAATCAACTGAAAATGTCAGTTAAAATAACTACTGTGTAAGTTGTTTTGGGGTCAACTACTTTTTCAGTTAAATCAACTAACAATGTTTGTTATTTTAACTGACAAAAAACAACTGACTTATGTAGTAAAAACTACTTACATTTGTAGTCAAAACAACTAAAATGTAGTAAAAATAAAAAAATCAATATATAATTTTTTTTTTTCAAAATATTTTTCAGAAAAAAAAATTGAAGACCAAATTTTTTCCAAGTTTTTTTTTAAAAAAAAAGTTGTGAAAAAAAATAACGAAATTTTTTTTTTTTTGGAAAAAAAACTTTTCAGAGATAAAATAAATAAAATTAACTACTTTAAATAACTGTTACTACATCACAGTACTTTTTTGTTAGTTGTTCAAAAAACGACTTAAAATAACTAACAGAAATAGTTGTTTGATATTTTTCATACAAAAACAACTGACTTTGTAGTTGAAAACAACTAACTACTGTAAAATATACAAATAACTAACATGTAGTAACTTACATAATTTTCTGAGTGCGGGGTTGAGATTTAATCGGTTAATAATCGGATAAATTTGAATTATTCGGTTAACCGAATAATAAAAATTTTAATTGAATATAAAACTAAGAACTCTATGTACTTTTAAGAATTTTATTAATTTTATTTAAAATAAATCTTTATCCGATATGACAAAGCTCTATAATGTTAGCCCAAATAAAGATTTTTTGTATGGCACCCTGAAAATTTACCCTAAAATTGATAGATAGATTGATAGATGCACCTCTAATAGAGTTTCGAATTCGGTACTATTATATATCAACAAGACAAATTGGTTGGTTTTCAAATTTGTTTTCTTTTATTTTTTAGGGCCGAAATTGCAATAATTTTATCGGTCGATATCTCCGTAATGAAAAAAGATATCTTAAGGATTGCAAAAGTAATTTGAAGAATAAGTGAAGTATTTTTAGATGTGCTGAACTAATTATACATCATAAAATAATTCTCGGTTTTATAAGGTCCCGAACATTGCGAATATCTGAGTTTATGCAGTACTGTCAATCGAAAATCTAAATATCTCAAAATAAGATAAATCACTTCTAAGGCCAGATTCGGATTAAGCGCATGAAAAACTATTAGAAAAATATATACATCCACATTCAATTAATAATTCCTATTAGCTAAACTAAATTATTAAAAACATCGATTTAATCTTAACAATTTCAAGTCTAAATATTACATAATAAATATTATACATTGTTAAAGATATCGTTTTGGTTTTAATTATTATTAGTGTAAATACTAAAAAAAAAAATCTTAAAATCAATCCCAAAAAGTCATGAAATATGTACTTATCAAGAAGTGATGAAAAAATCACTTCTAAATCACCATATAAAAATTACATAATCACATCCAAAATGCCAAGAAATATATACTTCTAAAGAAGTGATGAAAAAAGCACTTCCAAAAGGTCAAGTTATATTAACATCCCGATCACTACTTCAGAAGTTGTGATAAAGATGTTAATATATATGTACATACTAAACACTAGTGATATTGTGTGTCACGCCCATATAAAATTCATCAGTGTTTCAGCTGAAGAAGAAGTACATCTGGTTCATAAGTTGTGGTGAATTTTGTAGTGAATGGTAAGCTCTTTTTTTGCTGGGTATGTATTTAGAATTTTAAAATCATATGTATTATTTTTTTCCAGTTCATCGTCATATCAAGTAAAAGCGTGGACTTTTTTTATCCAAAACAAGATCCTATTTAAATTAAGTAAATGTGTGTCGCAAATACAATATTATTGAGTACTTTGATATTGAATAAAATTAAACTACGCAGCTTCGTTAATCTCGTACAACTATGTGGAGAGGGCATATGCACCACCAATATGTTTTCACTACGATTGCAATACTGCAAACTATTTTGAAATCCCTTAATGTTGCCATAGCAAATTGGAAATGAAAAGACCGTATAGGCAGTTTTGAGGCCGAGTTACGTTAAGCTGGCTCAACTTGGAGAAGAGGACATTTGCACCACCAGAACTGTTATTACTACACTATAAATTACTTTGAAGTTCCATTTCCAATAGAAAATTGGAAATGGAAAGAAGGTATAAGAAGTTTGGAGGCCGAGTTACTAGTTGAAGAAAATTTAACCATGCAGAGCTACGTTAAGCTCGCTCAACTTGGAGGAGAGCGCATATACACCACCCTAACGCTATCACTACGGTTCCAACACTACAAACTATTTTGAAAACGCTTACTTTCGCCATAGCAAATCGAAATGAAAAGAAGGTTTGATCAGTTTTAATGTTGAGTAACGATTTGGGAAGGACAACGTTTTTACTTGCAATTACAAGAAATCTGTCAATAAGCGAAATCGACAACCTGGCACATTGTCGCCATGATGTAAATTTACATGAAAAAAAAAATGTTGGAAAAGGTAAGCTTTCATTAATATGTATTTGAATTTTAAAATCATGTTTTAATTTTTTCCAGTTCATCGTCATAACAAGTTTAAGCGTCGACATTTTATTCCAAAACAAGATCATATTCAAAATGAGTAAATGTAAATACGTCGCAAATACAATATTATTTAGTAATTTGATGTTGAAGAAAATTAAACTACGCAGCTTCGGTAATCTCGTGCAACTTGGTGGAGAGGTCATATGCACCACCATAATGTTGTCACTACGATTGCAATACTGCAAACTATTTTAAAAACCATTAATGTCGCCATAGCAAATTGGAAATGGAAAGATCGTATAAGCAGTTTTAAGGCCGAGTTAAGTTAAGCTCACTCAACTTGGAGAAGAGGACATATGCACCACCAGAAATGTTATCAATACGATTCCAACACTATAAATTATTTTGAAATCCCATACTGTCGCAATAGCAAATTGGAAATGGAAAGAACGTATAAGTTTGGAGGCCGAGTTACTATTTAAAGAAAATTCAGCCATGAGGAGCTACGTTAAGCTCGCTCAAGATGGAGGAGAGGGCATATGCACCACCATAACGTTATCACTACGGTTCCAACACTACAAAATATTTTAAAATCGCTTACTGTCGCCATAGAAAATTGAAATGAAAAAAACGTATCATCAGTTTTAAGGTTGAGTAACGATTTCGAAAAGACAACGTTCTTACTTACAATCACACGAAAGCTGTCAATTAGCGAAAGTGACAACCTGGCACATTGTCGCCATGATGTAAGTAAAAATAGTTTCTTATCCCTATCCTTCAAACATCGTTACACACATAACCCAAAAAGATAAAATACGTACTACTAATATATTGCTTTTAATCGAAGTCTTAAGTAATTATGTACCTACTAAAAATTTTGAGTAAAAAACATGCATTTAGTAGTAGCAAGTTATTTTTTTCTGGAATAAAAAAAGGAATATGGAGTAATTTTAATATTTTATCAGATGGAGTTCTGAAAGACAATATACCTTTCCGTAAAAAGCATTCATGGTCTTAAGCAACCCATGGTCCTTACAAAATACACTCCATTAACATGTATGTATGTGTCTAGCAGTATCAAGCCAATCTTTAAAGGATATTCGTGTTATCATTAGCCCATTAGCACCAAATGCTGTTGTTGGTAATAATTCAATACAATAAAAATTCTAGAAATATCTTGTATGCATACTAATATTATTTTCTATCAATTTTTTTAGATTTTGACTTTTTTAACAAAAACGCTAAGTCCGAAGATAATCGAAATTAACACTAAAACAAGAAAACACAAAGGAAATCATCGTTCCTGTAACAAGCCCTTTGTTCGCATCTTTCGTAATTGATATCAATTGAAAAACTTGATATATTAGATCTTTTATGTTCAATTTATTTTTTTGAATATCAAAATGTATTCTCGTATCTATAAGTTTAATTATATATTTTTATATGGTCACCAAAAATGCAAACGATAGTAACTAAAAAATCAAAATCATCAAACTAAAGGTGTTCATTCAAATATATCAAAAACACCAGTAATGAATAAAACAATATTTTTTATTTTTAATTATACTTGAGTACATCGTTTGCAATTCTGGTGAATATATACATAATAACCTATTACATATAGTTTAAGATGAAAAAATAAATAAAAAATATAAAAAAGAATGTAAAACAAATTAAAAACATCATATATTATTCAATATATGATTCAACATATGATCCAATATATGATTCAATATATGATCTAATATATGATCACATATATTGCATCATATATGATCGTGTCTTATATAAGCGCCAATTTTGGAATATGTTCATATATGAGACCATATTTGATACTACCCAGTGAAAAATTTTCAAATGTGAATCATATATATTTCACATATGATTACATATATGAACATATATATTTAATATATGAGCATATACGAAAATTGGCGGCATGTGGACAGACATATATGAAACATATATGAACACATATGCACATATATGAACCTATGTGTACACATGCCGCCAATTTTCGCATGTGTAACATATATTTACATATATGAACATACATGTCCATATTTGGACCACATATGATTCATATATGAACATTTTTCACCGGGTATATATGATACTGTATATGGTCTCATATATGATATCATATATGATGATATACAACATTTTTAGCCGGGTAAAGAAAAATTCTGAGATTCTGAGACGCTTTCCAAAAGAAAAAGTGCCAGATTCTGAGACTTTTTTCTTATAGAAAAAATCTTAGATTCTGAAACCTTTTTTTTTATATAAAAAAGACTAAGAATCTACGTCTTTTTTTCTAAAGAAAACTTCTCAGATTTGGAGACCTTTTTCCTTTAAAGAAAAGTCAGATTCTGAGATCTGTTTCCCAAAAAAAAGTCTCAGATTCTGACACAGAAGTCTAAAATTTTGAAGACCTTTTTCTTTTAAAAAATAACAAATTCAGAGATTCTGAGACCTTTTTCCTATAGAAAAAGTCTCAGATTCTTAGATCTTTTTCCTATCTAAAAAGTCTCAGATTCTGTGACCATTTTTCCTATAAATTTGAGAGTTCGTTTGTACTTTTTTCTATAGAAAAAGTCACAGATTCTGTGAAAAAAACATATTTAAGGTAATTTTTTTATACCAAATTTTACGGAAAATTCTCAGATTAAGTCACATTTTTCCTTTGAAAATGTTAAAATTTTTTCTAAAAATTTTTTCTAAATTTTTTTTTAGATATTTTTCTATAAAAAATTTTCGGATTTCGAGATTTTTTACCTTCAGAAAACTTTTTAGAAAATTTCCTTCTCCCTTTTTTCTTTCTTTTTCCTTTCTTTTTCCCTTTTTTCTTTTTTTTCTTCCTTTTTTTTTTTTTTGAAATTTGGTCTGGGGGGGGGGGGGGGAATTTCCCCTTTCCCACCCCCCTGTACCCGCGCATGCTAGAGTGGTGGGTATAAAAAATTTGGTAAAAAACCCAGTTTCCCACCAGCTTCTAAAGATTGCAGTCTTAAAAGGGAAGTATCTCAACCCTTATGAACCGATTTGCATAAAACGAAAAATATATATAAAAGAGACAATTCTAAGGTTGGGGTGCCTCGGCTTATCGGCCATATCGGGGATTTAGAAGTTCAAAAAATGGGTCAAAAAATGGCAAAAAAAAATCGCTTTTTGGATTTTTCAGCCATTTCTTTCTAAGAAACTCTATGATGTTTCCATATGGGAAGAAAGGATTTTTAATGCCTATCAAACAGTGTAAAAATTCGTTAAATATTTTTTTTATGAAAATGTGTAAATTTTTGGGGTATTAATGTGAAGACATAGACCTACGATGTCCATATGAGAAAGAAATAATCTTTATTAAATTTAAGTCGACCCTTATTTTTGCTCTAGACGATATTCCTGTAAGTTCAAGAGTTATAGAATTTTTTTTGATATGCTTTCAAAAATATTTTTGTCATAAAATTTTATTATATTTATGAAACCTCCATGAATATAATGAAGTTTTGTGAAAAAAATACATGAACGTGTCATATGATTTTTTATATGATTAAAAAATTTGTGCAAAACAATTTCAGCTCCTGAAGACGATTATTAAAATTTTAGTTCCTTATTTTAGTTCTTCCAATGTAAATATTAAATTTTTTTTCTAAAAAAAAAAATAATGGACAATGAAACATAAATTCTATGAAACCTTTTCATAAATACAATGAAACTTGTCATTAAAGTTCTTCCAATGTAACTGTTTCAGAAATATTATGAAATGTTTCATAAATACTATGAAACATTTCATAAAAATAATGTTTATTTTAAGTATTTCATTATAATTATAATTATAATTATACCAATAAAGTGTTTCATAAATACTATGAAATAGTTTCATATTAAAGAAAAAAAAGCGTGAAAAGTTTCATAGTATTTATGAAACATTTTGATATATTTATGAAGAGTTTCACAAAAGTTTATTAAATTTTATTTAATATATTTTCGAAACCTTTCATTAATATAATGAAAAATTTCATAAATACTGACCCTATGAACATTTATGAAACTGTTTCATGGTATTTATGAAACTATTACATTGAACGAACTTTAATGAGGATTTTTATTATATTTATGACAGTTTTCATAAATATAATGAAGCTTTTTCTTTGAGTGTACGGAAATGTAATATTTTTCCCGGAATGTACTCTATATTGCGCAACTTTTGGCCTTTCCCAATGCACCCACCGATTGTCCTGAAACTTAAATAAGGAAATGAGGGGGAAAAAATAATAGTAACCTGTTTTTTAGCTACCCAATCTCAAATTTAAACAAGTAAGAAAATTATAGTCGGTCAAGACCGACCATAAAATACCCTACACCAAAGTTTTTCGAAAATTGGCCCCGGAAAATGGGTCCTATGGACCGATTAGATATATATTTTGTCAAATCTTTAATAAGTGTAAAAAACACTCACAAATCAAATTTGAGTGAAATGGGCTTCTATTTGTTGACAATAAACCGCTTTAACTGAATATCGGGCGAAATTTTCAAATGGACCTAAGTCCAAAACTGATCCGATGACTATCAGGTTTTATAAAGTTATTTAAGTACGCGTTTAACATACACAAACAAAATTTTAATTAAATATTTTCTATTTTCATGAAATTTGAGAGATTTATGTGAAAATGGGTGCTACAAGAAGAACTGGTCCGATTTCTTTAAAATTCGGAATGATGATTTGTGACGACAAAATACGTTTACCTGACAAATTTCGAAAATATACCTATTATAATACGGTTATTAGAGTCATTTTAGTCAAAACTAAAGGTGACCTTTGTATGGGGGCTAGGTCTAAATATGGACCGATTTTTTCCAATTTCAATAGCCTTCGTCCTTGAGCCAAAAAAGGCTTAAGTTTCAAATTTCAAGTCAATTGAATAAAATCTGTATCGTGTTTACACCGTTTACGGACGGACGGACGGACATCGCTAAATCGACTCAAAAAGTGATTCTGAGTCGATCGGTATACTTAAAGGTGGGTCTAGGACCAATATTTCGGGAAGTTACAAACATCAGCACTAACTCATTATACCCTGTACCACAGTGTGGTGGAGGGTATAAAAAGGGTTGCCATCTTATAAAAAATAAGGTCTTTCGGGAAAATCCGTATAAAAGCCGAACTAGCAGGAATTTCGCCAAACGAAAAAATACAGGTCAGCTTAATTTTGGTAGAGATTACTATATAAGATTTTGACGGTCGTTCGTATATACATCTCCATATAAACTACCCCAACGATTATACATTACCTTAATAAAGCCAAATTTGAAGCCAATTTAACGACCTTAATGAAGCCAAATTTGGACTCGACCGATACACCATTGGATAAGGCTTCAAAAAACCTTTCGATTTGTATAAAATGTTCATATAGTTTCTTTTGAAGAAATGGGAAAAATCGTAAAAAGACGAAAAAATCCCGATTTTAAGACATTCTAGCGATGTGCGTCTGTCCGTCCGTAGAAATGGTGAGCACGGCCACAGTATTAAACAGATATGACTCAGACTTAGTATTTTTACTTGTTGTTGCCATAATCAGTTTGGTATTGCATTTGAGCGAAATCGGTTCATTGGTTCAAAATTTATAAAAGAAAATGTAAGGAAACCTCGAAATTGTTGGTACATTCAACATAACCTAAAACAAGTAAAAAAGTTAAATTCGGCCTTGCCGAATGTTGTGATACCCTCCACAACTTATAAAAGATTATTGCAAAAACTTTATTTAAAAAAAAAAATTTTTGGAAAGAAAATTTCCGCGAAAAAAAAAAATTGGTAAAAAAAAAATCCGCAATTTTTTCTTTGTTTGTCAAAAAATTTGTGTGTACTTGTTTAAATACCATTTGGTGTTTAATTATGTTCACATAAGTCAACCAGCAGCCGAATTAAAACATTTTGTATTTTTAGGTTATGTTGAATGTACTAAAATTTGTCCTTACATTTTCGTTCATAACTTTTGAACCGCTGAACCAATATCGCTCAAATGCAATACCAAACTTCTCGGGAGAACTTCCAATAAATAGGTTGAGTTTCAGTCATCTCCGTGTAATATTTTGGACGTGATCACTATTTCCACAGACAGACAGACGGACAGATGGACTTCGGTAGAATGTCTTAAAATCGATCAGGAATCATGAATAAATATATATACTTTATGGGGTCCAAGACCGATATTTCGATGATTTACAAACGGAATGACAAACTTATATACCCTCTATCACTAGAGATGCTTTAATTCAACTGCTGGTTGACACATGTGAACAGAATTGATTACCGAATGGTATTAAAACAAGTAAAAACATATTTTTTTACAAAAAAAAAAAATGGCCAAATTTTTGTTTTCACCAAAAATTTTTTTTGCTGATTTTTTTTTTCAAAATTTTTTTTTTTGCAAATCTACTTTTTTATACCCTCCACTCTTGTGATAGAGGGTATATATAAGTTTGTCATTCCGTTTGTAACACCTCGAAATATCGGTCTAGGACCCCATAAAGTATATATATTTATGATCCTCGATCGATTTCAAGTCGATCTAGCGATGTCCGTCCGTCCGTCCGTCCGTCCGTCTGTCTGTCTGTCTGTCCGTCCGTAGAAAACACGCTAACTTTTGAAAGACTTTACAGAGGCTACTGAAGTTTGGCATATATGTTTGCCATTTACCTGGTCAGGTTGGTATTGCAATCCAGCCAAATCGGTCCAGTGGTTCAAAAGTTATGAGCAAAAGTGTAAATTTCGGCAAGGGTATTTCGCGAATTTACGAGATAAAAAACACGATAACTTTCGAAAGACAATAATGAGACTACTGAAGCTTGGCACGTATCTTTGCCGTTCCCCGGGTCTATTTGGTTTTAAATTTCAGCTCAGTCGGTTCAGTGGTTCAAAAGTTATAAGCAAAACCTTGAATTACAGATTAGTTTCATCTAAAATGCCACGTGTTTTAACAGGTTTTAAAAGCATTGGTGGTAACTAAACAATGCTTTTCGAACTTGTTTAATTTTAAAGCAATGCTTTTTAAACTTGTTTAGTTTTAAAAGCATTGGTAACTTAAAAATTACACTCGAAAAAAATTTTACACTCAAAAAAAATTTTACACTCAAAAAAAATTTACACTCAAAAAAAAATTTACACAAAAAAATTTTTTTTTTTTTTACAAAAATGACAATATTTTGTGTAAGAAATATTTTTACAGTAAAAAAAACATTACACTCGAAAAAAGTTTTACACTCAAAAAAAAAAAAATTAGTAATTTTTCTTTTTTAAAAAAAAAATGACAAAAAAAGAGTTTTTTACTCAAAATAAAATATTTCTAATCAAAATTGTTAAGTTTTTCACGTTAAAAAATGTACTATCCTTTAAAAAAAATGCATTGTGGAGGGTATTCATAGATTCGGCAAAGTCGAATTTAACTTTTCTACTTGTTTACTTTGTGGAGTGTGGCAATACATTCAGCAAAGTCGAATTTAACTTTTTTACTTGTTTATTTTAATTTCAATTAAAATCTTTGAGTATTAATCGATTTTAAATAACATTTAAAAATGGTGTAGACTTCCTAGTAAATAGCTGAAGCAGGACCACAACCATTTGTAGTACAAAGAAAAGGGAAAAAACTTACTAGTAAAACTTTCTTTCTATCATATTTTTTTCTAATGAGATTAGAATCTACTAATGTTTGAAACTATTTTCAAAGAAAATGCGTATATACAAACAAAAAAAAATGCAAATAACGAATGGTTATTCGCATAATCTAAATATGTACTATAAACACACAGTAAGTACCAACATTTAAACATTCAGATATTTAAATGATGCTCCTTAAGGCCCATTTAGATTAGCACACTTTTTGAAAAGATTATCAAGATGAAAAAGTCTTTTCATTTTAAACCGCTTGTCAAAAAGTATAAAAAAACTCTCTTGAATGTCTTTTGTGTGTTTAGACGTATACGCGTAAATTAAATTGTAGAAAAAAAAACAGCTGTTCATTACAAACACACTCCCAAACAACATTTTGCAATTGTAAAATTTACAAATCAACCATACAATTGTGGTAAAATATTTTCTTCAATTTGCGTTCCTTAACCAAAAGATGCATAAATCTAAATCTCCACAGATTCCGACATCTCTGATTCGAACATCTCCACCGACTCCATATTCCTTGTTTGGCAGGAAGTTTGGTTAAAGTTTAATTGGCAGACATTTCTCTGATCCAAAAAAAAAAATATCACAGGTAGAACTTTTAGTGCTGTGTCCAAAAAAGAAAAAAAAAAATTGTCGGCGGCCCATGGTTTCCGAGTTATGGGCCTCCAAAGTTCGGATATCGAATTTGATATATCTTCATTAAAATTGGTCCGATCAGACCAAGATTGGTTTCATTCGAAAGCTTAATCAAATACCTTTATTTTGAAATTTAAAAAAAATTTGGTTCCATTAACTCATTGTGGCACAAAACCAAATTTTAGATTTTTAAACCAAAGTTTTTAGAGAAAATGCGTTATATTTCAAAATTGTGTGTTATTAAGGCATGTATTTATACGACGAGATTTAAAGCTTAGATATTAAGCTTTCATTTGAGCTTTTAATGGACCTTTCAACCCTTATAGAACCGGAGTTATTGACTCATTACCATTGACCCCGCTTATATATTAATAAAAAAAAACTTTATTTAGCGAAGCCGCTTAATTAATATATGAAAATTAAAATCCCTAAGCCCGTCCGAAGGCCGGCAACCCAGAAAACCTTTTAAGGCAAAAAAAAATAAACTACACAGAGGTCTGGTATATATATTCAAATATGTTTTCTAATGTTTAAACGTAAATAACTCCGGTTCTATAAGGGTTAAAAGGTCAAATGAAAGCTCAAATCAAAGCTTAATATCTAAGCTATAAGCCTAGTTATAAAAATAAATACCGTAATAGGGCATAATTTTAAAATTTTACCCCATTTCTTCAAAAACTTGGGGTGAAAAATCTAAAATTTATAGTTGTTTCACAATGGGTTAATGAATCCAAATTTTTTAAAATGTCAAATTTAAGGTATTTGAATAAGCTTTCGAATGAAACCAATCTTGGTCTGATTGGACCATTATTGATGAAGATATATTAAATTCGATATCCGAACTTTGGAGACCCACAACTCTGGAACCACGGGCCGCCGACAATTTTGTTTCTTTGTTGAACTCAACTAAATCATCCCTATTTCAAAAAATAGAAAAAAATAAATCGGACCAATGTCTGCCAATTAGACTTGTTCCGAAAATTTAGCCCATATAAAATTTTATTTATTTTTACCACCACTTCACAACAGCTGTTGTTATTATTTGTATTTTTGTTTACATAAAAAACATCCCTGATCTAATGAAAATAGTAATTTTTTGAAATTTTTCAAAACACAAAAATTACATCCGTATGTCAACATTTTCCTCTCCGTATTGACAAAAAGTCTGTCCGTATTTGTATGTTGAGTGTTTAGACGATGAAAAAAATTCTCTCCGCATGAATTTTTGACAGGTCGTTTTACAAGTCTGCCAATCTAAATGGCCCTTTAGTATTTTTTTTTTCTTAATTTCAATTTCTTAAGAAGGCAGCAAGGATAGAAGAAGAGGAGTGCCAAGAACACTCAAAAAAGTTTATCAGTTACTGCGCCAGTGTTGTTTAAAAATTAAATTGGGTGCAGTGAATAATAAGTTTGTGTAGATGTTTATAACCTCATGTAATGTTGGTCTAAGACCACCTTGCTAGCAAGTACAACGATCGATTTAGAATCACTTTTTTGAGTCGATTTTGATCAGGTCCGTTTCCTTGTCCCCCGATCTCTCGAAATACATGAGATATTTGTTTATAATTCCGTTTGCATATGATTTAACGTGTATTTTAGTAAACTAATTAAATCTGATTCCATTCCGCCTAATATTCACTTGAGTCTGTGACCCCATTTTACTAAAATTTTGTTTGTGTATATTTTCGGTAATCGTTTGGACTTGAGAGCCATTTTCTAACAGGCACTGAAGTTGGTAATTCATTTTCTTACTCATTTCCTGTAATTTTACCTTCAAAATTTTTTTGAGTGTACCCAGAAGATCTTGGAAAGTTTGTTTTTGAAATCCCAACAGGCACACAGCCAACATTTGAAATGTTCTGCTGCATTGGCACAGTACTCAGTAGTTGGCCGGCCATCTGGCATTACAAACAAAACTATTCCTGCTACAAACATTTTTGCAACACTTACACTTTTGTCTGTTTACCACCACTACGACGAGAATACGCCTTGTTCACACATTTTTTATTGCGCATTGTTCGCACCCAAAGCAACCATCCAACACGTTTTGAATACACGCTCCAAAAAAATAATGGAGGTGTGTAGTAGGACAAAGTTTCGAGTGTCAAAATTGTTTGGCAGTGGTATAGTTGGAGTTTTTTTTTTAAGAAATTATTATTACAAATAAAAGCTTTGAATTACAAATTGTAAATGGTGTAAATTTTACAGTTTTTCTCATAAATTCTGAACCGCTGAATATTTTTTTATATTTTTAATATTTTTCCTATAAACTACGCAAGAATTCCTAATTTTATGCTGGATTTGGTCAAAAAATTCGGACACGAATTTTTGGTCGAAAAACGCAATTTTTTTCAAACTTTGGCCTCTGGTTGTCAAGATGCCCTTTCAAAATTTTTTCCATAAATTTTCCCAAAATCAGCTATTCAGTGGCAATCGTTCGGTAGGTATTTTGAGGTGTTACAAATGGAATAACAAACTATACGCTCTATCAAAAAGTGGAGGGTATAAAAATTGGTTAAAAAATTGTTTGTTGAAAAAATTTGAAACAAAATTGATAAAAGAAAATAATATTGGTGAAAAAAATGCGGTGGAATCTATCAAGGATCAATAGTAACAAGTAGAAAAGTTAAATTCGACTTGGCCGAATCTATGAATACCCTCCACAATGCCCTTTTAAGTGATAGTAAATTTTCTAACTTGAAAAAAAATAAAATTTTTGGTTAGAAATATTTTATTTTGTGTAAAAAAACTTTTTCTTATTGATTTTTGAAAAAAAAAAAATACTAATTTTTTTTGAGTGTAAAATTTTTTTTGAGTGTATTTTTTTTTTTTTGTTTAAGTGTAAAAATATTTTTGTGTGCACTCAAAAAAAAGACTTAACTTAAACTTTGGAAAAATTTTCTTCAATAGTTTATAAATTTTCCCACAATTTAGTTAAAATTAACTAAAATTTGGGAAATTTTCCTAACTTTTAGGAAAATATTTTAGTTCATGGACTGTTAAATAGTTCATTATTTTCCTTAAATGGAATTCCTAAATACATGGAAGAAATTCTTACCGCCAAAGAAATGTTCCCTAAATATATTACAAAAATCTTTATTTTTAAGACATATTCCTCTTCTTTAGTTTTAGGACGTAATGTTCTACCAATTAGTTCATTTTCTTAGATTTGAGGAATTTTTTTCCACTATTTTTGTAAAATTTTAATAACTTGCGCAAATTTTTTTTTTCAAAAACTTAAAATGGCGATATCTCGAAAACTAAGCCAGATAGAGCAAAATGGAGGCCATTTTTGGTTCTTTGAATCTTCATAGTATCGCAGGTCCTCTTCACATGTGTGGACCCCAATGGGTCCTAACTTTGGATTTAAAAAAGTTGGCATACCCGAAAATTTTTAAATACTCGGTAAATAAGGCCAACACAACAAAAAGTTCAAAAGCATTTTTGTAGCCCTTAACACGGAGAACAAGGCCGCCAAATACCGAAAAGCTCTTCGAGTAATAGTTTTAAAGTTATCGAGTTTTTAAAATTCTCAAGACCCCATTGGTCCGCTAAATTCATGTATCTCAAAAACTAAGCAAGGTAGAGAAAAACGGACCAAAATTTTGGATCAAAAAATGTGAAGATTCTTACGGGACCCAACTGGATCTGGGCCCATCGGGGTCTGAACCTATCGGTCCGAATCCAATGGGGCCTTCACCCAATCGGGTCCTCAAATGTGTATGAACTAAATTGAAATAAAATGTTTCCCATTTTTTAGTTCAAATTGGCATAATATTAATTTTTTTTTCTTTCCTTATTTTTAAGAAAATTGAATTCCTTGAATTTAGTTAGTTTTCCCATTTTTTAGTTTATTTTTTTTCTGAGTGTGACAAAAATACCTTGTAAAATATTTTTTGACTTACAAATGTTTTTAAAACATGTTTAACGGGTTTCAACACGTGAATTTAAGGTGAAACTAATCTGAAATTTACGGTTTTGCTAATAACTTTTGAACCACTGGACCGATTTGGCTGAAATTTAAAACGAACCGGACCAGAGGAACGAAAAATATATATGCCACACTTCAGCACCCTAAGAATTTGCCGTTCGAAAGTTACCGTGTGTTTTATCTCGTAAATTCCAGAAAAACCCTTGCCGAAATTCACTCATTTGCTTATAACTTTTGAACTACTGCACTATAGGGAATTTTTTGGTATTTTCTGGCCAAAACCCTAAAAGCTGGAATATTGACTCGAAATTAGGCAAGTTTAATTGGTGGTATGTTTTAAAGCTCTGCATAAAAAATTGGCATGATCGGACCTGACAATTCGCGATTTTAATGCAATTTTGTAATAAAAATTTTGTAATTTTTTTTACATCCACGCCTACAAAAGGGGGCGGACAAAAAAAAAATTTGCTGGCCCCTTCGGTCCAATTGCAAGACTTTAAACTTCTTGTGGCGTAAATTTTGTTAATTTTTAAGTAAATGTACAAAAAAAAATTGTAAAAAATGGGTTTTGCATAAGTATGCTTAGTTCTTTAAGGGGGCCTTTTTTTACATTTTCCAATTTTGCCCATTTACGAACTTGATCAGTACAAGACCATAAGACATATTCGTGCCAAACATCAGGTAGCTAGCTATTTTGGTTTGGACAACAGCGTGCATTCCCCAGACTATTAGACTAACAGACGGTCGGACGGACATCCCTAAATATATTTTGCCCATGGAGCCGCATGGCTTAGCGCAATGGTTCCCAACCTTTTTTGCGCCACGCCCCACTTTTAAGTAAAAAAAATGCGTTGTCCCCCCCTAAACTCATGAAAAATTTGTTAATTTTTCTAATTTTTGTTTCTAATGAAAAATTTTTACTGTTATAGCAACGTTTTTGTAAAAAAAGCATTTAAACTAAGTTTTTAGTAAAAATTTTAAGCAAAAAACAAAATTTTTGTAGTTAATTTTTCTAAAAAAATAGTTTTTGCAGGTAATTTGAATAAAAAAAATCTTGAAAATTTGCTCGTTGCCCCCCTGTAACCTTTAAATTGCCCCCCAGTGGGGCGAGAATCAAAGGTTGGGAACCATTGGCTTAGCGGATGAATACATCATACTCGGAAAGAGTTTCTTAATACCTCAAAGAGATGTGGGAGTATGCAAATATAAGCAAAAAAAGTAGCAGTCCAAAAATATTTTTGGTTAAAAAATGATAAAAAATAATTAAATAGAAAAATTAAAAAAATATATAAATCTGCATTTTAAATCTGTTCTTTGTACAAAATATATTTGTTTGCTCTATTGCTAATTACAATTCATTTTAATAGATTTTAATACAGTACGTTGCTGTTGTAATAAGTTTTGTTCCCCAAAATGTAAAAAAAAAATATAAAAAACGAAATTTTGTTTTTGACGCTTCCGTACTAGCGGTAAAAGAGCTTGGTGAACGAAAATATGTGTGCTAGCCTACTTTTATATAGTATACTTTATATTGGCATCAGAAAAAAATTGTTTTGAACACATCAAAAATGGACTTTTGGCCAACAATTCCTTATAAATTCCCTATAGTGCACTGGACCGATTTCACTGGACCAGGTAAATGCCCAATATATATGCCAAACTACAGGAGCCTCCGTAAAGTCTTTCAAAAGTTAGCGTGTTTTCAACAGACAGACAGACGGACGGACGGACATCGCTAGATCGTCTTAAAATCGATCGAGGATCATGAATATATATACTTTATGGGGTCCTAGACCAATATTTCGAGTTGTTACAAACAGAATGACAAACTTATATATACCCTCTATCACTAGAGTGGAGGGTATAAAAAATGGGTTGTCCAGAGGTTCGGTTAAGTTCTTTAAGGGAGAAATTTTTTATCTGGTCCGATTTGGCCTATTAACAAACTTAGCTCTTTTAGTTTAGTTAGCATCGAGCATTATACAGACAGACGTACATACATCTCTGAAATGTCTTAAAATATATCAAGGATTAATACATATTATGTTCTTTATAGGGTCCTTTACCGATATTTCGTTACGCTACACACGGAATCATAAAGAGAGTATACTCCTATACTGTGATTAGAGGGAATAACAAGTTCTTCATATCCTGATGTCTTTGCCACATAATAACTTCCTCAATACATCCCAAAAAATTTCCATTTTCCCATTTATTAAAGTTTAATTTAATTGCACTTCTTTTTGACCGTGTATTAAAATTTCTTAATTTCTATATTTCTGCTGCACTATGCGATATATATTTTTATACCCTACACCACACTGTGGTACAGGGTATAATGAGTTTGTGCTGATGTTTGTAACTACCCGAAATATTGGTCCTAGACCCACTTTTAAGTATACCGATCGACTTAGAATCACTTTTTGAGTCGATTTAGCGATGTCCGTCCGTCCGTCCGTCTGTCTGTCCATGTAAACGGTGTAAACACGATACAGGTCGCAATTCTTAATCAATTGACTTGAAATTGGAAACTTAAGCCTCTTTTGGCCCAAGGACGAAGCCTATTGAAATTGGAAAAAATCAATGGTAAAAATAATTTTAAATAAAACAAGTAAAAAAGCTAAATGCGGAATTGCCGAATGCTAAAAACTTTATTCAAAAAAAATTGGTGCAAAAAATCGGTCCATATTTAGACCTAGCCCCCATACAAAGGTCCTCTTTAGTTTTGGCTCAAATGACTCTAATAGCCGCAGTTTAATAGGTATCTTTTCGAAATTTGCCAGGTAATCATGTTTTATCCACACAAATCAACATTCCGAATTTTAAAGAAATCGGACCAGTTCTTCTTGTAGCCCCCATACAAACCACCTTCCCGATTTTCACATAAATCTCTCAAATTTCATGAAAATAGAAAATATTTAATTAAAATTCTGTTTGTGTATGTTAAACGCGTTCTTTAATAACCTTATCAAATCTGATTATCATCGGACCATTTTTGGACTTAGGTCCCATGTGGAAATTTCCCCCGATATTCAGTTGAAGCGATTTATTGTCAACAAAAAGAAGCCTATTCCACTCAAGTTTGATTAGTGAGTGCTTTTTACACTTATTAAAGATTTGACAAAATATAGATCTAATCAGTCCATGTTTGAACTTGGGACCCATTTTCCGGGAAACTCTGGTGTAGGGTATTATATGGTCGGTCTTGACCGACTATAATTTTCGTACTTGTTTTTATATTTATTTATTCATGCCTTCTGGGTTCACTCCGACTCCTTCTGGGTTCAACAGTGTGGTAAAGCAACTCTTCCGCTTTTCCTTTTTTACCACTCTTATCGGTTTAATTAGTTTTGAAAAACTTTTATTTGCTCTTTCTTTATTTTTCTATTTCTTATTTGAAATACAACGTTAGAAAGAAACGTTTATTTAAAAAAAAAAATAGAAAGCTGTAAAATTTCATTTTAGCTAAAAACAAGTAAAAAAAGTTTAATTCGGTATGGTCGAAACCATGAATACACTACACAATGGTAAAAATAATTTTAAATAAAACAAGTAAAAAAGCTAAATGCGGAATTGCCGAATGCTAAAAACTTTATTCAAAAAAAATTGGTGCAAAAAACGTTTATTGAAAAAATTTTGTACAAAAAAAAAATTAAAAAAAAAAAATTAGAAAAAAAAAATCCGCGGAAAAAAATTTTAGGACACGAAAAAAAATCGCCAAAAAATTTTTGGTAAAAAAATATAAGAATTTTTATGTTTTTTATAAACAAATTTTTACTGTCCCTGAAGATGCTATTCAAAGAATAGCGAAATGTCGGAAGATTTCTTAAATAAATAAAAAAACATTAAAACAACTAAGACCTCGAGCTTGAAAATGTATGGTATATTATTTTTAATGAGTTTTTATTTAAAAGTACATAAAAAAATATATTTTTTTTTTGAAATTCGGAAGTTTAAGTAAAGGAAAAAGCACTGAATTTTTGAAAATTCGATATCTTTGAACGGGTCATACTTTTGGCTCCTAAACCGACATTTTAAGAAGTTACAAATGTTTCATTCTATTTATAACACCTAAAACTAAGTGTAGGATATACAAAATGGAGCATACAAATATTTGTATAATCATCTTGAATTTGTATGAAATCAAGTGTATGACAATAACAAACAACTTCTTTCTCTACAAGATGATGATGATGATGAAAAAAAGGACATTCAAACATCAGTATAAAAAAAAGTTTAAACTAAAATGACATGTAAAAAGTCATCCCATGTGTCTATGGAATGCATGAATGTAGAGTTGGTACCTTTTATAGGAGTTTAAAGAACAAATGTGCAGGCGTAGAGTTAAAATAGCCATTAAAACTGAAAGTTTTGTTGAACTTTTACTCATGTGAATATTAAAATTTTCTCATGTGAAATGCAAAAACAAATATTTGGCCATAATTAACTTCAGTTGAAAGTGGTTTAAGTAGTATTTACAGAGATATTTAAAAAGGAGTATAAGTTAATTATTGTCTAGGGAAGATAAAATATTTAAACCTAGAGCAAAAGGAAAAACTTAGGACCTTTTCTATGGGAATATGTTTCTCGGAAACTAAGAAAATTTTTTAAATTTGCTATTTTCCACAAAGAAAATTAAAGATTCCACTAAAAAATCGAAAATTATATTTTAAATTTGAAAACTATATTTGAGATTGAGAAATGCCTTTTCAGAAAGATTTACTAAAGTTCGAAAAATATCAATTAAAATCGAAAAAGATAGATGTTATTGAAATTCGAAAAACATTAATTGAAATTGATTTAAACGAAATCAATTTAAACTCGAACGAGTTCTATTGAAAATCGAAAATATCAATTCGGATATGGAAAAATGTCTCAGAATCTGAGAATTTTTCTATGTGGAAAAATGTCTCATAATCTGAGAATTTTCTATATGGAAAAATGTCTCAGAATCTGAGAATTTTTCTATATGGAAAAATGTCTCACAATCTGAGAATTTTTTTATATAAAAAATGTCTCAGAATCTGAGAATTTTTCTGTATGAAAAAATGTTTCAGAATCTGAGAATTTTTCTATATGAAAAAATGTCTCAGAATCTGGGAATTTTTCTATATGGAAAAATGTCTCAGAATCTAAGAATTTCTCTATATGGAAAAATGTCTCAGAATCTGAGAATTTTTCTATATGGAAAAATGTCTCAGGATCTGAGAATTTTTCAAAAATCAAATTTGAAATTTTTCTATATGGAAAAATGTCTTACGAGTCTGTGAGTTTTTCTATAGGAAAAAATTTCTAAGAATTTTTCTATATGAAAAAATGTCTCAGAATCTGAAAATTTTTCTATATGGATAAATGTCTTAGAAGCTGAGAATTTTTCTATATGGAAAAATGTCTCAGAATTTTAAACATTTTCTATAGGAAAAATGTCTTAGAATCTGTAAATTTTTCTACATGGAAAAATGTCTCAAAATCTGAGAATTTTTCTACATGGAAAAATGTCTCAGAATCTGAGAATTTTTCTATATGGAAAAATGTCTCAGAATCTGAGAATTTTTCTATGTGGAAAAATGTCTCAGAATCTGAGAATTTTTCTATATGGAAAAATGTCTTAGAATCTGAAAATGTTTCTATACGGAAAAATTTTTTTATCTGAGAGTTTTTCTATGTGGAAAAATGTCTCAGAATCTGAGAATTTTTCTATGTGGCAAAATGTCTCAGAATCTGAGAATTTTTCTCAGAGTCTGAAAATTTCTCTATATGAAAAAATGTTTCAGAATCTGAGAATTTTTCTAAATGGGAAAATGTCTCAGAATCTGAGAATGGAAAAATGTCTTAGAATCTTAGAATTTTTCTATTTAAAAAGATGTCTCAAAATCTGAGAATTTTTCTATATGGAAAAATGTTTCAACATCTGAGAATTTTTCTATATGGAAAAATGTCTCAGAATCTGAGAATTTTTCAAAAATCAAATTTGTGAATTTTTCTATATGGAAAAATGTCTTAGAGTCTGTGAGTTTTTCTATAGGAAAAAATTTCTAAGAATTTTTCTATATGAAAAATGTCTTAAAATCTGAGAATTTTTTTATACGGAAAAACGTCTCAAAATCTGAGAATTTTTTTTATAGGTAGAAATGTCTCAGAACATGAGAATTTTTCTATATGAAAAAATGTCTCAAAATCTGAGAATTTTTCTATATAGAAAAATGTTTTAGAATCTGACAATTTTTCTATATGGAAAAATGTCTGAGAATAAGAGAATTTTCCTACGAACCTTTCTGTATGGAAAATTTTTCTGTATGAGAAAAATATCTCAGAATCGATAAATTTTTCTATAAGAAAAAATGTCTCAGAATCTGAGAATTTTTCTATACGTGAAAAATGTCTGAGAATCTGAGAATTTTTCTATGCGGCAAAAATGTCTCAGAATCTGAAAATTTTTCTATACGGGGTAAAATGTCTGAGAATCTGAGAATTTTTCTATACAGGAAAAATGTCTCAGAATCTGAGAATTTTAGTATTCCGAAAATGTCACAGAATTTGATAGTTTTTCTATAAGGAAAAAATTTCTCAAAATCTGAAAATTTTTCTGTACGGAAATTATTTTCTTTTTTTGACTGGAAAAATGTCTCAGAATCTGAATAATTTTCTGTACGGAAAAATGTTTTGAAATATGTGATTTTTTCTTCTTGAAACATTTTTCTTTATAGAAAAATTGTCACAGAATCTGAGAATTTTATTTTTAGGGAAGTTTTCTCAGATTTTGAGAAATTTTCTTAATTGGAAATGTATTAGGATCTAAATTTTTTTCTATTAGAGAATTTTAATAGTACCTTAAGTCTTTCCTAAAGGAACATTTTTTCATATTTTAAAAACATTCTCTATAAAAAAATCTCCTTAAAATCATTTCTTGTGTGTAAAAAAAGCTTTCTAGTATCATATCAAATCGTTTTTTAAGAATAAACTTATTTGAAATCTATTTAAAGGAAATAATGATATTTTTAATTGAATTTTCTAAAGGACGAGTATATAATTTGCCATGACCCAACTTTTACTTTTACTCTTTCGTCATATGAAACAAAAAAAAACACAGAAAAAACGAGAAACCCATCAAGTAAAAGTGTCATAAAAAGGTTAAACCTTTCTTAGTTTAATAACTTCAGTGATTGGAAAATAATGTTATTTTCCAATTTTTATTTAATTTTTTCATACTAAATAAATTTTGTAAAAAGAGCAGTCAGTGTAACAATATAATTTTGCCATAAACAAAGTTTCTAAACAACAACAACAACAAAAACAACAACAAAATCATCCTTCTGTCTGTTGATCCTTTTTAGTTTGTATAATTTTTTTTATGCACAGGTATTTTGATGTTTCTACTGGTGTTGGTGTTGTTTGGTTGGCCTGGTACTTGCTGCTGCTACAGAGTTTTAAACGTATTTTTCCTATAGAATTAGTTGTTTGTTGTTGGTGAAAACTTTTTAATAATTACGGTAATTATTCTCTTATAATGTGTCCTTGTTGTTTTCCCACCCATAACACATTTTTTAGTCTATTTAGTTGATGTTTCTGCTGCTGCTGCTGCTGCTGCTGCTGGACGATGGAACATCTTTATAGTCATGTTTATTTTACAATCATCCTGTTATAATTTCTGACCTCTTTTGTTGTAAAAATTGGTTTGGTTTGTTGGGTTTTTTTGTTTTTTTGTTTTTATTGCTGTTTGTTTTTGTTGTTGTTGCCCGGGTGACTATAATGATTTTAATGGTGTCTGGTGTTTTTCATCGTCAATTATTTTAATGAAGCCATTTTATGCGAAGAATAAAGCTAATGATGAAAAAACACAATTTTTCGGGTGTTAAAAATTGACAGATTTTTTGGTTTTGTTTGATGTTGGGTAAAGGTGTTGTTTTGTTGGTTATTCCTTCTATTGTTATTCTATTAATTGTGCGTAAAAGTTTGTTTGTGGATAATATGTTGTGTGCAATTAAAATCAAATATTTTTTTAAAGTTTGACTTCTTAAAAAAGGGAAATAACTTAAAATTTTGAAGAGCTTTTTGTAGAGAAAAAACTAAAGACGAGAATTTTAAACTTTAAAGAAACATTTCCTTTAAAGAAGATTCTAAAATTTAAGAACCTAAGAAACTTTTATTAAAGAAAAGCTCTTTTCAAAAAGAAAAAAACTCTTTTCTATCGTTAAGCTCTTTTCCTGTAGAAATTTTATTTTTTTATTAGAAAAGCTCTTTTCCTATCGAAAGTTATTTTTCTATAGAAAAGCTTTTTTTTAGAAAATTTATTTTTCTATTGAAAAACTTTTTCCTAAAGTAAAGCAGTTTTACAATAGCAAAGCTATTTCCTATAAAAAAGCTCTGTTTCTAAAAAAAATTCTATTCCTAAAGAAACAAGCTTTTTCTACATAAAAGCTCTGTTACTAAAAACACTCTATTTCCAAAGAAACGCTCTTTTTACTTTCCTATTGAAAAGCTATTTTCCAATAGAAAAGTTATTTTCCTATAAAAAGGTTATTTTCTTATAGAAAGTTTATTTTCCTAAAGAAAATGTCTTTACCTATAAAAAATGTATTTTCGATTAAAAATTTATTTTCCAACAGAAAATTTATTTTCATATGGAAAATTTATTTTCCTATAAAAAATTTATTTTTCAATAGAAAATTTATTTTCCTATAGGAAATTTATTTTCCTATAAAAAAAATATTTTCCTATATGTATACATAAGAGTCCCCGCACAACAATGTCGGAGCGGTTGACGTTTTCGGTCATGAGAGAGCATAGGCGCAAAACAAAGACGGCAGCGGAAAATTCTGTCATATGTTGATTTTTACACTAGTTTTTCACTTTTTCGTCACTTTTTTATTTAAATTAATTGTATTTTTAATAATCAATATGATTTTTTCATATTGATACATTTTTTTGCTGTTTTTTTTTTTAATTTTAATATTTTTTCTTTTTAGAGATCATATTTTTTTGTTTACTTTATCGAAAAAAATTGAAATATTTGTAAAAAAGTGGCAACATTTTCATTTCAAAAATTAAGGGAGAGAGAGAAACCGACACAAAAATAAAATTGATTTCTGGTGGATTTCGGTCGAGCGTTTTTTCATGCCAAATTTGTATGAAAAAAACGTCACCGACGTTGTTGTGCGGGGACTCTAAAGAAAATATTTTTTTTATAGCAAAGCCAATAGAAAAGCTTTGATCGTAAAGAACAACTCTTTTTCTAAAGAAAAGTTTTTTTTACAGAAAATTATTTTCCTTTAGAAAAGCTATTTTCCAATAGAAAAATTATTTTTCAATAGAAAATTTTTCTAAAGAAAAGTTTTTTTTTTTTACAGAAAATTATTTTCCTATAGGAAAGCTCTTTTCTAATAGAAAAATAATTTTTCAATAGAAAATTTATTTTCTAATAAAAAAATTATTTTCCTACAGAAACTATATTTTTCTATAAAAAATTAAATTTTCTATAGAAAAGCTCTTTTCCTATAGAAAAGCTTCTTTTCTATAGAAAAGCTCCTTTCCTATAGAAAAGCTTCTTGCCTATAGAACAGTTCTCTTGCAATAGCAAATTGCTTTCGATTTCTTCAAATCTCAGGTGATCGTGTTTGAATTGGGATTTGTCTAATTTTAATTGACCTTTTTTCGATTTTTAAAAGTTTTTTTTATGCAATTTAATTAATATTAATAAAAGTTAATTTTTTTCGAATTTAATTGTTATACCCTACACCACTCTGTGGTACAGGGTATAATGAGTTTGTGCTGATGTTTGTAACTACCCGAAATATTGGTCCTAGACCTACCTTCAAGTATACCGATCGACTCAGAATTACTTTTTGAGTCGGTTTAGCGATGTCCGTCCGTCTGTCCATCTATCGGTTTAATTAAGCACGATATAGGTCGCAATTTTCAATCAATTGACTTGAAATTTAAAAGTTAAGTCCCTTTTGGCCCAAGGACGAATCCTATTGAAATTGGTCCATGTTAACCCCTAGCCCCCATACAAACGCCCCCTTTGGATTAGGCTTAAATGACTCTAATAACCGTATTATAACAGATATCGCTTTGAAATTTAGCAAGTAAACAACTTTTGTATGCACGAATCACCATTCCAAATTTTAAAGGAATCGGGTCAGTCCTTCTGGTAGTCCCCATACAAACCACCCTCCCGATATTCACACAATTCACTCAAAATTCATAAAAATGGAAATATTTGATAAAAATTTTATTTTTAGGTGTTAAACGTGCACTTTAGTAACCTAATCAAATCGGAATATATTTGGACCCTTTTTTGGACTTAGTCCCCCATTCAAAAATTTCGACCGATATTCAGTTAGATCGGTCTATTGACAAAAAAATAAACCAATTGCACCAAAATTTGATCTGTGCGTGTTTTCTACACCAAAAAATATCTAATAAAAGACAGATCCAATCGGTACATGTTTGGACTTGGGACCCATTTTCCGGAAAACACTGGTGTAGGGTATCATATGGTCGGTCTTGACCGACTATAACTTTCTTACTTGTTTTATAATAGAAAAGCTTTTTTCTTATCGCAAAGCTCTTAGAATTTGAAAAAAAATAAAAATTTAGAAAAGCTCTTAGATTTTCAGCAACTTTTCTTTTGAAAAAACTTAGATTTGTTTTCCAATTTAAATTACCAGAAATTTTTTTTATGAGTGAAAACTTTTTGGCATAAAAAAAACCCACTCAGTATTTCTAAAAACAAATTATTGTTATAGAGAATTTCAAGCCTACCTGGCTTAACATTTTTCGAGTTGGAACAGTTTCTTTCAATTCTTATTACACAATAACACCCCTCAGATTTTATTAAATTTTAAGATTTTTAAACCTTTTACGCACAGAAAAATTCTCACGCACAAGGGAAGTCTCCCTGATGTCACCCTCTGATCTTCATGAAGTTTTGATATGTTGTTAAGAACGAAAATTGATTCGACACGTATTTTTTTTTTTTTTTAGCAGCCCAAACTCATTTTTAGGGGGGTGGATTTGTATGGGGGGAAATTGACCCTTTTCAGTTTTTTACGATTTACGCCTATTTAAACAAAATTAATATAGGCATGTGTGGTATCAGATTAAAGGTATTAAAAATACCTATCTCGCTAACAACGGGCCAAAGAAGTTAATATTTTTCGACTTATTAACAAAAAATATCCTAAAATTTTGGTATTTTACTCAATATGACGAAAAGTTGTGCATGTTTGGACACGTTTTTAGCACACGTAGATAGGTTTTCTAAAGACCTTTCATTTGGTATGTAACATGACTAGGTTTCTTTGCATAATATAGGAGATAAAAAAAACTGAAAAATGGATTTATCTTCCCCCTCCTTTTTACCCCCTAAATATGAATTTGGGCCGCTAAAAAAAATACGTGTTTTTTTTGATCTACAAAATAAAACTAATTCCATAAAGATCCGCGGGTGACACTACGGAGACTTCCCTTGTCAGACTCTTAAAGATGTAAGACATTCTCGGATTCTGATTCCCGTAGAAAAAAATTCTCAAATTCGGATATATTTTTCCGTATAGAAAAATTCTGAGATTCTGTCACATTTTCCCCGTATAGAAAAATTCTGAGACATTTTTCTCGTATAGAAAAATAATCAGTTTCTGAGTCATTTTTTTTTCGCAGATTCTGAGACATTTAACAGTATAGAAAAATTCTGAGATTCTGAGAAATTTTTCTCATATAGAAAAATTCTCAAATTATAAGACATAGAAAAATTTCAAGATCCTGATACATTTTCCTGTTTTTATTAAAGTTTTTAAACAATTTTAAAAAACAAATATTGTTTAACACAAAATCTCTAATTTTATTATAACTTTCAAAACTTTTATTAATTTTATTAATATTTCTATTTAGTTTTTGTAGTAGGTACTTACTCGTATTTAAAATTGTTCTAACAAAACCTAAGTGTTAAATCCGTCAAATGTTTTTGTCACCTAAATATACCACAGCGGTATATGTTTATAGCAACATTTTCACAATATCCTTGCTAGGAAACTACGCGCCAACATGGTGGAAAAAAAAAATAAAATTAAAAGTTACTCTTACTCAATTCAACTCATTAGAGCGGAAACGGAAGTGTGTTGCGGTTTTTTGTGTTTAATTTTTTTTTTTTTTTTTGTTTTTTAAAATAATGTCAACGTTGTGAAGCTTTAACTTTTTTTGTTTAGTTTATTTGGATGGTTTAAATAATTTCTATATTATAACTGGGGGGAGGAAGTGGGAGGATTAATAGATGGATGAATGGCGGTTTTTGGTTTTTGCTTGTTGCCTAATCATTTGCAAACCCATATAAAATTCATTGGAAATCAGAACAAAAAATGTAAATTTAATTTCTGGGACAATAGATTGTTTTTTCTTTTTTTCTTTTTTTTTGAAAATAATGTAAAGCTTGAGATCACCCACATTTAAGCCCACTTAGGTTTTTTATACCCTACACCACACTGTGGTACAGGGTATAATGAGTTTGTGCTGATGTTTGTAACTACCCGAAATATTGGTCCTAGACCCACCTTTAAGTATACCGATCGACTCAGAATCACTTTTTGAGTCGATTTAGCGATGTCCGTCCGTCCGTCCGTCTGTCCGTCCGTCCGTCCGTCCGTCCGTCCGTCTGTCTGTCTGTCTGTCCATGTAAACGGTGTAAACACGATACAGGTCGCAATTTTTAATCAATTGACTTGAAATTTGAAACTTAAGTCTCTCTTGGCCCAAGGACGAAGCCTATTGAAATTGGAAAAAATCGGTCCATATTTAGACCTAGCCCCCATACAAAGGTCCTCTTTAGTTTTGGCTCAAATGACTCTAATAACCGTATTATAGAAGGTATCGCTTTTAAATTTGGATGGTAAACATGTTTTGTCTTCACATATCATCATTCCGAATTTCAAAGAAATCGGACCAGTTCTTCTTGTAGCCCCCATACAAACCACCTTCCCGATTTTCACATAAATCTCTCAAATTTCATGAAAATATAAAATATTTAATTAAAATTTTGTTTGTGTATGTTAAACGCGTACTTATCAAACCTGATAATCATCGAACCAGTTTTGGACTCAGGCCCCTTGTGAAAATTCGCCCGATATTCAGTTAAAGCGGTTTATTGTCAACAAATAGAAGCCTATTTCACTCAAATTTGATTTGTGAGTGTTTTCTTCACTTATTAAAGGTTTTACAACATATAGATCTAATCGATCCATGGGACCCATTTTCCGGGAAACCTTGGTGTAGGGTATTATATGGTCGGTCTTGACCGACTATAATTTTCTTACTTGTTATAATATTAAATATGCTTTTTGTTGAAGTTCCAAGTGGTTTAAAAGCTTGTTGTTTTATAGCAAAAAGTGCAAAATTTTGAGATCACCTATATTTTTAAACAAATTTAATTTTAATATAAAAGGTTCTGAAAAAAAACTTTTATGTCAAAAAAAGTTCCAAGAGAATTAGGGAATGAATTTTTGGTACGCCCCTTTTGTGGGTGTGTATATAAGAAGAAAAATTCTTACATTCTTTTATATTTTCCGTGTGGAAAAATTCTTAGATTCTGAGACATTTTTCCGTACGAAAAACTTAAGAGATTCTAAAGCATTTTTTTTATAAAAAACTTCACACAGATTCTGAAGCTATTTGTCTGTATAGAAAAATTCTTATATTCTGAGCAACTTTTCCACATAAAAAATTCTAAGCAACTTTTTCGTATAGAAAAATTCTCAGATTCTGAGACCTTTTTCAGTAAAGAAAACCCCTAAGATTCTGAGACATTTTTCCGTATAAAACTATTTTCAGGTTTTGAAGACAGTTTTCCGTATAAAAAGACTCTCAGATTTTAGACATTTTTCCCGTATAGAAAAATTCTATAAACAAAATATGTAAATTTAATTTTTAGGAGCAAAAGAGTATTTTGTTTTTTTAATAATATAAAATTTGAAGTCACCTACTTTTTAGCCAACAGAGTAGAATTTTTACACTACTAAATATACTTTTCATTAAAGTTCAGGTGGTTTCAAAACCCGTGTTTTGAGCTAAAAGTGTAAAAATTTGAGATCACCCATATTTGTAAAACAAATTTAGTTTTAGTATGTATATAAAAGGTTTTAAACATTTTTTTTATGGCAAAAGTTTGGCAGTTGTACCTAGGGAGTTAGGAACTGCAATTACTTAAAGCAAAAAGCGCAAAATTTTGAGATCACCCATATTTGTAAGAAAAATTTAGTTTTAGTATATAAACGGTTTAAAAAAAAACTTTTAAGGCAGAAGAAGTTGGGCACATGTACCAAGGGAATTAGAAACTGAAATTTTTTACAGCAAAAAGCGCAAAATTTTGAGATCACCTTTTTTTGTAAAACAAATTTCATATAAAAGGTTCTGAAAAAAAAAACTTTAATGTCAGAAGAAGTTCCAAGAGGATTAGGGAGTGAAATTTATTTCTAGTACGCCCCTTTTGTGGGCGTGGATATAAAAAGAAAAATTCTTACATTCTGTGAAATTTTCCATGCAGAAAAATTATCTAGTTCTGAGATAATTATCCGTATGAAAAACTTCACAAATTCTGAAGCATTTTTTTTAACTTTACAGATTCTGACGCCATTTGTCTGTATAGAAAACTATAATTATTTCGGCCTGCAAACTGAGATTCCCCATAATTAGAAAATAATAATTTCGGTACGAAAATTTTTTGGAAAATTAATTGTATAATAAACCTAATGATGCGTTCAGACTGGTGAGATATACGGTAGAGCTAGTCATAGAAACTAAAAAATATACTGTAGATATAATTCTACATCCCTTTGTTCCTACTAGGAACCACAGGACATAATATATAGGCCCTTTGTTCCTACTAGGAACCACAGGACATAATATATAGGCCCTTTGTTCCTACTAGGAACCACAGGACATAATATATAGGCCCTTTGTTTCTACTAGGAACCACAGGACATAATATATAGGCCCTTTGTTCCTACTAGGAACCACAGGACATAATATATAGGCCCTTTGTTCCTACTAGGAACCACAGCACATAATATATAGGCCCTTTGTTCCTACTAGGAACCACAGGACATAATATATAGGCCCTTTGTTCCTATTAGGAACCACAGGACATAATATAATTCTACATAGATTTGAAATGTGCATAAAAAGTTTTGAAAAATCCAAACTTTGGATTTACATGGGAGACATATCTAGGAGATTTTAATGTCGCATATATTTTTTAGAGGTCAAAGTTGCATTTTTATGTAGCAATTGAAAAAGTTTAATTTAACAATTATGTACATAATACATTCTAACAGGCATTGAAAAATTATTTTCAACTGTTTGTCATCTGAATTTTATTGAAAACAAAAATAGATTTCTGAAAAAAGTAGCATACATCTGAATTAGAGTGGTAGTAAAAATATTTTATTGAAAACAAAAATAGATATCTGAAAAAAGTAGTATGTATACTGAAATCTGCAATAGAAGTTATGTCTTCAAAGCAATTCTGGTATTTTACAAATTGTGTTTTTTTTTATTATTGAATCCAGATACATTAATAAAAGTAGTACTTACAAAACAGCAGTTAAAATATCTACTTTATGAGTAGTATATAAATTTAAATTAAAGCCGTCAAAATGTATTATACAAAATTAATATTAAAACAATCAAGAGTTAATAAAATTATATGAAAAGTCAAGGTAGTAAATTATGAAAGGGATTATAATGATGGATAGGCTTATAGCGGTTTAAGACTAAAAGGTTTAACAATAATACATTTAAAATTGCACACATTGTTAATTTTAGGATTTAAAAACATTAATGACAATTTTGTGAAGTGGTACATTTTTATGAGCACAGTTGTAAAATCAATTAGTCTAAAACCGGTATTATTCATTTAAACAGTTTTTATAAGAAAATTATATATAGAAACCCCTTTAAAATCGTATTATAAAAAAATAAGTGATTAAGGTTAAGGAAAAAAAATAATCAAACAATAATTTAAGAGAAAAAAACCTGAGGTAAAACGAAGATAATAAAAATAAAAAAATTACGTCTACTTTTAAAAATTATAAAGTTATAACTAAATCAAAGGTGTAACAAAAATCGAAATAGAACAAATCTTTTAACGAAAATATAAATTTTAATAATTACAATTGAAATTATTGATTTAGATAAAAGTATATATTCAAATGCTGAAGACTTATTTAACATTCCACAAATATTTAAATATTAACGGTAAAAAAATTGTATATGTTCGATTTTTATCACACCCCGAAAATGTTGGTCGCTAACTGATTTTCTATCAATTATTTATTGTATTGTTTTTTTTTTTTTTCATAATTTACCTGTGTGTTTATCGTTGTAAATTAATAAAGGCAGAACATACAATTAATATCTCATTAAGATATTGATATATCAGTGGCTCCTGTATAGCCAGCGGTTGTAAAATCTTAAATTCATGCAGGCAGTTAATCATATGACGTATTTGCAAACGACACACTGTATCGCGAACACGCATTGTTGGTATTGTAAAATTTTTAACACGTCTCGAAGTCAATTCACTATTTACAACTGTTAAACTTTGATGAGAGGCCAGCTCACCAGCTACACGTGACGTAGTATATTTACTTAAACGGCCTTCTGCTGTTTCATCTGTTTCTATAAGATCATCGGCAGATTCATCTGCAGAGTCTGTAGTTGAATCGGTTTCTGTATTAGTTTTATTGCTTTGTTGTTGATTAGAACGTACTGTCAAAGATTTTGGTTTGCGTTTACGTCTAATAGCTTTACCAGGATCTGCCACTAATGACAAATATTTTGGTATAACATTTTTAAAATTTGAAACATTAAAAATGGTTAAATCATCATGATGACCAACATATGATTCAGATATATAGGAAATTATGCCTGGAAATTAAATATAAAAAAATAGAGAAAAAGTTAATAAATTTAAAAAGAGAAAAGGTAATTTCTACGGATATAACTCAGAATCTATTTTTTTATAGAAAAAATGCTTTAGAATCTGATACTTTTTCTATATAGAAAAAAATTTATAAGAATCTAAAATTTTTTCTATACAGAGAAATCATGTCTTAGAATCTGAGACTTTTTCTATATAGAAAAAATATCTCAGAATCTGAAACTTTTTCTATATAGAAAAACTGTCTCAGAATCTGAGACCTTTTCTATATAGAAAAAATGTCTCAGAATCTGAAACTTTTTCTATATAGCAAAAATGTCTCAGAATCTGAAACTTTTTCTATATAGAAACAAAATGTATAAGAATCGAAATTTTTTTTTATACAGAGAAATCATGTCTTAGAATCTGAGACTTTTTCTTCTATATAGAAAAAATGTCTCAGAATCTGAGACTTTTTCTATATAGAAAAAATGTCTCAGAATCTGAGACTTTTTCTATATAGAAAAAATGTCTCAGAATCTGAGACTTTTTCTATATAGAAAAAATGTCTCAGAATCTGAGACTTTTTCTATATAGAAAAAATGTCTCAGAATCTGAGACTTTTTCTATATAGAAAAAATGTCTCAGACTCTAAAACTTTATTATATAGAATAAATGTCGGTGAATCTGAGACTTTTTCTATATAGAAAAAATGTCTCAGAATCTGAGACTTTTTCTGAACAAAAAAAATCTCGCAGAATCTGAGACTTTTCTAAATAGAAAAAATGTCGCAGAATCTGAGACTTTTTCTATATAAAAAAATGTCTCAGAATTCTGAATGTCTCAGAATCTGTGACTTTTTCTATATAGAAAAAATGTCTCAGAATCTGTGACTTTTTCTATATAGAAAAAATGTCTCAGAATCTGTAACTTTTTCTATATAGAAAAAATGTCTCAGAATCTGTGACATTTTCTATTTAGAAAAAATGTCTCAGAATCTGTGACTTTTTCTATTAAGAAAAAATGTCTCAGAATCTGTGACTTTTTCTATATAGAAAAAATGTCTCAGAATCTGTGACTTTTTCTATTAAGAAAAAATGTCTCAGAATCTGTGACTTTTTCTATATAGAAAAAATGTCTCAGAATCTGTGACTTTTTCTATAGAAAAAATGTCTCGGAATCTATATAGAAAAAATGTCTCAGATTCTGAGACTTTTTCTATATAGAAAAAATGTCTCATCTTTTTTAAATAGGAAAAATGCTTCAGAATCTGAGAATATATTTAAAGAAAACAATGGAAAAAAAAATGTTTCACTTACCATTTGTATTAATGCTTAGAATAAATTTATAATTTGTACAATCAATCTGCAATGGACTAGATGGCATATCTGTTTCCACACATTCTATTAAAGACTGGACGTGTGAAAGATTTTGTCGAAATGAAAATGGTAGATTTTTATGGCGATCATAATATTTTTTGCTATCTGGCCAACGTATAAGATATCGTAAATAACGAGACAATTTAACAACAGTTTTAGCAAATATTTGCTGAACTTCACCCTCGCTCATTTCAAAGTATTCCGCCAATAAGGAAAAATCTTCATTTTGTTTTAACTTCTTTAAGGTCAAATAACAATCAACCAACGAAATATTAGCTGTTGTGCAGATGATATTCTTGATTAAAGGCAATCTAGTTGCTTGCACACCCAAGTGAATTTGTGGGTTTTTTTCTATGAGTTCCAAAGTTATTGTTCGTATAGTACGTTTGGGTACTTCACGTTTAATATAAATTGTTGGTCTTCGAACTTGCACTGTTGAAACAGGAGAAGTGGTAGACAGTAAGGATGAGCTTCCATTTGTTGTTTGCAATGGATTGGTGGCGATGGTTGGAGTAGTGGCTTTTATTATTGTATTGGGTGGCAATGAGCTAATGGCTGCTCCCAACTGTTGTTGTTTCTTAGAGGCAGATGTACCACCAATAGTTGGTTGCCATTGAAAACTGGTTAAGGGTGTACCAGTTGATGCTATAGTTTGTAGTGAATACTTTGTAGATTTGTAGGTAGGTTCTACTGTTAAATAAAATTAAGATAATTTTATCTCTTGATCGCAATATAAATTAAAAAAAAAAAATAACTTACCTTCAGTGGTTGCACTTGTACGTTTCATGGCCGGTTTTATGATGGCTGGTATTTTATTAATAACCAAACCAGAGCCTTCTTCCAATTTGATAAAAGGTTTCTGGAAATACAGTTATTAAAAACTTTTTAGTACAACTCCTTTTGGCAAAATTGCAGTTTATGGGGCACACTGAAATCGAAAAAACTAAAAACGCCATCCGCTTTAGAATTAAAAAAGAAAAAAACCAAAATTATTGATTAGTGGCGCTGGGAACTTTTTTTGGGGTCCTCTTTAACAGGGACATCCAGGGAAGGGACGTCTTAAAATTTTTTTTTTTTGTTTTAAAATTTTTTTCTGCGTAGCCGGCCTTCGGCCGGGCTTAGGGATTACAAAATCCATGCATTAAACCCACCCTCTCCGCAAAGTAAAGTTTTCTTGGGTAGCAGGCCGGTTAAAATCAGTGCTAAATTCGCCACTTTGTGCGGGGCTTAGAGGTGCTTCCCGAGTCCGGCGCCACTAATCATTAATTTCGGTTTTTTTCTTTTTTAATTCTTGGTCGGGTGGCGTTTTTAGTTTTTTTAATTTCCGTGTGCCCCATAAACTGCAATTCAGCCCTCCTTTTAATTAAACCAATTAAAAAAATCATAAAAATCCCAATTTCCTATTAATACCTATTCACTGTTAACGTTTTATACAAAAAGAACTTTTTATTTGCAATAATTTAATAAAAATTAAATGTTTATTCTATAAAAATGCTTCAATTTCTCAATTTCTCAAATTTTACATTTTTTTAGCAAGAAAGTTTTTTTTTCGAGCATTGCAACGCGTTTTTGTGTAAATATAGTTGTTTCTTTCACACCTATGTATTTTATAGGAAAACAGGTGAGTTGAATTTAAATACAAACTCACCACAGAAATCCAGAGTTGTTATAAGGGTTGCCAATAAAAATTATTTGGTACACCTTGGCGATGTTGCCAATTTAACATTTTTTTTTAGATATCCACCCGAAAAAAGCGTATTTTTTTTTAATCTGCGAAATGACTTATTTTTTTTTTTTTGATTAATGGCAGATTTCAGCATTTTCGGTAAGAGTTTTGGCTACAGAGCACTTTTCGAGGCATGCAAAATTTATAAAAAAAAAATGACAATATATAACACTAAAATTCAAGGAGGCCCAAACCGCCCTACCCACATTCATGTGCTCATGGAACTTAAATTGAAGACAATTTGCTCACAATTTTTGACGTTTAAATGTGCTACGAGGGTCTATCTGGAAAATTAAATTATTTGTAGACGTTTTTTTAGCAAATTTTTTAAAAATATTTATAAATCGATTTTTTCATGTTCAAACATTAGAAATTTTAAAAAACGTCCAATAGTTTTTATTTTGTGATCAAATAATTTTTCCACCAACCCAAACTAACAGTGAAATTTTTTAAGTACATCACTGTTGGCCCGCATCCATGAATTTTGGCCATAAATAGACCGCTGAACCTATATGTCAAAAAAGTATTACATATGGGTGTTGAAGGATCGCTGATCACGATTCTGGAAAAAATTTTAATATTCAAAATGGCGGATCCAAAATGGCGGACATGATTTATTAATTCTTTGCTTATTGTATTTAAGATAGGGCTGTCAATCCCGAATCCCGAAATCCCGGGATTTTTGTCATAAAATGAATCCCGAATCCCGGGATTTTTAAGCTCAAATCCCGGGATTTTTGAATTATTAAAAATGTTGGAGAATTTATTTTTAAAAATACAACTTTGTTCAATTATTGTTACATTTACATAAACAAATTAAAACTAAAACTTTTTTTTTTAATTTTCAACGTAGCTGGCCACGAATTTGGCTGAGCTGAGAATTCTACCCAGGCTTGATGAATAATAGTCCAACGCACTAACCATTAAGCCACAGTCACGAAGCCCTTTTACCAAAGTTTGCAGGTTTTGGCGAACATTTTCTAAAAAACCGAAACTTTGATAGAAGGGCGCCACGGGTAAATTTAATCCGATTGGCCTCAAATTTGTACCAGATAAGTTTTAGGCGTAGGAGAATAAAAATATTTCCGCACGTTCAAAATTGCAAGAAACCCTTTTTTATACAAAAAAAAATGCAGGTCTAATGTATTATATAATATAATGATGGGTACCAATACTTTTGATGGGTACCAATACCTTTTCGATACCAATACCCGTTAATACCAATTCAAATTGAAAACCAATACCAATTAAAAACCAATACTTTTATTTGTGCGATACCAATACCGATAAAAAACCAATACCGATTCCCCACTACCAATACCAATTAAAAACCAATACTTTTATTCTTCAAAACCAATACCAATAAAAAACCAATACCAATTAATTTTTTCTACTTTCGTATCGGTTTTGTTTCGGTTTTTTGTATTCTTATTTTCGTTTGTTTTAATTGTGACGTCAAACATTTTCTTTCCATCACATTATTAGGTTTTACCTGACTAACGAATTGCAAAAGATGTTACATCGATCAGTAATCGTTTGCATGCAATGTCACATAACAAAAAGGAGTTAGCTACTTGAATTTTAAAAGCCATAAAAACATAAAAGAAATATTTTTTGTCACGGTTTTTATGACCCCTAATAAAAGTAGATCTTAAAAAATTTAGACCTTTTCTGTGATGAAATTTTTTCTTTTGCAAACATTGTTAATATTTGATATATGTACATTGAATGTCACTGCACTTTTCTTTGCGTTGTAAAAAAAATACTAATGTCCTTTTTTGGAAATTCCAAAATTTTAATCAAGCAGACGTTACAAAATTTTATGTCACAACACCAGAATCCAGAAAAAATTTTTATTGTTTTATTAGAGGCACAGTCATATTATATAAGAATTTAAGAACGCATAATTTGCAGTTTACACTTGCTATTTTTGAGAGTTTAAGGGCTACGTGTTTAAAAAATTCTTTTTTCTGTATCCTTTACGTTTTTTATTCTGTTACTGGTGTTTTGTTAAACAACTTGTTTAAGGTCGTTAAGGTCGTGTGAACCCCATATAAGAAAAATATTGACCCGTGTAATCGCAATTGGCAAAAGATCTAAAATCGAAAAAGGGGCCCTGCATGATAACCCATTTCGATCACCTTTTTCAAAAATATTTTTATGTATGAAAAGGATGAAGTTCAGGTATATTTTGTTACAAATGTTAAGTCTCATCTTTCTGCAATTAAAAAATATCTCCCCTTGACCACCGGAATTTATATGTGCATCAGCACAGAAATTGTTTCAAGCAAAAACGAAAAATTTGCATTTTTTTAGTTTAGGCTTTTAATTTTTTTTATTAATTAATATTGATTTTTTTTAGATTTAATTTATTATCAAATTCCACTAATTGAAACATTTTGAAACTATTTATTTTGAAAATAACGAAATAAATTAATAAAATAGCAAATAAATCCAAATATTAAAATTGCATAAAAAGTTGAAATACAGGGGGGTAATTATGTAACTTGATAGTCGTCAATCGTATCGTTTCCATCGTTATTCCATTACCATATAGTGTCACTTTATGGTAATAGAATAATGAGCTAAAGTTACATAATTAGCCCCCAGGCTTTTCTGGAATAACGGAACATTAAAATTTTTTTACAAGAGTTTTGAGATCAGCCGGTGCTAATTTTACTAAATAGGTACCTTTTTCCAAAAAAAAAAAAATGAATCTTTGTCCAAAATGGGTTAAGTATGTACTATTTAGTTTAAAGTTTGACTTAATTCTGAATGCAAATACTGCTAAAAAAATATATTTTTTTTAAAAGGGGTTTTTCAAAAAAAAAAACATCCCTCACGCAAAAATTCGACTCACTCTCTAGACACTCACTCAGAATTTTTCAACTCACAATCACGTGATTTAAATGAAAATCACTTTTTTGAGTCACGCAAATCACGGGACTAGCGACCATCTCCAATCTTCATTTGATTCATCTATAACATCTGTAAATTTTGTTAAAAATGAAGTGTCCACCTTGAAATAGTTTCCTTGTAGGTCCGATTTCAAAAAGTTTCAAGTCAGTTATTTATTACCCTTATATAATATAAGGGTAATCAGTGTTCGAAAAAAACAGTACGTTATTTAACGTTCCGTTCCAAGAACACATTCACTAAAAAGTTTTTTAGTGGTTGTGAAGGTGTTCGCAAACAGAATTCCGAACGTTATGCCTGCGAGTTGAAGAACAGAAACTTTACGATAACGTACCGAACTAGGTTAGAAACAAAATAAAGTTCTTTTAGTGTTCTGTTTGCGAACTTTTGAGAATTTCTTTTTTTTTAATTTAAAATGGCGATATCTCGAAAACTAAGCAAGATAGAGCAAAACGGAGCACATTTTTGGTTCTTTGGATCTCAATAGTATCGCTAGGCCTCTACACATGGGTAGACCCCATTGGGTCCTTACTTTGAATCTAAAAAGTTAGCATTCCGGGAAATTTAAAAATGCACCTATCTCGCTAAATCCTGCCGACACGATGAAAAGTCTAAAAGCATTTTTGTGGATCTTGTGTCGTAGTACATGACCGCTTTTAGACTTTATGTCGTGTCGGCAGTATTTAGCGAGATATGTGCATTTTTAAATTTCCCGGAATGCTAACTTTTTTAGATTCAAAATAAGGACCTAATGGGGTCCACCCATGTGTAGAGGCCTAGCGATACTATAGTAATCCCAAGAACCAAAAACTTTCAAGGCACTTATTTATTACCTAAATATAGGCTTATATTCTGAATTTCAAAAAAATCGGTTAGCATTTACGACCTGTAGAGACTTTTGGCCAAAAAACCTACCATCTCGCCCCAGTGTGCACTGTGGGGCGGACAGAAGGACGACTTACGTTAAATTAATTAATATTAACGACAAAACCTTTTGCATACAAATACCAAAACCGATATAAGATAAATACCAATACCTATTAAAAACCGATACCGATTCGAGGCTAAAACCAATACCAATACCCAATACCTAAATAATTCAAAACCAATACCGAAACCTATACCAATTCAACAAAAAATGAAAACCAATACCTATACCAATACTAATATAATTTTAAAAACCAATACCAATACCAATACTTTTATCGAATTGGTACCCATCCTTGATTATATTATTACTTTTCTCCTTTAAATGTTTTTATTATTTTCAATTTTCTTTAAATTAGTCTTAAAATTATACAGTGCAACAACCAAAACGGAATGGGGTGACACCAAAAGCAAATAAAAGTTGTAATTTTCCATAAGAAACCCCTTTAAATTTTTTTTAGTTCATTGCTAAATATTTTATAATAATAATTACTTGAAAACTGAATAAGTGGCGTATACTTAATTTTTTAATTGCCTTTAAATAACAATCAGAATAATTAGAAATAATTTTTTTTTAATAATTTCGTTGTAGCGAAATCGACCCAAGGGTTTTCGTGGGAATTAAACCCACGACTCCCTGCCTAATAGGCTAGCACGCTACCAACTAACCCACAGTAGCCCCCTTAATATGCACAATAAAATTGAAACATAAAGAGTCTACTTTTTTTTTACTTTTATAATCAAAGAAATTTAATCCCGAAAAATTCCGGGATCCCGAAAAATCCCGTAATCCCGAAAAATCCCGGAATCCCGGGATTTGGATTTTCAAATCCCGAATCCCGGGATTTAAAAAAACCGATCCCGTTTGACAGTCCTAATTTAAGATAATCATACTCGATTTATTTGGGGTCGTTAATAACGCATATGAGCTCAGACTTTTAGAATTCAAAATGGCGGATCCAATATGGTGACAAATTTAAAATTAAGATTTTTATATGTTGTCTGTTTTGTCCAAAAACTTCGATTTTGATGGTTTTTCGGATGTTATAGATTTGAAATTCAAAATTTAAAGATTTGAAATTCAAAATGGCGGATCCAATATAACGGATACGCTTTTTTAATTCTTAGCTAATTGTACTTTGGTTAATTATTGTCGATGTACTTGCGGTGGGTAATTACAATTATGAGCTGAGATTTTTTAAATTTAAAATGGCGGATCCAATATGCCAACAAATAAACTATTAAGTTTTTTTCTTTGTTGTCGGTTTTTGGAAAAAAAAACTTTGATTTTGATAGTTTTTCGGATGTTAAATCTGATTTTAGAATCAGATATTCGAAATTGAAAATAGCAGATCCAATAGTGCGGACAAGATATTTAAATTATTGATTAATGTTTCAAAATATCACTAGAAAATCAATTTTTTTTTAAATCAAAATGGCGGATATGTAAATTGTTTTCATTCCTAAGTTTTTATAAATTCATCTTTTTGCTTTTATCAAAAGATTTTAGTGAAATATATCCCTTTTAAATGCGTCAAAATTAAGTGGCGCATTTAAAAGGGAATGTACAAATAATGCTATTAGCTAAACATTTCATAAAAAAATAATTTAAATGCTATCGCCAAAATGTGCCCGCTTAAATGCGTTTTCAGCTTTAATGTTTAGCATTAGAGATCTCATTAACTAATGAGTTAACATCTCATTAACTAATGAGTTAAGAAAGTTTTGCCGTTTGTTATTATTTTCAGTGTGTTCTTTAAAATTTCTTATGAAACTTTTATATTATCTTTGTTTTGGAGTAAAGAATTTCACTAATATGTATGTTATGATTAAAAAAAAAAAAAATTCACAAATTTTGATTTTTTTTAATCTAGGACGCAAACATTTTTACCACCCTTGATAAAAAACAAGAAAAGAATCAGAGAAATTAAGAAAATCTTTGACAGGAATACATATATTTTGTTGTTGTATCTGTTAAACATTTTCTTGTCTTCTTCATTTCTCCGATTCAATTTTTGTATTCTATCAAGGGCGAGAACCGCTACTAATATAGAAAGAAGTAACAATTTTTATTAAAATGCTTTTAGGAAAAAAATTTAAAATTGGAAAAATTTCCAAGAAAAATGTTTTTTTAAATTTTCTAGGTTCCGAAACAAAATTATTTTGTTGCTTGTTGGAGCAAAAAATACATTAAAAACTTTAAGTCCCGAAAAATGTTTTAAAAATCTCTAAATCCCGAACACAATATTGTTTTGGAAATTTTTACGATTTTTTTTGCTTTTAAAAATTATTGAATTATAGTCCACCTAGTCCTCTTTCCCAAACTATTCTTTTTGCATATTTTTCAAAAGATGCTGTTTTGAGAGGACACTTTTTAAAAATTTAAAAATTTTACTAGTACAATATATTTAAAATTAAAATAAGCGTTTTTATGTAAAATGTTTAACCCATTACTGCCTGCCCATAGATCGGCTCGTACGATTTTGATGAAATTTTGATATGTGTGCCTGGAAAACCACAGAAGTTGATAGAAAAAAAAATTACCTCAGCTCTGACATGGGTATTATGACGTGTAAATTTTTATTTTTATTTTTTGTTTGAGCTGAAAGGGGTCCAAAAAGTTTCTATTGGGTGTCAAAATAACTCCAATAAATTTTCGTGAAAACCAAAATTGTCCTCACCCCCTAGCATCGCGTTTTGGGTGCACTTTTCATGATTATTTTCGATTAAGAAAAATCTTCGATTTTTGTCAGTGAAAAATAAAAGTTGAACAAAACAAAAAAAATCTTGTTAAATGTTTACATTTAGCCCAATCTCTTCTCTTTTTTATGAAAAACGAATAAGCACAATAGGCTATTGTCAATAGCTTCCATCTGGCCCGCGCAAAATTTTTTTTAATATCAACATTTTTTGGGTATTTAAATACCCATTAGGCAGGAATGGGTTAATATTATAAAATTCCCGGATTTCCCGGGAAAAATAAAAAAAAAATACAAACAAAATCCCGGGAAATCCAACCCGGAAATTCTCAGACCTTAAATAAGAATGTAAAAAAAACAATGATGGGTACCAATACCTTTTCGATACCAATACCCGTTAATACCAATTCAAATTGAAAACCAATACCAATTAAAAACCAATACCTTTATTTGTGCGATACCAATACTGATAAAAAACCAATACCGATTCCCCACTACCAATACCAATTAAAAACCAATACTTTTATTCTTCAAAACCAATACCAATAAAAAACCAATACCAATTCATTTTTTTCTACTTTCGTATCGGTTTTGTTTCGGTTTTTTGTATTCTTATTTTCGTTTGTTTTAATTGTGACGTCGAACATTTTCTTTCCATCACATTATTAAGTTTTACCTGACTAACGAATTGCAAAAGGGGGTGGTGTTTTAATTGCGGTAAAGCGTGAATATAAATCATTTTTATACTTAATTAATGACCAACAAGGTTTGTTAGATCAGCTGGTTGTATCTTTTTCTAGCCTTAGTGTTCAAATGTATATATGTGTTTCATACATTCCACCGGGTAGCCCTGAGGCTATGTATGACGCGCATGTTTCTAATATTTTATCTGTAGATGAAAACTCGTTAGCAAACTCTCGTCTATGCGTGTTAGGAGATTTTAATCTCAAAGATGTCTCCTGGTCTCAAATTCATAATGGATCTTACTTGTTGCCTAGCAATGTTAATCGTAATCATGAAATAAATCTTATTGATAGTTTTCTTAGTTCAAATTTAGTTCAAATTAATCACATTTCAAACAGATTAAATCGCTTTTTGGATTTAATTTTTGTATCATTTGAATGTAAGTTCGCATTATACGAGGGTTTGCTGCCGATTTCTCCATCTAATGCTCATCATTCTCCTTTAGTCGTGGAAATAGATTCGTATAAATTGTTTAAATATTCACCGAGCTTAGGCTCTGATTTTAATTTTAACGTTTGTAATTTTGATTTGCTTAATTCTTTAATTAGTAATGTTGATTGGTTGGAGTTATTTTCGGATCAAATAACATCGTCATGTTACAATATTTTTTTAAATACTGTTTTGGGTATATGCAATAATAATATTCCATTGAAAAAGGAAAAGCCTTACAAACTGCCGTGGTATACCAGAGGTCTTAAAAAACTTAAGAATCTGCGTAATAAATTTCATAAGCGTTACATTGATTCAGGAAATCTTGATAGTCACGAAAAGTTTATTTATTATGAAAGGGAATTTAATTTTTTGAATAAATTCTTATATAAGCAATATATTTTGCAAAAAGAGAATGACATAAAAAGCAATCCAAAATCTTTTTGGTCTTTTGTAAAGTCGAAAAGGCAGGTTGCTGATATTCCATCAGTTATGAGATATGGAAATCGTATTTCTGAATCTTGTAATGATGTTGTTGATATGTTTGCTCAATTCTTTCAATCAAATTTTGAAATCCCTATGGCCCATACAGCTACACTGAAAAAAATAGCTTCGTGAAATTAATGAAAATTGACTTAACCTTAATGAAAAATGACTCACGTTTTCAACCGAAGACAGGTTTCATTTGATTAATGAAACTGGTGTCATTAAAGTTCCTTTCAATGAAAACTTGCATATAAATAATGAAAATATTCGTAGAACTTGTTTGAAACGTTTTATGAAGTTTTTCATAAAATGTATGAAAATATTCATTGATTAAATGTGGAATAGTAGTTGGTAATGAGCGTATGATAATTGCTTTTTACAAGTAACTAGTTGCTAACTTTATTAAGGTTTTGATATGGGAATTACGATAAATTCATGTTGGTTAAAGTTATCAAAATTTCCATAGAAAGCCCCTAATCAAGTTAGGAACAAGTTACCTAAAAACAGCACGTATCGTACACCCATAAGTGAAAATTTGCATTAATAACAATTTTGGTAAGTCACATGTAACCATCACTGTAACCTTCACTGAAATTTTATTTAGGGGCATGTCACAGACTCAATTCCGATCGGATTTGAAAAAAAGTTGTTACTCGTAAAACGCAAAATAATTTTTTTTTCGGAATGAAATCACTTTCAAAAATCAAAGTGGAATTGAATTGCTAAAAGTGGTTTCATTCCGAAAAAAAGTATTTGCTTTGCGTTTTACGAGTGAACCACTTATTCCACTTCCCAACGGAATTGAGTCTGTGACATGACCCTTAATTGCACACTTTTTATGGTTTTCACCTAGTTTTTACAAACAACAAAATTTTACTCCAAATTTAAATTGGTCTGAATTGCCATATAAGGTAAACTATAAAAGACAAAAACGCGATGACTTTAAAAACACGTGCTGCCAAAACGTAGCAACAACGTAGCAATGGAACAACACAAATTACCCTACATTTCATCACACAATTTTAATGACTTAAAAAACTATTTTTCTGTTGCAAATTATATTATAATTTATAAGAAACAGTCAAAAGAAACACTTATACGGAACTATTCACTTGTAATTTCAATTAGATATAACCAGCATAACACACACACACAAGGTTCAACAACAAAGCAATAAAATATAAAATTATTTTATTTTATTAGAAAAAAGTTAACACACATGTAAAAATTACAATTAGACTAAACACGCGTGGTGTAATAAAACGCCGTATGGTTTTGTTCTGTTTTCTTTCTCTTATTCGCAACGCAGAGTTGTATTTAGTTCTAAAAAATCGTATGATATTTTTTAATGAAATTATGAAATCTAATGAAACAAGTTTCATAAAATTTGTTCATAACATGCATGAAATTTCAATCAGCTTATGAATTCCTTCATTTAAGTAATGAAAACAAAATAATGAATCCGTTTCATTAATATCAGGAAGGTTATTTTTTTCAGTGTAGATACTCAAATTCGTTTGACATGCTAGACATTGGTGCCATGGAAATCTCAAATGATGATGTTTATAACGGTATAATGCAGATTAATAATAATTTTAAATCGGATTCCGATAGTCTTTGCCCTCATTTGCTAAAACAATGTGCGCCTTCCATTACTTTTGCACTAACTTACATTTTTAACTTGTCTCTTGAAGAAGGAGTTTTTATTGATAAGTGGAAATTGTCTTCGATAACGCCTATTTTTAAGAATGGTAGAAAAGATGACATCACATGCTACAGGCCAATTTCTAAGTTAACGAGTATCTCGAAAATCTTTGAGCACATTGTTAATAAAAAGTTGTATTTTATTACAAAATCAATTATATCTCCCTATCAGCATGGGTTCTTTCCTGGTAGGTCAACTACCACTAATCTGACTGTTTTTAGTGAATATTGCATATCATCTTTAGAGCAAGGTTTTCAAATTGAGTCAGTATACACTGATTTCTCTAAAGCCTTTGATAAAGTGTCGCATGCAATACTCTATTCCAAGTTAAAGGGTATGGGTTTTCATTCTAAATTTTTAGAATGGATAAGATCATACTTGTCTAATAGAATATGTAAAGTTGTTGTTGAAGGCTTTGAATCTTCAACATATATTCAAACCTCAGGTGTCCCCCAAGGTAGTATTTTGGGCCCACTTTTCTTTAATTTATTCATCAATGATGTCTCAATGTGTTTTTCGAATTCAAAATTTCTTCTCTATGCTGATGATTTGAAAATTTTTCTTAGAGTTAAAAATTTAACCGATATTCTACATATTCAAAATGATTTAGATAGTTTCCTAAATTGGTGTACATTTAATTGTCTCCATTTGAATTTGGACAAATGTCTTCATATTTCGTTTTCTCGATCTAAAAACCCAATTCAACAAGTGTTTAGAATTGGTAATCATATTCTTAAAACTGTTAAATCAACTATCGATTTGGGCGTTATGTTTGATTCATCAATGTCCTTTACTAATCATATAAATTACATTGTTCCTAAAGCTTATGCCTTGCTCGCATTTATAAAAAGAAATTGTTCTGATTTCTCAGATCCCAATACGTTAAAATTATTATATACGTCTTATGTAAGATCTAAGTTGGAGTACGCTGCCGTAGTTTGGAATCCACACTGCGGAATACATATATCGCGTATAGAAAGAGTTCAGAAAATTTTTATTAAATGGGCGCTTTCTTCCATTGAATTTATTGAACCTATACCTCCCTATAAGTCCAGATGCTTACTCTTAGGTTTGCAAACTTTAGAGTTAAGAAGAAGATTTCAATCAGCTTTATTGATTTTTGATATAGTGGCTGGTGGCATTGATTGCCCTGACTTGCTATCTCTGATACCGTTTAATGTTCCACCTAGATCTCTCCGTCATAAATATATTTTTAACTTGCCTCCGCATCGCACAAATTATGCCCAAAACAGTACCTTAAACTGCGCTTTAAATGATTTAAATGCCATCAATGATATGGCCATTAGTATAGATTCTAATCTTCTAATAGAATTTTGCACTTCAAAAGAAAGTTTTAAATTGTATCTTTTTAAAATCTTTAAAATATTAGATTTTTAAGTATTATTTGTAAATATTTTAATTTATATATATACTTATACATATGTACATTTTTGTATTTAAATCTTAGTCTGTAAAGAATTTATGTTCTATTGACTGAAATAAACGAAATGAAATGAAATGAGATGTTACATCGATCAGTAATCGTTTGCATGCAATGTCACATAACAAAAAGGAGTAAGCCAGTACTTGAATTTTAAAAGCCATAAAAACATAAAAGAAATATTTTTTGTCACGGTTTTTATGACCCCTTATAAAAGTAGATCTTAAAAAATTTAGACCTTTTCTGTGATGAAATTTTTTCTTTTGCAAACATTGTTAATATTTGATATATGTACATTGAATGTCACTGCACACTTCTTTGCGTTGTAAAAAAAAATACTAATAACCTTTTTTGGAAATTCCAAAATTTTAATCAAGCAGACGTTACAAAATTTTATATCACAACACCAGAATCCAGAAAAAAATTGTTATTGTTTTATTAGAGGCACAGTCATATTATATAAGAATTTAAGAACGCATAATGTGCAGTTCACACTTGCTATTTTTGAGAGTTTAAGGGCTACGTGTTTAAAAAATTATTTTTTCTGTGTCCATTACGTTTTTATTCTGATACTGGTGTTTTGTTAAACAACTTGTTTAAGGTCGTTAAGGTCGTGTGAACCCCATATAAGAAAAAAATTGACCCGTGTAATCGCAATTGGCAAATGATCTAAAATCGAAACAGGGGCCCCTGCATGATAACCCATTTCGATCACCTTTTTCAAAAAAATATTTATGTATGAAAAGAATGAAGTTCAGGTATATTTTGTTACAAATGTTAAGTCTCATCTTTCTGCAATTAAAAAATATCTCCCCTTGACCAACGGAATTTGTATGTGCATTAAATGCAATGTGCATCAGCACAGAAATTGTTTCAAGCAAAAACGAAAAATTTGCATTTTTTTTTAGTTTAGGCTTTTAATTTTTTTATTAATTAATATTAATTTTTTTTAGATTTAATTTATTATCAAATTCCACTAACTGAAACATTTTGAAACTACTTATTTTGAAAATAACGAAATAAATTAATAAAATAGCAAATAAATCCAAATATTAAAATTTCATAAAAAGATGAAATACAGGCTTTTCTGGAATAACGGAACATTAAAATTTTTTTTACAAGAGTTTTGATACTAAAATGTACTATTTAGTTTAAAGTTTGACTTAATTCTGAATGCAAATACTGCTAAAAAATATTTTTTTTTTAAAAGGGGTTTTTCAAAAAAAAAACATCCCTCACGCAAAAATTCGACTCACTCTCTAGACACTCACTCAGAATTTTTCAACTCACAATCACGTGAATTAAAGAAAATCACTTTTTTGAGTCACGCAAATCACGGGACCAGCGACCATCTCCAATTCAAATATATAAACAAGAGACAAGTGTCTTTTCATTTGTTTAATCTATAACATCTGTAAATTTTATTTAAAATGAAGTGTCCACCCTTGAAAAAGTTTCCTTGTATGTCTGAATTCAAAAAGTTTCGAGGCACTCATTTGTTACCTTAATATAGTCACTTGACTTAAATGAAAATCACTCTATAACCAAATGATTTAAATGAAAATCACTCACGCTCACGCGTGAATCACGGGACCAGAGACCATCTCCAATTCAAATACTTAAACAAAAGGCAAGTGTCTCTTCATTTGATTCATCTATAACATCTGTAAATTTTGTTAAAAATGAAGTGTCCACCCTGAAATAGTTTCCTTGTAGGTCCGATTTCAAAAAGTTTCAAGTCACTTATTTATTACCCTAATATAGTACTTAATTTAAATGAAAATCACTCTATAATCACGTGATTTAAATAAAAATCGCTCACACCTGAATCACGTGGTTTTTTGAGTCACGCAAATTACGGGACCACAGACCATCTCTAATTCAAATACATAAACAAAAGACAAGTTTCTCGTCATTTGTTTCATCTATAACATCTGTAAATTTTATTAAAAATAAAGTGTCCACCCTGAAATAGTTTCCTTGTAGGTCCCATTTCAAAAACTTTCAAGGCACTTATTTATTACCTTAATATAGGCTTATATTCTGAATTTCAAAAAAATCGGTTATCATTTACGACCTGTAGAGACTTTTGGCCAAAAAACCTACCATCTCGCCCCAGTGTACACTGTGGGGCGGACAGAAGGACGACGTACGTTAAATTAATTAATATTAACGACAAAACCTTTTGCATACAAATACCAAAACCGATATAAAATAAATACCAATACTTATTAAAAACCGATACCGATTCGAGGCTAAAACCAATACCCAATACCTAAATAATTCAAAACCAATACCAAAACCTATACCAATTTAACAAAAAATGAAAACCAATACCTATACCAATACTAATATAATTTTAAAAACCAATACCAATACCAATACTTTTATCGAATTGGTACCCATCCTTGAAAAAAAACGCCAAATTGGCAATTGAGATGCAAAACAAAATTGCTTCGATAATGGCAACCCTTAAAAATCCTTGACATCAACCTTTTATATTCACCAAATTGGGAACTAGTACTGTGGTGAATATTCTATTTTCAGATAATCTATTAACTTTTTCTATAGGAACAGAGAACGAAGCCGATCGGCTCGCAGTCGGCGCATAGCCGCCGCCGACTTTTTTTAAGTAATTGAGCCGCCGCCGGCTTTATGCGGCTACCGTCGGCTCAAATTTTTAGCCGACTCGGTCGGCTTAGCTGACAATTTTGAACTTTTTTGTTTATTTAATTTATTATTTTGGTTAAAAAATTAATCTTATAAAAATCTAAGCGAGTAACATTTAGCAAAGTTTTTGTTAGATTTAAGGAAAATCTACCTAAAACTTTAAAAGTAGAGTATGGCCGCTGTTCCAAAAAAAGTAATTCACATAAAAAATGTGAAAATTAAAATTTCCGAATTTTTTTGGTGTTCTAGATTTCACATCCGAATTACTTTTTCGTTTTGTTTCACATAAGTAAAATTTAGTGAAAGTAAAACGAATGCACTTTTTTCCTTATAATTTTTTAAATTTTAATTATTCGAATTCAACATCGAATGAAAACGTGATCAACAAAACACTAAACTTGATTTCATGTGATTCGGAAATTTTCATGTGAATTGAAAAGTTGTGAAAGACAGAACAGAGGCCTGTGTATTTAAAGGGAAAGTATTTTTTGCATGTATCGAATATATTCAGAGCTTCGAAGAATGAAATCCATTTCGAATGAATTCTCAAAAAATCTATTCAATTTTCATAGTCAGTGGATGCATTCGATTTCATAAATCAACATTGAATGCAGTCCTTAAAATTCATTCGATTGAATGAACCAAAATGAATGCATTCGATTTCTTGTTTATTCGATTTAGAAAAATCGAATGCATTCGATTTTTTATCATTCCACTGCGAATGCAATCGATTTTTTAAATATATAGACCAAAACGGAGCCAAATTTTGGTCCATAGTATCGCCTACTCTCTTTACATACGATGATCCTAATGGGCTCTAATTTTGAATCCAAAAAAATTGGTGTTCCCGAAAATTTACAAAATGCACATATTAACTGCATATACGACAAAAAATGTGAAGAGTGTTGGCGATACTATGGACTAAAAATCGGCTCCGTTTTGCTCTATCTTGGTAAGTTTTTTTAAGTTTTTTATGCAATGAATGAATAAGCCATTCGATTTTTTAAATTGAATGAAAAGAAAATTGATTGCATTCGCAAGTGAATGCATTCGATTTTTAAAAGTCGAATGAAAAAAAAATCGAATGCATTCGATTTTTGAAAGTTGAATGAAAAATAAATCGAATGCATTCGATATTTATAAATCGAATGATTCTAAAGTGAATTCATTCAATTCGCTAATATGTGATTGGGGAATGCAATCACTAAATTTTCATTCAGAATGACAAATCGAATTAAGGAATGAAATCCTTCGAAGCTCTGTCTGCAGTATTGTGAAGAAACACTAAATTAGAATGTAAAAAAAACGCGAAATTGGCCATTATGCAAAATAAAATTGCTTGGATAATGGCAACCCTTAAAAATCCTTGACAGCAACCTATTATATTCACCAAATTAGTAACTTGCACTGTGGTGAATATTCTATTTTCAGCTAATCTATTAACTTTTTCTATAGGAAACAAAATTAAAACACCCTTCATTAACTTATAACTTAAAACAAAATAAATACCTTTGTAACATCCATGCTAGATTGTTGATGTTTTTGTTGCAATTTACTTTTAATTAATATAGCTGGAGTTGTGGTTGTTTCACCTGTAGGTGTTTTACGATATTTCACTACAGTTAAAGCCATTCTTTTATTTTGTGTTTTTTCATCCTCAGACATCAAAAACAATTGTGGGTAACCTGCCCCAATTTTTTTAGTTTAATTGCACTAGTTTTGATTAAAATCACTTATATTTTGAGTTTAAAACACTAAACATTCTATTAATTTGATTTCACTTAATTTTTTTATTGTTTTTAATATTTTCTTATATTTTTTCGCGAATTTCTTGTCAGACACTAGTTTTTTGCACAACTGCACTTTTTTGTTGTTGCTCTTACGGTATTTGCAATGTTAAATAAGTGTGGTGAATATACTAATTGGGGGTAGTTAAAAAACGATATGGTAACACTTATATAAAAAGCATATCGGCCAATCCATGAGAGACCCCCTAAATTTGACCGACGGTCTTTATTTTTTTTTATAATTTTTCAGAAAAATACTCTATGGCACCATGTAATGCTTTTAGTTTTAAGTTCGCCAAAATTAAAAAAAAAACTCGTGATTTTATTAGATTTTTTTAGTTTTAAAATACCAAAAAATCAGTAATTTTTTCAATTACAAAAACCATAACTTGGGTAATTCTTAATGGATCTGAATTAGAAATGGGCGCTGGTCGCGTGATTTGCGTAATTAGCGTGAATCAAGCGTGAGTGTGGGTGATTTTAATTTTCATCACGTGATTGTGAGTGAGCGGGGGCTTAAGAAACTATATAATGTGTGCGTATGAGTAATAATGATTCTAAAGAAACATTTCAAATAGAAATGTGATCGTGAGTGATTTATTTTTGACAATTACGCACGCTCACGAAGGAAACATTTTAATCATTAATTTTATTTACTCTCAGTCACGCTCACGTGAGTATCGTGTCCGTGACTAATTTTTGTTCCTACTCACGTGAGCGTGCATGAGCGTAAGAAAAATGAAAAATTTGTGCGTGATTAAAAATGTTCCTTTGTGAGGGTGCGTTATAGTCAAAACAAACAAAAAACAAACGATCCCACCTCTATTTTTAATTAGGGAATTCACATGGGTATCGTATTTGGTGTTGTATGTTGTATGTCCTATCTAAAAACAGGGTTGGTTAAACTTTAAATTAATAATACGACACTTACACGATATGACGATACAACATTTATACCAATGTTTTGTGTGCTATTTTCAAGTATGCTAACAAGAAGAGAATCTAAGAGAAAATTATCAAATGAGCGATAAATAATTTTTACCAACCCTGTTTTTGGATAGGACATACAACATATACAACAAATACGATACCCATGTGAATTCCCTAAATGTTTCTTAAGAGTTATTATTACTCATACGCACACCTAATATACCGCATCATATAAAATATAAGCATAGTACAATGTTCAAAATTTTTTTGTCACGAAAATAAATTTCAGAACAGATAGATAGATAGATAGATATACACCTTAACTATTTTTTAAACATGTAAAAAAATGTGTCATGTTTTTTGATAAAGTTTAAATTTGAAAAGTTCAGAACTTCTGAAAATTTTCTAGTTTTTATTTTTTTAATCGATAAAAAACTTTTATTTTGAAGACTTTACTGGGTTTCATTAAATTTGCGTAAATATTGAAATAAAGGCACTAGAGATGGGCACATGAACAGATTGGAGCGTGATTCACGCGTGAGTGTGACTGAATTAAATTTTACTCACGTGATTGTGAGTGAGTGTAAGTGGAGAAAAAATTGCGTGAGTGAGTGTGCGTGAGTGAGTTTGCGTGATTTATCTTCTCTTAATAGTTCCTTTTTTACCAAAAAAGCAACAAAAAAATTTTAAAATTTGGCTTAACATAAAATTTCGTTCGGAAAAAGAAAAAAAATAAATAAATTTCGACGAACTTTGAATTTTGCTGAAAATTTTGAAAGAATTTTGAAATTATAGTTTTTGGATTTTTTTTTTTGTATAAATAAGAGTTTCGTGAGTGTGAGTCAACTTGAGTGTGAGTGAAGTGTGAGTCGTTTTAAATTTACTCACGTGATTGTGAGAGAGTGTGAGTAGAAAAAATGTGGTCGTGAGTGAATGATTTAAAAATTCTTGTCGTGAGCGTGAATCAAAAATCACTCATGCGCCCATCTCTAAAGGCCACCAAGGCAAAAAATGCCGATATTTTCAATATTTGACCATGCCTACAAAAAGCGCTCTATGGGCGAATACTCTGCAATTGATTTCACTAACAAGGGAAGTATTCCAACCCTAAAAATAAATATAAAAAACACGATTTTAAGGTTGGGGCAGTGGGTGTCAAATTGGTTGGATGTCATTAATTTTGCTCTCTCAATAAGTTGGTTCTCTCACACAATAATCACAATTGGAGCGGCAAGCGGTTTTCCGCATTTGTCCTCAAAAAATAGAATTGAATCTAGTTTGGCGGAAAAACGCGGCGGTTTTTTGTTTTAATACAAAACGTGTGTAAACAGTTGCGGAAAAACGCTTCCCGCTCCAATTGTGATTATTCTCTTAGTGTTGCCTTTGCTATTGAATGTTAAAACTCTCACATTAAGAGAACCAATTTGTAAAAAGTGACTTATTGTTAGTGTGCAATTACAATTCTGGCGTTGGCCTTGAATTTTGCTCGCTCCCATACATTTTGTATGTAGAACAAAATTCAAAGCCAACGCTAGCGTTTCAAAGCCAGAATAGAATCAATTCTATTTTCTTGGCTTTGCTCTCTCGTGAGTATTTTTTTCTTGCTTTGGCGTTGCCAGTCTTTTACAAAAAAAGGGTTGATTTTGTGATGTGTTTCATATCTTGTTTATGAAACACATCTGTGTATTGGAAAATTAGAAGAAAAGTACATATAAAAGAAAGTGAAAATATAATTTACTGCCAATTATTATAAAAAAAACCAATATCAAAAAAATATCATTAAAAAAACCAAAGGAGTTTTATGTTTCACCGAAAAAAAAAAATTTTTCAGGAAAAATTTATTTTTCTTCCACCAAATAATTATATTTCTGTTCTTCTTTGTGTGTGTGTATACAAACAAACGCCAGAACAAAATTCAAAGCCAAAGCCTTTGTTTAAATCAAACGCCCTCTCTTTACACAAAATTCAAAGCCAACGCCAGAATTGTAATTGCACACTTATTGTTTTGGGGCCTATCAAAATCTCTGATCATCACAAAATAAATTCGTGACGCTCTGATCAGCTGTTTTTATCATAGTGACATAGTAATCCATCTTACGTTTTGTAGATCTGGCATCACCAAAGATAATTGGAAAATTCTGGCAATGCCAGACTAAAGTTCAAGCGCAAAGCAAAGAGAGACAAAAAACAATCTGCATTCTCACTGTAAAACTGGTATCTTTCATCTCGCTCACATTTCGATTTGTGATAAAATTTCGTAAACAATACCATATGGTTTTTGTTTACTACTTTTTCAAACGCCATTTGTTGGACTACTCTATGACTCTGGTTTTTATACCCTCCATGTGAAATCGGACACTTTGAAAAACTTTTTTTTTAGATTTTTTCCAATTTGTTTACAGTTTTTAGTACCCTTCGAAAACTCCTTCGTGGTAAATTTTCAGATTTTTTTGATGACCCGTTCAAAAGATATCGAATTTTTAAAAATTGGTGGTTTGTTCCTTTACTCAAACTTCTTTTAATCATAACTTCTTTAATAATGGTCCAAATTTCAATTTTTTTTTTTCAAAATTTTTGTTTTTTTACGAACTTTCTAAAAAAAATCCCAAAAAATTCTTTAAAGCGCTCTATTATGCGATTTTTAAGTTTTAAAATTTAAATCTCATTTTTGAAAATGTTTGTACTCTTCGATTTTTTTGAAATTTTTTTGTGTAAAACTTCTATCAATTCTACAATTTTTTGCCCAGGAAGATTGTGGGATAACGATTATTACTATTTGTTAAAATTTTTTAAAAAAATGTTATTGTAATATTTCAATCTTAAAATCATTTCTACTGCTCCAATGGTGCGTCATAGAGGGGTCCTTTATAAGACCGACCTCCATTAATTTTTACGTCTTAACATTTCTTTGGAACAAACTTATACCCTATTTCCAATTTCTAAGGGAGCTCCCACACAAAACGACATTTTTTAAAATTTGTTCCAACCGCTCTAGCTGCCCTAATAGTGCCCTTAGAGCAACAAAATGTATGACCGACCCACAATATTTTTTTAGTCCAAACATTTTCTATGAACACACCTACCCTCTATCTTTAACGGTTTAGGCGGTCCCCATACTATTTTTTTTATTTTTTGTAAATTTGTTTTATTTAATCAGCTTCTACCGGTCCAATGGTGCGTCCGAGAGGGGTCATTAGTGAGACCGACCCCTATTTATTTTTACCCTACAACATTTTTTCAAGATATACCTACGCCCTATCTCGACTCCCTAAGTAGGCTCCCATACAAAATTACATTTTTATAAAATTTGCTCCAACTGTTATTTGTATGGGAGCCTACTTAGGGAGTGGAGATAGGGCGTAGGTATATTTTGAAAAAATGTCGCAGGGTAAATATAAACCTTAACAGTTAAAGATAGAGGGTAGGTGTGTTCAGAGAAAATGTTTGGACTAAAAACATATTGTGGGTCGGTCATACATTTTGTTGCTCTAAGGGCACTTTTAGGGCAGTTAAAGCGGTTGGAACAAATTTTAAAAAATGTCGTTAAGTGTGGGAGCCCCCTTAGAAATTGGAGATAGGGTATTAGTTTGTTCCAAAGAAATGTTAAGACGTAAAAATTATTGGGGGTCGGTCTTATAAAGGACCCCTCTATGACGCACCATTGGCGCAGTAGAAATGATTTTAAGATTGAAATATTACAATAATGTCCGATTTGACATGGAATGCCCCATATGTATTTAAAAAAAAAAATATTTTTTCTAAAGCATTCGTACTCATTTCTAAGCATTTTTGTAACCGTTTTACTCTAAACTCCCCCACAACTTCTGTAGTTAATTTTTATTACACTCCGTTCAAAAGATCAGTAATCTTTTTTAATGAAAGGGAAACAAATCATATCAACATGACAAAAACACAATCATGAACATTGTTATATTTTGTATACCCTACATTTGGTGGTAAACGGTATACATACGTTTGTCATTAAGTTTGTAACATCTCGAAATTATCGTTCTAGGAACCTATCGGTCATGATCCTTAAAATATTTTAAGTAAACAAGCGATGTTAGCACGTCCCAAAAAAAATTATAAAAATTTTTTTACTGAAAATGTTTTTAACAAAAATAAATTTTTTCAAATATTTTGACTTTAAAAAACATTTAAGTTAAAAATAACGTCCATAAATATGCTGGCACAAAAAAAATATATTTGTACATTGTGTAGGGTATACATTGATTCGTCCAAGCCAATTATAACTTTTTTACTCACAATCAGTTTGAATTAGTATATTCGCTAAAAAAATTCGCCCAAATTAAGTTGTAGACACAATAATGAATTAATCCCAGCAAAAACTTGGTAATGACACATCATTACCATTCTAATTACTTAGTAATGACAGAAAATTACCTTTAGCATTATTTTGAAATGTAAAATAAGGATTTTTTAATAATGACTTACATAAGTCATTATAATAAAATAAAAAAATTTCAGAACTAGATTTTCACTTTTTGACTCACTGTACATTATTTTGAATAAAAATAAAATTAAATTAAATATTTTTTTATTTTTTAAAAATTTATTTTTTAATAATTTTTTCATTACCTATAAGTATATATGTAATTAGTTATTAATATTGGTTTGATAATCATTACATTTGGCACATTTGCTTGTAAATGTAATGGGAAAGGTAATTCGAATCAGAAGTAGTTATAACTTTTGAATTTCCCATTACACATTTCATTACTTGGTAATGCAAGTTTTTGCTGGGATGGGATTAATAAATAAATCAAACACACTCGTTCTTTAATTGGGTTAAAGTGCTCCAAGCTAAAAGATAAATAATTTATTTACAATTATTGTATAATTTATTTTATATACACTCTTAAAAATTGTTTGTAAAATTAGCAAAAATAGTTAAAACTATTTTTTCTTGCGTTTAAATAAAATTAAAAAAAATAAAACTTGTTAATTAACTAATATTTTTGCTAAAATGATTTTAATGTTATAATTACTGCACTTAAAAAAAAAGTGAACTAAAATCTGGGAAAATTAACTCATTTTTAAGAAAAAGAGGGAATTATTTGGATCCAAAGATTTTTTTTCTTGGTTTTAGTTCATAATTTTCCCAAAAATAAGGAAAACAAAGTTATTTAATTTTAAGCCAATTTCAACTAGAAAATGGGAAAATTTGTATTACACTTTAGTTCATTCACATTTTAGAACTAGATTGGGTCTAGACCCTGGACCGCTGGGTTCGGACCCCATGGGTCTAGCCCCTGTTAACTCGAGACCCCGTTGGGTTCTTTAAGGGTCTCCATTTATTTTGACCCAAAACTTGTGTCCGTTTCGCTCTATCTTGCTTAGTTTTTGAGATACGGTAATAACTCAAAACTAGAGATATTTTCGGATATTTTGCGGAAGTGTTCTTCAAGACAAGAGCTGGGTAATTCCAAAAATTTTCGCCCCACTGTTCGGAAACATGCCTTTGGACGCCACTGAGAATTTGCCTCATAGATATCCACGCTTATATGAGATATGTTGCATTTTTGGATTTTCAAAATTTGCTGTAGTTTTCAAATTATTGCGGGTCAAAGTTCGACTTTTTTAGCAAAAGTCAGAAAAATACACGACGTTTAACGTGCTCTAACTTTTTAACTAGTAATCCGATTATCACAAGTAATGGCTCATATGAAAACTTAATTCTTCTTCTTTTAGGAAATATTTTCAAAATCATACGGTTTTTTTTTTCAGAAGTGTTGCAAAAATTCAAAAACATGTTTTTTTTGCGAATATTTAAAAAAAACACATCTTCGATTTTTTTAAAAAAAAGTTTGGTGATAAACAACACTGTTTTGTACAACATATCCAAAATTCAAAGTGGGATCCCAATGGGATCAAAAAATATTCTGGTTTTAGTACGAAGTTCTTAAATTTTACCTTAGAAAATTAAAATGTTATGTTTCTTCAATATAAAAATATATATAATATATAATATATATTCGAAAAGAAAAAATGTTTTTGCATTTTTGCATCATTTCTGTAAAAAAAACTGTGTTATTTTCAAAAATATTTTCTAAAAGAAGAACCCCAGCTTTCACATGAGCCTAAATTTGTGAAAATCAGGTCATTGGTTAAGAAGTTACAGCTCTTTAAACGTGATGTATTTTTCTTACTTTTGCTTAAAAAGTCAATCTTTGACCCGTCATAATTCGTTAAATACACCAAATGTAAAAAAACGATATATGGTACATATGAGGCATTCCACACCAAATGTCCCGCTACAGAAAAACATGTGTCCCGTAAATTTCTGAATAGGTTGTTTGGATAGCCCTATATGTAACTAAGAAAATTGCGTTTTTGGTTTTTCAAATTTTCGAAAACTGGGCTTAGGAGGCGTGGTCAAATATTGAAAAAATGGTAAAATTTGTGGCGAGTTGCCTTGATTAAATATTTATCACATTAAAACGGAATGCACCACAATGTCAAAAATTTACGTTCTTATATAGTTTTGTATGGGCTATCGATTAAAAATTCTTTTTTTTTGGAAAATTTTCAGAACCCGTTCTAAAATTTTCCATTTTTTAAAAAGTCAATTTATCAAAAATCCGGCCACTTTTTTTTTCTTTTTTATTTATTTTTTTAAAAGTTTAGATGTTTGTCCATCCACACAAAAAAAATCAGAAACACGTTCATCTTTTTTTTCGAGAAAATCGCATTTGAACTTTAAATTTCATAACAATTTTGTTATTTGCTTGTATTTCTTTGTTTGTAAAATGCATTTGATTCAACCAAAATTTTACAGAAAAAACTCTGTAAATTTACAGAGTTTAGTAAATGCATGTTATTTTGTAGAATTTTTATAAGATTTCTAAAAAGATTTTTTTTTTTTTGATAACTTTTTTTGGTACTTTTTAATTTTTTTTGTCAAAAAAAAAAAAAAATACAGATAAAATTTTGACAGAAAAATCTAACTATGAAATTAATAAAACTTAGTTTTTTGGTTACAAAAAAAAGTATTTTGCTTAAATCTGTTTTTTAACAGAAAACTCTGTTAATTATCTGCAAAATGAAAATTACAGTAAGACTTTGTTTTTTTTTGTCACAACAAAATACAAAGTATTTTCTTTAAATCTGTATTTTGACAGAAAACTCTGTCAAATATCTGTTGAATTGAGATAACAATTATTATTTTGAGTGTATGGTTTTTTTTCAACTAATCTGTGATTATCCCTAATTGAATTCAATTATTCTAAACAACTCTATAACACATTTGTGCTTTAAAAGAAGATGACCGACCGTCCAGCTCTATCAGCGTTTCCGGTTAAAAAATGTCATATCTATTTTAATGAAATGCACTGCACTGCATCACTTAAAAGTATGTCTTACGTATTATTGTAAAAGTAAATAGTTAATTAAAAAAAAATTGTATTGATGTTTTAATTTTAAGTGTTAATTATTTATTGTACACATTTAATTGTATGTATAAGTAGTTATTGGTTTTCCATTAAACATACAATATTGTTTGTTTAGTTTGCAAGTTTAAGTGACCTACACTGAAAACGATGGCAATATTAGTTTATCAATAATTTTTGGAAAAATTTTTGAAACAAAAAGTAACAGAATATGATAAAGAATCTGAGACATTTTTTTCTATACAGAAAAAATCTCAGATTCTGAGACATTTTTTCTATATAGAAAAAAATGTCTCAGATTCTATTTAGAAAAAATGTGTGATATTTTTAGAATAGAAAAATCTCAGATTCTGAAACATAGAGTCTCAGATTCTGAGACATTTTTTCTATATAGAAAAAGTCTCAGATTCTGAGACATTTTTTCTATATAGAAAAAGTCTCAGATTCTGAGACATTTTTTCTATATAGAAAAAGTCTCAGATTCTGAGACATTTTTTCTATATAGAAAAAGTCTCAGATTCTGAGACATTTTTTCTATATAGAAAAAGTCTCAGATTCTGAGACATTTTTTCTATATAGAAAAAGTCTCAGATTCTGAGACATTTTTTCTATATAGAAAAAGTCTCAGATTCTGAGACATTTTTTCTATATAGAAAAAGTCTCAGATTCTGAGACATTTTTTCTATATAGAAAAAGTCTCAGATTCTGAGACATTTTTTCTATATAGAAAAAGTCTCAGATTCTGAGACATTTTTTTTATATAGAAAAAGTCTCAGATTCTGAGACATTTTTTTTATATAGAAAAAGTCTCAGATTCTGAGACATTTTTTCTATATAGAAAAAGTCTCAGATTCTGAGACATTTTTTCTATATAGAAAATGTCTCAGATTCTGAGACATTTTTTCTATATAGAAAAAGTCTCAGATTCTAAGACATTTTTTCTATATAGAAAAAGTCTCAGATTCTGAGACATTTTTTCTATATAGAAAAAGTCTCAGATTCTGAGACATTTTTTCTATATAGAAAAAGTCTCAGATTCTAAGACATTTTTTCTATATAGAAAAAGTCTCAGATTCTGAGACATTTTTTCTATATAGAAAAAGTCTCAGATTCTGAGACATTTTTTCTATATAGAAAAAGTCTCAGATTCTGAGACATTTTTTCTATATAGAAAAAGTCTCAGATTCTGAGACATTTTTTCTATATAGAAAAAGTCTCAGATTCTGAGACATTTTTTCTATATAGAAAAAGTCTCAGATTCTGAGACATTTTTTCTATATAGAAAAAGTCTCAGATTCTGAGACATTTTTTCTATATAGAAAAAGTCTCAGATTCTGAGACATTTTTTCTGTATAGAAAAAGTCTCAGATTCTGAGACATTTTTTCTATATAGAAAAAGTCTCAGATTCTGAGACATTTTTTCTATATAGAAAAAGTTTAAGATTCTGAGACATTTTTTCTATATTGAAAAAGTCTCAGATTCTGAGACATTTTTTCTATATAGAAAAAGTCTAAGATTCTATATAGAAAAAATGTCTCAGAATTTCTATATAGAAAAAATCTCAGATTTTTTCTATGGAAAAAATCTCAGATTTTGAGACATTTTTTCTATATAAAAAAAAGCTCCGATTTTAAGAATCTGAGGGGAAAATAGAAAAAATCTCAGATTCTGAGAAATCTTTTCTATATAGAAAAAGTCATAGATTCTGAAACATTTTTTCTATAAAGAAAAAGTCTCAGATTCTAAGACATTGTTTTCTATATAGAAAATGTCTCAGATTCTGAGACATTTTTTCTATATAGAAAAAGTCTCAGATTCTGAGACATACTTAGAAAAACTCAAATTCTGAGAAATTTTTTCTATCTAAAAAAAGTCTCAGATTCTGACACATTTTTCTATATACAAAAAATCTCACATTCAGAGGAATTTTTTTTATCTCAACAAAGTCTTAAATTCTGAGACATTTTTTCTATCTAATTCTGTATAGAAAATCTGAGACTGAGAAAAAGTCTCAGATTTAGAGACATTTTTTCTATATAGAAAAATTCTCTGACTCTGAGACACTTTTTATACCCTACACCACTCTGTGGTACAGGGTATAATGAGTTTGTGCTGATGTTTGTAACTACCTGAAATATTGCTCCTAGACACACCTTTAAGTAAACCGATCGACTCAGAATTACTTTTTGAGTCGATTTAGCGATGTCCGTCTGTCCATCTATCGGTTTAAGCACGATACAGGTCGCAATTTTTCATCAATTGACTTGAAATTTGAAACTTAATCATCTTTTGGTCCAAGGACGAAGCCTATTGAAATTGGAGAAAATCGGTCCTTGTTAAGACCTAGCCCCTATACAAACGCCCCCTTTGGATTCGGCTTAAATGACTCTTATAACCGTATTAAAATACATAGATATCGCGTCTAAATTCAGCAGGTAATCAAATTTTATATGCACAAATCACCATTCCAAATTTCAAAGGAATCGGGTCAGTCCTTCTGGTAGTCCCCATACAAACCACCTTCCCGATATTCACATAATTACCTCAAAATTCATAAAAATGGAAATATTTGATAAAATTTTATTTTAAGGTGTTAAACGTGTACTTCAGCAACCAAATCAAATCGGAATATAACTGGACCATTTTTGGACTTAGTCCCCCATATAAAAATTTCGACCGATATTCAGTTAAATTGGTAGTGTCCGACCGAATATTCGGCTTCGGCCAAAAAGCACTATTCGGCCACTATTCGGCTTCGGCCACAATTTTGCCGAATAGGCCGAATAGCGAATAATTGTTATAATATTTGTGCTCACGTGTTGAAAAACACACTAAACTATCTTTGAATCACATTAGTAAGCCACAAAAACATTTTACTAAGTGTTTTTGCAACTAAAAACATTTTTTTTAATATTCGGCTTCGGCTTCGGTTTTGCCGAATAGTGAAAATTTGGCCGAATATTCGGCTTCGGCTTCGGCCTCGGCCAAAAAAGGTGTATTCGGTCGGACACTATAAATTGGTTTATTGACAAAAAAATAAACCAATTCCACTAAAATTTGATCTATGTGTGTTTTCTGCACTAAATAAAGAAAATACAGATACAATCGGTCCATGTTTGGACTTGGGACCCATTTTCCGGAAAACACTGGTGTAGGGTATTATATGGTCAGTCTTGACCGACTATAACTTTCTTACTTGTTCTCTATAGAAAAGTCTCAGATTCTGAGACATTTTTTTTATATAGAAAAAGTCTCAGATTCTGGGACATATAGAAAAAATTTCTCAGATTCTGAGACATATAGAAAAAATGTCTCAGAATCTGAGTCTTTTCTATATAGAAAAAATGTCTTAGAATCTGAGTCTTTTCTATATAGAAAAAAAGTCTCAGAATCTGAAACTGTTTCTTTATAAAAAAATGTCTCAGAATCTGAAACTTTTTCTCAGTCTCATATTTTCTATACAGAAAAAAGTTAAATTCGGCCTTGCCGAATGTAGTGATACCCTCCACAATTTCGAAAAGATTATTGCAAAAATCTTTATTTAAAAGGAAATTACTTTTGAAAAAAAAAATTCCGCGAAAAAAAAAAATTCCGCGAAAAAAAATTTTGGTAAAAAAAAATCCGCGATTTTTTTCTTTTTTTGTCAAAAAATATGTTCGTACCTGTTTAAATACCATGTTTTGTTCAATTATGTTCACATATGTCAACCAGAAGCCGAATTAAAGCATTTTGTATTTTTAGGTTATGTTGAATGTACTGAAATTTTTGAGGTGTGCTTACATTTTCGTTCATAACTTTTGAACCGCTGAACCGATATCGCTCAAATGCAATACCAAACTTCTCGGGAGAACTTCCAATAAATATGTTAAGTTTCAGTCATCTCTGTGCAATATTTTGTCCGCGACAGCATTTTCCACAGACAGACGGACATTGCTAGAAAGTCTTAAAATCGATCGGGAATCATGAATATATATACTTTATGGGGTCCCAGATCGATATTTCGATGAGTTACAAACGGAATGACAAACTTATATAAGTATACCCTCTATCACTAAGTGGAGGGTATAAAAAATCAGAACCTGAGATTTTTTTTGAGACAGAATCTGAGATTATTTCTATATAGAAAAAATGTCTCAGAATCTGAGACTTTTCCTATGTATATAGAAAAAATGTGTCAGAATCTGAGACTTTTTTTAGATAGAAAAAATTTCTCTTAATTAGAGACTTTTTCTATATAGAAAAAATGTCTCTGAATTTGAGACTTTTTCTACATAGAAAAAATGTCTCAGAATCTGAGACTTTTTCTACATAGGAACAATTTTTCAAAATTTTAGACTTTTTCTTTATAAAAAAAATGTAAAACTTATAAAAAACTTTTTCTGTAGATGTTTTCTATAGCAAAAATGTCTTAGAATCTGAGATATTTTCTATAGTAAAAATATCTTAATTGTTCTCAGTAGTGTAACTTTGTGTCGTTCTCTACCATCTGCAATTTTTAAATGCATTTTTATACCCTCCACTCTAGTGATAGAGGGTATATATAAGTTTGTCATTCCGTTTGTAACACATCGAAATATTGGTCTAGGACCCCATAAAGTATATATATTTATGATCCCCGATCGATTTTAAGTCGATCTAGCGATGTCCGTCCGTCCGTCTGTCTGTCTGTCTGTCCGTAGAAAACACGCTAACTTTTGAAAGACTTTACAGAGACTTCTGAAGTTTGGCATATATGTTTGTCGTTTACCTGGTCAGGTTGGTATTGCAACCCAGCCAAATCGGTCCAGTGGTTCAAAAGTTATGAGCAAAAGAGTAAATTTCGGCAAGGGTGTTTCAGGAATTTACGAGATAAAAAACACGATAACTTTCGAAAGACCATAATGAGACTACTGAAGCTTGACATGTATCTTTGCCGTTTCCCGGGTCTGTTTGGTTTTAAATTTCAGCTCAATCGGTCCAGTGGTTCAAAAGTTATAAGCGAAACCTTGAATTTCAGATTAGTTTCATCTAAAATGCCACGTGTTTTAACAAGTTTTAAAAGCATTGGTGGTAACTAAACAATGCTTTTCAAACTTGTTAAATTTTAAAGCAATGCTTTTTAAACTTGTTTAGTTTTAAAAGCATTGGTAACTTAAAAATTACTCTCGAAAAAAAGTTTACACTCAAAAAAATTTTTACACTCAAAAAAAATTTTACACTCAAAAAAAATTTATACAAAAAAAAAAAATATTTTTTTTTTACAAAAATGACAATATTTTGTGTACATACCACAGTACAGACTAGTATGCAAACACTGGTGCTAATTGCGTACTTTCCAATATGGTGGTATGGTTTTTAGTACAGAATGATCATCGCTGCCTAGTATATGTGTGCCTGTACGTGTGAGCTTTTGTGCATGTATTTATGATGTTTGTTTACGTTTTGTATGAAACGTCAAAAGTTACACCGTGTGCTGTCACTAATACTTACACCCATCAGATGCAACTCTGTGATACTACTACTCATGTACTGTGGTACATACTTACGTGCATGCACTCAGAAATATTTTTACAGTAAAAAAACATTACACTCGAAAAAAATTTTACACTCAAAAAAAAATTAGTATTTTTTTTTTTTTTTTTTTTAAATGCCAAAAAAAAAGAGTTTTTTACTCAAAATAAAATATTTCTTATCAAAATTGTTAATTTTTTCACGTTAAAAAATGTACTACCCTTTAAAAAAATGCATTGTGGAGGGTATTCATAGATTCGGCAAAGTCGAATTTAACTTTTCTACTTGTTTTTTTTAATTTTTTGTTTATTGATATTTTTATAACATATTTATACCACTTGTTGGACTGTTTGTTAACTGTTTTGCTCAAGTTTATTTCATACTATTGTTGGTTTATTTATTTTACCTGCCTGTCTGTCCGTTTTTATTTCTGTTTATAATTGTTTGTTTATTCCCTCTCCAATATCAGGTAAATAAAAAAAATCTATTTTTTGTGTGGTTTTTTGCAATTGTTTTTCTTTAATTTAATGTACTGTTTAACTGCAGACTGACTGGTGTGTAGAGTACTTTTTGTTTGAGCATTAGAGTAGGGTGAAACCTAAAAAATTAGATCGGAAATAATTATCTAATAATACCGCAAAATCCATCCAGCAGATGAAAAATTATCATAACCAACCATGTAAAACCCTTGTTAATGAGTTTACGCTCTTACTTATGTATTAAAATTTAAGGATATACTAAAATTTTGTGTCAGAAAACTGAGTGAAATCTATAAATTAAAAAAAAATCTGGAAGTGTATTTTTCTTACTTGTTTTTATGAATTTTTCAGACTTTTTAACGAAATTTAAAATGTAACGTAAATTATTAAATTTATATTTACTAAATTAATTTTACTAATTTATTACAAATTTTTATTTACAATTAAAGGTTGCAGCAAACATTTTTGTCAAAAAAAAACTAACAAGCGAAGTATATCAACCCTTATGAACCGATTTGCCTAAAACTTAAAATAAACGATTTTAAGGTTGAGGTGTCTCGGCTTATCGGCCGCGTATCTTATGAAATAATGTGGCCCTTCAGGAAAATTTCGATAACTCCCAAACTAACCGGAATTTCATCTAGAGCAAAAATTCGTGTCGACTAAAATTTAATAAAGATTATTTAGTATTTCATGAAAAAAATATTTAACGAAATCGAATTTTTTGGATAGCCAATAAAAAAACCTTTCTTCTCATATGGATACAACATATAGTTTCTAAGAAAAAATGGCTGAAAAATCAAAAAAAAAAATAATTTTTTCACCATTTTTTGAACCTCTAAATCCCCGATATTTCCGATAAGCCGAAATACCCCAACCTTAGAATTGTCGATTTTATATATATTTTAAGTTTCATGTAAATCGGTTCATAAGGGTTGAGATACTTCCCTTGTAAGTGAAAAACATAAAAAAAATTAAAGTGTATTTTTTTTACCATGTTTTTACCATGTTTTTTACAATCACGTAAATTAATTAAATTTCAGTAATGCTTACATGTGACTAAACCAAAAATTGTTATTAATGAACAATTTCATTAATTTAAATTTAAGGTTTTAATTTTCTGCAATTACCTACTGCTCTTCGACATTTGATCAATGAAAACTTTCATACATTTAATGAAAAACTTCATAAAACGTTTCAAACAAGTTTTACGAATATTTTCATTATTTCTAAGTAAGTTTTCATTGAAAGGACTTTAATGACAACAGTTTCTTTAATGACACTGGTGCTAATTCAAAATATTTCTTTAATTTTTTTTTTTAATTATTCTTCAATTTAGTTTTTTCAGCCCACTCTATTGTGCACACATTAATAGCAACTTTTTTTTTAATAATTTTTCTTAAGAGTACAACAAGTAGAGTACGTACGAGTACAATTTGAACGCTTTTTGTAAGCAGACGTATTAAAACGGCAAACACGGTTAAAAATTTTCCCAAATAAATATTAATAACAAAAAAAAAAATTGAAATACAAGAAAAAAAAAAAATCAATTTCACAGTTAATTAAAAGTGTATTGAAATAAAAATTGTATGTTTGTTATAAACAAAACATAACAAAAGAAAAATATAAATAAATCAAATAATTTCCTATTGAAATATTCAAAATTAAGATGCTATAAAAAAAATAACAACTAAACAAATAAAAGTTTAAAAACTTTATGTGATTTTGTGTTAAACTTCCAAAAGTACGTATACAAATAAATTTTTTAAATTTACACAAAAATTATTTTGTAGTTTAATTGCTACTAATTATAATTGAGATGGTTAATAGAGGGACTTTGGTCTCCCTGTTTCAAATCTGCTTTTAAAATTTGCGTTTAAAAATTCAAACTTCGTGAAAAAATTTTATATTTTTAATTACAATTTCAAATCTGCCCTGGCGCGTGAAAAACTTAATTTTTCAGTTTTGTTGGTCCCCCAAAAAAATTAAAAAGTTTTCAAACCCGAATATCTCGAAAACAAGCAGCCTAAAAAATGTTGAATGTCAGTTTTAATATTCAGGGGTTCATTTTATTCAAAATCAAACAGTTTAAAAAAAGCGATTCTTTTCAACACACAATTATCTTGAAAATGGAACGTGCTAAAAATATTTGCAACCCAAGGTTTCATTAATGAAAATAAAAACCTTCAAACATTTTATTTACCATTAAAAGTTTTAGTTTTATAATTTGTATTAATGATTTAATGTTGTGATTATATGTTGGATTTAATTATTTGAATTATTTTAAAAATAATTTATTTTGGGAGTTAAAATAATTTGTTTTGTGAGTATTATCCTACACCAGTGGCTGCCGGAAAATGAGCCCAAGTCCAAAACTTGCACCGATTTGACCTTTATTCCGAATTTAAGTGAAATTTTAAGATTCTGAGACATTTTTCCTCTATAGAGTCTCAGATTTTAAGACATTTTTCCTATATAAAAAAGTGTCAGATTCTGAGACATTTTTCCTATATAGAAAAATTTTCAGATCCTGAGACATTTTTCCTATATAGAAAAAGTTTCAGATTCTGAGACATTTTTGCAATATAGAAAAAGTCTCAGATTCTGAGACATTTTTCTTATACAGAAAAATCTCAGATTATGCGAAATTTTTCCTATATAGAAAAAGAGTCCGATTCTGAGAAATTTTTTAGATTCTGAGACATTTTTCCTATATAGAAAAAGTTTTATAGAAATTTTTTCTATATAGAAAAAGTCTCAGATTCTGAGTCATATTTCCTATAGAAAAAGTCTCAGTCTATACAGAAGAAGTCTCAGATTCTGAGACATATTTCCTATATAGAAAAAGTCTCAGATTCTGAGACATTTTTCCTATATAGAAAAAGTCTCAGGCTCTGAGACATTTTTGCTATTCAGAAAAAGTTTTCGATTCCGAAACATTTTTCCTATACAAAAAATGTCTCAGATTCTGAGACATTTTTCCTATGTAGAAATAGTCTCAGATTCTGAGACATTTTTCCTATATAGAAAAAGTCTCAGATTCAGATTCTAAGACATTTTTCCTATAAAGAAAAAGTCTCAGATTCTGAGACATTTTTCCTATATAGAAAAAGTCTCAGATTCAGATTCTAAGACATTTTTCCTATAAAGAAAAAGTCTCAGATTCTGAGACATTTTTCCAATATAGAAAAAGTCTTAGATTCTAAGAAATTTTTCCTATATTTTTCCTATAAAAAAACTCTCAGGTTCTTAGACATTTTTCCTTTATAGAAAAATAAATTTTATTTGAAGAACTTTTTTTAATGTCACAGATTCTGAGACATTTTTCCTAAATAGAAAAAGTCCCAAATTCTGAGACAACATTATTCCTATATAGAAAAAGTCTGCGATTCTGAGATATTTTCCTATTGAAAAAGTATCAGATTCTGAACAAGTTTCAAATTCTGAGACATTTTTACTACATAGAAAAAGTCTCAGATTCTGAGACATTTTTCCTGTATAGAAAAAATCTCAGATTCTGAGACATTTTTCTAATATAGAAAAGGTTTTAGATTTTGAGACATTTTTCCTACGTAAAAAAGTGTTAGATTCTAAGATTCTCAGAACCTGAGACTTTCTATGGGAAAAATGTCTCAGAATCTGTAAAAAAAAATATCTCAGTTTCTGAAACATTTTTTTTATAGACTTTTTCTGTAGGAAAAATATCTTTGAAAATGAGACTTTTTCTATAGGAAAAATGTTTCAGAATCTGAGATTTTTTCTATAGAAAAAATGTCTCATAATCTAATATTTTTTTTTTAGGAAAAATGTCTCAGAACATAATACTTTTTCTATACGAAAAAAAGCTCAGAATCTGAGACTCTTTCTATAGAAAAAATGTTTCAGAATCTGAAATTTTTTTTATAGGGAAAATATCTCAGAATCTGAGACTGTTTCAATAGGAAAAATGTCTTAGAATCTGAGACTTTTTCTATAGGAAAAATTTCTCAGAATCTAAGACTTTTTCTATGGGAAAAATGTCACAGAATCTGAGACTTTCTTTAGGAAAAATGTCTCAGAATTTGAGACTTTTTTTATTGGAAAAATGTCTCAGAATCTGAGACTTTTTCTATGAATTCTGAGACATTTTATATATAGGAAAAAATTTCTCAGAATCTTAGACTTTTTTATAGGAAAAAATGTCTCAGAATCTGAGACTTTTTCTATAGAAAATACGACTCAGAATCTGAGACTTTTTCTATAGGAAAAATGTCTCAGAATCTGAGACTTTTTCTATAGGAAAAATGTCTCAGAATCTGAGACTTTTTCTATAGGAAAAATGTCTCAGAATCTGAGACTTTTTCTATAGGAAAAAATGTTTCAGAATCTGAGACTTTTTCTATAGGAATGTTTCAGAATCTGAGACTTTTTCTATAGGAAAAATGTCTCAGAATCTGAGACTTTTTCTATAGGAAAAATGTCTCAGAATCTGAGACTTTTTCTATAGGAAAAATGTCTCAGAATCTGAGACTTTTTCTATAGGAAAAATGTCTCAGAATCTGAGACTTTTTCTATAGGAAAAATGTCTCAGAATCTGAGACTTTTTCTATAGGAAAAATGTCTCAGAATCTGAGACTTTTTCTATAGGAAAAATGTCTCAGAATCTGAGACTTTTTCTATAGGAAAAATGTCTCAGAGTCTGAGACTTTTTCTATAGGAAAAATGTCTCAGAATCTGAGACTTTTTCTATAGGAAAAATGTCTCAGAATCTGAGACTTTTTCTATAGGAAAAATGTCTCAGAATCTGAGACTTTTTCTATAGGAAAAATGTCTCAGAATCTGAGACTTTTTCTATAGGAAAAATGTCTCAGAATCTGAGACTTTTTCTTTAGGAAAAATGTCTCAGAATCTGAGACTTTTTCTATAGGAAAAATGTCTCAGAATCTGAGACTTTTTCTATAGGAAAAATGTCTCAGAATCTGAGACTTTTTCTATAGGAAAAATGTCTCAGAATCTGAGACTTTTTCTATAGGAAAAAGGTTTCGGAATCTGAGACTCTGATAGGAAAAATGTCTCAGAATCTGAGACTTTTTCCATAGGAAAAATGTCTCAGAATCTGAGAAATTTTTCCTATAGAACAAGTCTCAGATTCTGATAAATTTTTTTTATTATTAAATTCTGAAAAATTTACCTAAGTTTTGGTAACCAAATTGTAGGTAAAATTAACAAACAAAGGCAAATTTCGTATTTAAATAAACAATTATCAAAATACAAGTAGTAGAAGTAGTATTAACGGCATTCTTGAAGATAAAACAAATATTATATTTCGAAATAAATTTGGCAAAAATGAAAACGAAATTAAAAATCTACAAAAAAAAATATTTACTATGCAAACAGAACTTTATATTTGGCAATTTTATGATATTTATAATATTGTTTACACTAGGGTGGTTCATATTTAATAAAGGCAATAATTTGTTATACGGGGAAAATTTCAACAAAGGAAGCACTGTTGGGCGTTTAATTTAACAAATTAAAGACTTTGATGACACAAAAAGGTTTATCGTATTGGACCAAGGGCATAAATTAAACAGACGCGACAGTAGAGTTCTATAGCAAAAAAACGGAGGAAACCTAAGCGGCTTTGGGGAAGTACTATTTCCGCTGTTTTGGCGCGTTATATTAGTTTACTCTTTCTAACACAAAAAGCAGAGCAAATTAAAAACGTTTAACATATGGTATAAGATTACTTTTTTTTTACTTCTGTCATAAGTGTAGCGTCTGTTTAGTCTGTGTTAAGGGTATGCGAATAAGTAATTTTTTTCGAACGCTAGATAGTCCTCAAAAATTTTTTTATAATGTTTGTACATAACTAACTCACTTGTTTTTAGTTAATTTAACCAACAAAATTGTATAAAAGCATTTAAAAAATTATATTTATGTGTTACTTTTTTCATATCGTCACCTCAAATGCAAAAGGCTAAAATTTTATGAGGACGTTCTTTTAATTAATATAAATTAAAATCAATCAAAAAATATTAAAAAAGTTTTTTTTTAGTTACGTCCGCTGGCGTTTGCCCAAAATCACATGTTTTTAAATTTTGGCTATAAAATCGTTAATTTTTATTATGCAGCCCAAATTTTTTGTGGAGACATGTATGTTGATAAAAAATCCAGAAAATAAAAAAAACTGATTTTGAATTTTTTGATAGTTAGGGCCTTTTGCATTTTGGGTGACGATATGTTTGTTGATAATTTTGAGGTCTAATTGTGAACACCCTAAATAGTATAATTAAAAAATCTATGCAATTCATTGCAATATCATTAGTATGCTGAAAATGTTTAACTTTTTTATAATTGTTTATTAAAACTTTACATACAATTGTTTTATCATTTCATTGTCACTACGTCAATGGTTTTGGGTGCTCTTATATTGTATTTGTTTACTATAAATATTTGGATTTTAATAGCATTTTAATGATTATTTGAATTTAGTTTTTGATAATTAAACCTAAACCTAAACGTTTAACAAGTAAGATAATTAAAGTCGGCCAATACAGACCATATAAAACCCTATAACAGTATTTTTCGGGTCCCAAATCGAAACATGGACCGATTGAATCTACCCTGCAGGAAAAGTGTGTATCTCGATCCGAAATCACAAAAATACCTATTACTAAACTGTCTCAAAAAAACGTATTCCGTGAACGGAGACAATAGGACAAAGCCAAATTTTCCAATTTTAACCAAGTCTCGAACAAAATTTAAAAATTTTCAAAGTCCCAGACACATTTTTTGTGTTTTGTAGTAAAAACTTTCATCAAAAATGATTTTAGAAAAAAATTTCATAAATTAAAAAAAAAATTTACAAGTCCCGAATATTTTTTGAAAATTTTTGAAAAATAACCTCAAAAAATTTGAGTGATAAAAATATTAAGTGAAAAAAAAAATTGAGTGAAATAAAATTTGAAGTAAACTAACATATGAACAAAAAATTGAGTAAAAACAAATTTGAGTAAAAAAACTTATAATTCAATGTCGTTCCATGTACCTTCCATATCGTTCCGTTATATTTCATTTCGTTCTATGTGGGTTTCCTTTCTGATAACATGAGTTACACAAATAAAAAAACTCTAGAATCCTCCTTTTCTCAATAGATAGGAAAAGTACCATTTTAACCATTCTTTACACTTTGTCTACCCCGTTTTACCCTAAAAAATTTAAATTTCTAAATACAGCCATGATTTCGCATAACCGTATATACGCTTACCCATACAAATTTTAAATTATCCACGCTTATCTTAGCGTGTATAATTATTGGAGTTAATTTAAAGTGAATCCAAGTTCACATTTTTAATGAAATATCGTAGACACAGCCCTATGTTTCTTGTTATATCATAGACATAAACCTTTTTAATACCCTCCAACTACAGTATGAGGGTATACTCACTTTGTCATTGCGTGAGTAACGCATCGAAACATTGGTCGGGGACCCCATAAAGTATGTATATATTATTGATCAGTGATCGATTTTAAGACATTCTAGCGATGTCCGTCCGTCCGTCTGTAGTTAACACGATGCAGTCCAAAATAAAAGAGCTAGACCCCTAAAGGCAGGTTAAGTTCGGAAATGGCCACCAGGGGGAAAAAAGTTCCCCTTGAAGAATTAAACCAACCTCTGAAAAATGCCAATTTTTTAGACGTTTTTTTGTATTTTTGTGAAGGTTAGGTTAGGTTGGATGGGCGCTCGCCATTTGGCGAGTTCACTCGGAGGCCATAAGGCCCATTGTGATTCCCTAATCATATTTCCCTCTCCCTCTCTGATACAAAGTTCTACTTTTTAAACCACCCCGTTTCCCTGAGGTATTCCGCTAGAGATGTCAATGAGACACCGCTTAGGCAGTCCAGGTCATCGAAAAATCTTTGACCCAAATGCTTAAGGCGGCTCCTCATTAGACCCGGACATTCGCATAGCAAGTGCATCACTGACTCCTCTTCCTCCACCTCCCCACAGCTTCTACAATAGTCCCTATCAGAAATTCCCATACGCACGGCAGTGGCCAAAGGGTTCTAGATATCCTGCACGTAGTCAGTGATATCCACCTATCCTTCATCCTATTTTCAGATATCCTATCAATTTCGTTCATCAATTCCACTATAGGAACCGAGATGTCAGGTTCTACACGTTTCCCCACCGATTCATAGCCATTCCTCGCACACTCATCAGCCAATTCGTTCCCAGCGACCCCACTGTGGCCTGGGACCCAGATTAGCTTGATTGTGTGCTGACTGATTCGACGAAGCGATTGTATACAATTCAAAACTATTCCCGATTTTACAGTATTTGACTCTAAGGCCTTCAGAGCTGCGAGACTATCCACGAAAATGTTAATGACGCAAGGACGGACATCCCTTGTCATAATTAACTGCGCGGCTTTGTCAATTTCAAGCACCTCAGCCTGGAAAACACTACACTTATCCGGAAGCCTCAATTTTTGTGAAACAAATGCAACATTTTTATGTTTCCAAGAGTTTAAAGTCCTGCGCTTGGGCCCAATGGATTAAAAAATGTCGCTTTTTCCGGCCGGACCCATTTTAGGGCGTGGATAAAAAAACAATTTAAAAAACAATAAAATATTAATGCTTTAGTGCAAAAAACAGACAAAATGAACTTGTAAACATAGTACCAACTTACTTTGTATCTCAAAATTTTCCAAAAAAATTTTTTAAGTACATATTTTATTTTTTTTTTTTTTTGTCGAGGATTTTGGGAAATCTAAAATGTACCAAAGTACAAGTTTTTACCCTCTAAGAAACATAAATTCCTTAAAGACTTTTTCGAAATATTTTGTTCTGATCCTACATTCCAAAAATTAAATTTGTATGTCCATTATTTCAAGAGATTGAAAAAGTACCTTCTTTTGGCCCTCTTGCACTCAAAAAATTATGACGGTAGATTCCACTACAAAAAGACAGTTAAAACAACTACATTTATTGTTAAGGCGTCTACTACATTTGACGGTAAAATCAAACAAAAATTGTTGTTGTTTTTAACTATTGATTAACAACTACAAAAAACGGTAACAACAACTTCAAATTAAAGATGTTTTTACTGTAACTCAAATTGTCTGAATTTTTTTATTAAAAAAAAAAACTTTTAAACGTCACAAATTGTTTTTTAAAGATTCCTGCTGCATCTGACACTTCCAACTCATTCAACACGACTGTTTTTTCTTAAAATTTCTGGAAAACTATAAGTTTTTTATGGACTAAAAACAACTTCATAAAACAATTGTTACTACAATGCACACTGGGCCGAGATGGTAGGTTTTTTGGCCAAAAGTCTCTACAGGTCGTAAATGTTAGTCGATTTTGTTGAAATTCAGAATATAAGCCTATATTAGGGTAATAAATAAGTGACTTGAAACTTTTTGGAATCGGACCTACAAGGAAACTGTTTTAGGGTGGACACTTACTTTTTAATAAAATTTACAGATGTTATAGATGAAACAAATGAAGAGACACTTGTCTTTTGTTTATGTCTTTGAATTGGAGATGGTCTCTGGTCCCATGATTTGCGTGACTAAAAAAAAGCAACGTGATTCACGCGTGAGCGTGAGTGATTTTCATTTAAATCACGTGATTTAAAAGTTTTTAAAAATTTAATTGAACAAAGAGTTTAAAAATAACGTGATTCACTCGTGAGCGTGATTGATTTTCATTTAAATCACGTGAATATACCGTTTTCCAAAATATAATTGAGAAAAAGTTTATAAAAAATTTAAAAATAATTGTTTTTGTTTCGAAACCCCCCTTTTTATACTCATCGTTATCAAAAGTTCCACGCCCTTTTAAAAAACTGTCTGGGCCAGATTTATCCTTTCTATCCACACTTTCCAAAAAAGTTGCCCGCTTGTGCCTGTTTTCAAAAATGGAATTTAAATAAAATTTATAAAAAAATGAAAAAAATTATTTCTTTTTTGAAAACCCCCTTTTAAAAACTCATCGTTATAGAAAGTTCCACGGCCTTTCAAAAAACTGTCTGGACCAGAATTATCCTTTGTATCAGCACTTTCCAAAAAAGTTACCTGCTTGTGCCCGTTTTCCAAAATTGAATTGAAATATGAGCTTATAAAAAATTGGAATTTTTTTTTTTTGAAAACCCTCTTTTTAAACTCATCGTCATAAAAAGTTCCACGCCCTTTCAGAAAACTGTCTGGGCCAGAATTACCCTTTTTATCAGCACTTTCCAAAAAAGTTGCCCGCCTGTGCCCGTTTTGAAAAATTTACTTCTAGTAAGGGCTAATAAAAAATTGGAAAAAATTATTTTTTTTCTGAAACTCCCTTTTTAAACTCATCAAAAGTTCCACGCTCTTTCAAAAAACTGTCTGGGCCAGAATTATCCTTTTTATCCCCACTTTCCAAAAAACTTTTCCGCTTGTGCCCGTTTTCAAAAATTGAATTGAAACAAGAATTTATAAACAATTGGAAAAAATTTGTCTTTTTTTGAAAACCCCCTTTTTAAACTTACCGTCATCAAAAGTTCCACGCCCTTTCAAAAAACTGGCTGGGCCAGAATTACGCTTTTTATCACCACTTTCCAAAAAAGTTGACCGCCTGTGCCCATTTTCAAAAATTTACTTCTAATAAGGGCTAATAAAAAATTGGAAAAAATATTTTTTTTCTGAAACTCCCTTTTTAAACTCATCAAAAGTTCCACGCTCTTTCAAAAAACTGTCTGGGCCAGAATTCGCCTTTTTAACCCCACCTTACAAAAAACTTACCCGGTTGTGCCCGTTTACACAAATGGGATTAAAATACCAAAACCCCCTTTTTTTAAACTCATTGTGATCAAAAGTTCCACGCCCTTTCAAAAAACTGTCTGGACCAGAATTATCCTTTTTATTCGCACTTTCCAAAAAATTTTCCCGCTTGTGCCCGTTTTCAAAAATTTAATTAAAATACGAGTTTATAAAAAACTGATTTTTTTTTTTTGTAAACCCCGTTTTTAAACCTATCGTTATCAAAAGTTCCACGTCTTTTCAAAAAACTGTCTGGGCCAAAATTATGCGTTTTATCCCTACTTTCCAAAAATGTTGCCCGCTTGTGCCAGTTTAGGCAAATGAAATTGAAATATTCAAATTTTGAAAAAATAAAATATTTTTTTATGCAAACCCCCTTTTTAAACTCATCGTTATCAAAAGTTCCACGCCCTTTAAAAAAGCTGTCTTTGCCTGTATTATTCTTCCTATCCACATTTTCCATAATAGTTGCCAGCTTGTGCCCGCTTAAAAAATCTAATTGAAATAAAATTTAGAAAAAAATTTAAAAAAATAATTTTTTTTGAAAACCCCCTTTTAAAAACTCATCGCTACAGAAAGTTTCACGCCGTTTCAAAAAACTCCTTTTTTAACTCATCGTTATCAAAAGTTCCACACTCTTTCAAAAAGCTGTCTGGACCGCCTAACCGGGTAATTATTTTTTTTTTTTTTCAATGTATTAAAAACAAATTTTAATACGATAAAAAAAATATTTTTCGTGCAACCGGGTTTTTCTCGTAACCGGTTTTTTGTGTATTTGGGTTTTTGGGTAACCGGGTTTCATTTTATCCCGTATAAATATAGAAAAACACTATGTATGTACTTTAGGAAAAACTTGAAAATTGTTAATTCATAAAATTAATTTAATTCAATAAAAAAGGCTCATTTTAACAACTTTAGACTTGTTCATCTCCCTTTCTATTGATATTATATACGCAGATGAAAAAACGGGCAAAAGCGGGCAGGTCAGTCTGAAAGCTAGTAAACCAACGAACATTTTGGCATCCTAACTTTTGGATTATGTCGCGGAACATTTTGGAAAAACTATATCAAATGGAACAATTTTTCAAAATTTACATAAAAATATCAAAAAATCCTCCAAAAAAATAGGGGAAAAGAGCTGTTCATACCCATTTACATGTTGTACTTCCCTTTGTCAAATAAACTTATCCCCAAAAAAAAACAAGGTCCCATCTTAATAATGTATAAATTTGTTAGCTTTTTTGATTACGGTATATGGAGATTTAAACATACATATTTTATCTTTGATGGATCATTCCAAGAGAATGGGTGTACCGATTTTTACAAAAATTACAGACAAGGTGCAGCAAGTCATACTTAATACAAAAGTGCATTCGCTTTTTTCAATTTAATAATTTTGTTTTTTTTAGTTTTGGCCAAAAAAACTACCATCTCGGCCCAGTGTGCAATGCACAGTGGTAAATTCCGGCCAAAACCCTATAACTTCTTTAATTTTCTATGTAAGCTTATAAAATGTTGTAGGTAAGTTAAGAATATAATAATAAACCAATTTCGCGAAAAAAAAATTTTTCCGCGAAATTTTTTTTTTCCGCGAAAAAATTTTTTTTTGTTCGCGAAAAAACATTTCTTGAAGGTGTTTTAAGATGTTGTGTCTTAATCGTCAGTATTTCATCCATCTTCTTTTTTTATGTGTTTTACGACGCTCAAAAAGCTCTTTATTTGATATAAATGACCCAAATTTAAAAGGCTCTAACTGAAAGACTTGGTTAAACTTGGTACTGATGTTAATTAGTACTTACTTGAGAACCCTTATACTAATTTGTGGCATAGCGACTTAAGAGCAATTTTGAGCAAAAAGTATTTTTTTGGGCTTTCCAAAGTTTGTATTTTTTATAAATTTTTTATTTTTTTAGATTTATTTTTACCACCACTGCTTAAATTGATCCACGCACTCGAAATTGCCGAAATGCATATGAAATGTAAAAATAATGCAAAATTTTCAAAATATATCAATTTCAAGGCAAACATTTTTTTTTTTAACCTTTAACTTACGAGGTGGTGGTAAATTTTACTCCAGAGCTGTTTTAATTTAATTTTCTAAGTATCTTTTCATACCGTAATCGTTATTATTCAGTTGAATTTTGAAAAAAAAAAATGTTGAATTTTATTTTAAATAAACAAAAAATAATAAAAAAAAAGTTTTATTATATTTTTTAGTGCAATTTTAGGGGGTACAATTTCACCTCGTTAGTTAAAGGTTAAGTTTACAGCCTACTTGGATTTCAAAGTTGCAAATCACAACTTTTAAATTTAAAAAATAATAAATACAAATACTCAACTTTGCTTCGTTATAAAACCTAAACTAGTCAAGGGATTGGCACAAAATTTTGTAATCGCATGTTTTGAGGTATTAGCTCTCATTTGGCACCAATTTGGAAAAAAAGAAAAAAATTTTTTTTTTTTTTAGTTTTGGCCGGTTTTTACCTCTGTGCAATGTAGTAATTTTATACCCTCCACTCTAGTGATAGAGGGTATATATAAGTTTGTCATTCCGTGTGTCATCACCTCGAAATATTGGAAAACCGTGAATTTCAGATTAGGTTCAGTTTAAATTCACGTGTTGAAAACGCGTTAAACATGTTTTAAAAACATTGGTAAGTTACAAAAATATTTTACAACGTATTTTCGTCACTCAAAAATATTTTTACACTAAAAAAAAAAAAATACACTCGAAAAAAATTTTACACTCAAAAAAAATTTAGTAAATAATTTTTTTTTCTTTAAATTACTTAAAAAAAACATTTTTTTACACAAATAAAATATTTCTAACTAAAAATTTTATTTTTTCACGTTAGAAAATGTACTATCACTTAAAAAGGGCATTGTGGAGGGTATTCGTAGATTCGGCCAAGTCGAATTTAACTTTTCTACTTGTTTGTATTTATTTTTAAAAGGACTACAAAAAATAGTTGTTTGAGATTTTTCATACAAAAACAACTTAACTTGTATGCTCTAAAGTTTGCAAGAATAATAAGAAATAGTACCGGGCTTTAGAATCGAAATTTTCTAAAAAGTACTTTTATCAGATTTTTTGTTTTCGCTGAATAAGCCAATATCAAAAATTTCAAGTGTCTAGAACCATTATTTTAAAATTGTTCACCACTTTTGCCCCATTAAAATCGAACTTTCCAAAATTTGTTTTTTTGGTAGGAGATCCAACATTTCAAATTTCTATATTTTATGACCATTATTTCATATAATAAAAAAGTACCAAACTACGATATGTTAACCCTTTTTAATTTAAAAAAAAAAATACTTTTTTAGAATGTTTTTTAGTCAGAGGATCCTAATTTTAAGTTTTTATGACCATATTTTTCAGGAAATATAAAAAGTACCAAAATTACACTTTTGAACCCTTTTTAACTGTCAAATTCTATGAAAAGTGACAAGCCGTGGTTGTTCATTCTCTAACTAGATTTTTAATTTTTTTTGTATATATTTTAAATAATTTATTCATATGTAACTGTTATTTCAATTATTACAGAAAAATACTCCTACCTTTTTATATATATTTTTTTTTTGTCAAGACATTGTCCAAAATATTGACAACTTTGACATTAACATTGTTTACCATTTTGGTAGGTAGCAGCACATCAAATAAATAAAATTTCAAAATCCAACATGTTGGTCTCACTTAAATGTCAATACATGACATTTTGCAAATTTAAAACAATTATCCATTGTATTTTCAGAATTATACGAATTGTATGTAAAATAGTATTTATTTGAAATTGGAAATTGGCTTTATGTAGGTGCTGCGCTGATATGTGAAACTACCACAGTACAGAGTAGTATGCAATCAGGGTTAACATTGAATGTGTAAATGTTTTTGCAAGAGCAGCAGCGGTGTAATTTTTGATGGTTAAAAGAAAAATTTATTGAAAATTCTTCGAATAACATTTCATTTTCCACTTGTTTTATATTTTTTATTCAGATTTATTTAAAATATTTTTTTTTTACAATCTGCAATTTTTTATTTACATATTTTGTTTTAATTTTTTTTACTTCAAAACAAACCGCAAAAAAATGACAATCCGTACCTAAGTGTGAAAAAAAGAAGTAGCTTGTATTTGCCGCCATATTGAAAACTACCTTGAATACAACCCTGATAATCTACTTCTTATGTACTCTGGAAACTACATAACTTTTAAATGAATTAACACTATTTGTGTGTAAGAATGTTTTAATTGAATTTTAAAAAAATATTTAGATAAGAATTTCACAAAGTTTTTTTTTTATAAACAAGAAATAAATGTAGGTGGAGTCACTGAATAATGCATAAGCACAAAAAAAAAAAAACAGAAATAGTGTAGATTACATCGAAAATTATACGCCCAATATATGGTGGTAATTAAAATTAATTAAAGGTAATAGACAAGAAAATTATCAATTTAGTTACACTTCGTGATAGAGACATTTGTGCTTTAATACATTTAACAAATTTTGAATGTAGTGCATTAACAAGTAGAAAAGTTAAATTCGACTTGGCCGAATCTATGAATACCCGCCACAAAGCCGTTTTTAAAGGATAATACATTTTTTAACGTGAAAAAAATTAAACAATTTTGATTAGAATTATGTTATTTTGAGTAAAAAACTTTTTTTTTTGTCATTTTTATAAAAAAAAAAGAAAATTCACTATATTTTTTTTGAGTGTAAATTTTTTTTCGAGTGTAAATTTTTTTTTAGTGTAAAAATATTTCTGAGTGACAAAAATACTTTGTAAAGTAATTTTGTGGCTTACCAATGTTTTTAAAGCTTGTTTTTTAAAGCTCGTTTTTTTTCAACACGTGAATTTAAGGTGAAACCAATCTGAAATTCAAAGTTTTGTTAATAACTTTTGAACCACTGCACAGAGGGCCAGACAGATCGATTTCCGGCCAAAAGTCCTTATTTGTAAATTCTCAAAAAAATGTTTACCAGTTTGTTAGGCATATAGAGAAGCAGGTTTTCTGAACTTATCTTTATGATCCAATTACACCCTTTCCTTTGACAGGTCTTCAAAGTTAAAAAAGTTCCCAAGTGAACTTGCAAATAAGTATTTATTTTTAACATTCTCAATAACTAATTATTTATATTATTGCAAATAAGTACTTACATATTACAATATAAGCCACTAGTTGCTTTTTGGGCTAAAGTAATGCAGTGGGTAATGAGTAGTTGTTATAAGTACCCAGCAAAAACATGGTAATGAGTTGTGAAAAGTAATCATTACCAAGTACATTATTTATAATAAGTACCCATTACCCCATTACCCCATTACCGTTAACATTATTTTAAACCCAAAAGTAACTACTTCTCAGTAATATGTTATAAAAGCACCTCTAACAATAAGTAATAATATCTCCTTGTACTTGCAGTTTTTAACCTTTACAATTCAATTAACTTAAAAAGTACTTAAAAACTTAATAAAAATTACGCAATTTTTAAGTTTTAGTAAAAACAAGTTAAATTGGTAGTGGGTTTTTACTCCTTATTAGTAATCCGAGTCAGTAACTACTTATTTATCTCCATACTCTTCACTAGTTATTATTGTCTCACGCCCTTGTTAAAATAATTAGTGTTTCATTCAATAAGTAACTACTTTTTAACATCTGTTTCGGATTACAAAACCCATTACTAGTAATGCCAATTTTTGCTGGGTAATGTAATTGTCAGTCATTACTTTTCACAACACATTACCTAGTTTTTGCTGGGTTGTAACAAACTTTACTAAGCATATTTAGTCCGCCATTTTGTTTTTCAAAATTCACGCCAGTAATTCTGACTCAGTAACTCCATGACCCCCTTAAAACAAAATTTGAGTTAAATCGGCCAATTATTAAAAAAAGTTGTGCGCCATATTGGATGCGCCATTTTGATTTTTTTAGTTTTTAAGTTAAATTTTAAAATCAGCGTCCCGAAATACTCTAGAAGCACATTTTCAGCCGAATCCAACAACGATAAAGACTTTTGGCCGGAGATGGATCATTCTTTAAACTTTAAGAAGCATATTTAGTCCGCCATTTTGTTTTTCAAAATTCGGAGTAACAATTCTTATTCAGTAACTCCAAGATCCGCATAAAACTAAATTTGAGTTCAATCCGCCATATTGGATCCGCCATTTTAATTTTTTTGGTTTTAAGCTAAATTTTTAAATCAGCGACCTCGAATTCCTCTAGAAGCTCATTTTCAGACGGATCCAACAACAATAAAGACTTTTGGCCGGAATTGGATCATGCTGGCCCTGTGTGCACTGGACCGATTTGTCTGAAATCCAATACGAACCAGATCAGGGGAATGAAAAATATATATGCCAGGCTTATGTACCCTCAAAATTGTCTTTCTAAAGTTAGCGGGTTTTTATCTAGTAAAATCGCAAAAAACCGTTGCCGAAATTTACTCTTTTGCTTATAACTTTTGAACCAGTGATTTCGCTGGATAACAATACCAACCTGACCTGGTAAATGACCAACATATATTCCAAACTTCAAGAGCCTCCGTTAAGTCTTTCAAAAGTTAGCGTGTTTTCAACAGACAGGCAGACAGACGGACGGACATCGCTAGATCGTCTTAAAATCGATCGAGGATCATGAATATATACTTTATGGGGTTCTAGACCAGTATATCGAGGTGTTACAAACAGAATAACAAACTTATATATGGGGCATTCCATGTCAAATCGGACACTTTTAATATTTTTTTTTAGATTTTCCGAATTCGTTTACAGTTTTTAGTACACTCATAAAAATTTGTTAGTATTCCTTACAAAAAAGTCTGTTACCATTACTAATAAAGTTTTCAATTTGTGCCCGATAACTTTTTCAGTTACCATTACAAACTTTGGTTTTCAAAAATTAGTAATCTTGAAAATACTAAAAAAATTAGTATTACTAAATTTTTTTGTACAATTTTTGTAAAATGGATTTTAAAACGCGTTTGTAAATAATATTAACTTTTTTTGTAAAAAAATTGTAAATTGTGTATTTTTTAATTTTTTGTATTTGTATACATCATGTAAATTGCGTATTGCGCTTGTTGTCGCCAATAACTATTTCCATGCAAGTCAGTTTTTGTTAGAATTTTCGATCTAAAAAAGAGAAAATATTGAACACATTTTTTTAATACAAAATATACATACTACCATATAAAATTAATTCTTTGAAGATTGATGTTGAATAAATTGGTGTACGGTGAACTAAAATATATATCAACATAATGTTTTAAATAGATCACATAAATATACAATTGTTACCTGTTGTCATCATTTCCTATTTTGCTTTATTATTCTAAAAATAAATAACGAGTTACATAATTTTAAACAAAAAATACTTAAATATTTGGTTACCTGCTATGGTTTTTTTGTTGTAATATTTTTTTTGTACATTTTTTTATTCATTTTACCCGTCGCGCGATGTTCACCGATCGAATGTTATTTTGTGACTAAAAAATTCAAAGAAAGGCATAAAGTAAGTTACACAAAAATCAACCCTTTATGTGCGTGAGAAAAAAATATTCGTGGATAGCATAAACAAAAAAATTCTGCAAGTAAAGAAGAAAGAAAAAAAAACTGATGTTTTATGGAAATTTTCCATTTGAAAAGGTCGGCATTGTTTTTTAAATTTTGCATGTCTTCTCTTGTCTCTAGTTTTGTTTTTAAATTGAAAAAAAAAAAAACTAATGAAGCGTAAATGAATATTAAAAATAATAAACATATTCATACTCATCAAAGCGCAGTTTTATCGTTAAAAAATAACTAATAATATATTTTTTTTATTTATTTTTTTTTAATTTCCAAATATTTTAATAAAATAAAATATTTTTAATTATAGTGTATAGGTTTTCTAGAGAAAAAAAAACGAAATTTACTAACTAATATTGTAAAATTTACAAAATAATTATCAAAAGTTAGTACGATAATTTTTAAAAAATCAACTGAAAAAATTATTAAAAAACCAGTATAAAATTAATAGTTTGTAAAGCGAGTTTACTAAAAAGAATTACTAAAAATTGATTTTTTAGTAGAATTTAGTAAAAAAGTGGTAAAGTTGAGTTACAAACCACTTTACAAATTTTTTTACTAAAGTATTTTTTTGAGTGTACCCTTTGAAAACTCCTTCGTGGTAAATTTTCAGATTTTTTTATGACCGGTTCAAAAGATATCGAATTTTTAAAAATTGGTAGTTTGTTCCTTTACTCAAACTTCTTTTACTCAAAACTTCTTCAATAATGGTCCAAATAACAACTTTTTTTCAAAATTTTTGTTTTTTACGTACACAGAAAAAAATAAAAAAATATTTGAGTAAATTTTAATACTATTGAGTAAAAAATTACTCAATTTTGCACCAGTAAACGATTTAATAGTATTGAGTAAATTTTTAATAAAAATTTATTAAATGTTTGAAAAAAAAATTTATTAAATTTTTAATTGACACAATTAAAAATTTATTCAAAATTTATCTATTTTTTTTTTAAGTTTAAAAAAGTTTTAAATCTTTTTACAAAAAAAAAACAAAAAAATTGTTTTTTCAAACTTTACTCAAAAACATAGGAAAATTTTATAAAGACGATTACAAACTTTCATATAGTATATGGGGGTTTTCTTGTCAACTGACACAACTTTTGAAACCGATGTCTTCCGATCGGGATGAAATTTGCACCAAGGTTAGTCCTATTGGATAGTAGTTCAGACACAATTTTTCAGCGAGATCGGTCAAGGACTCTCTGAGTTAGAGGGGGTCGAAATTTGACATTTTGGCCAAAGAGCAAATTTTATAAAAATGTCATTTTGTATGGGAGCCCCCTTAGGAAGTGGAAATAGAGGTTAGGTACATTCAAGAAAAATGTTGGGGCAGAAAATTAATAGAGGTCGGTCTCACATTGCACCCCTCCGTGGGCAGTTCTAGGGCAGTTGTGGGGCTTTTTGAGGATTTTAACCTCTTTACGCCCAATTTCGACCCCGATGAGGAGCCATATGGCCCAACCCCACCGCCCTAATTTTTTGGCTCGTGCTTTCTTTTTCGAACCTATAAAAATTTTTCATAGATATCCCACTCGCATCCCACTAAGCGACCCCATAGCTCTTAAAGGCAAAGACCTAGACTGTGATCACGTAAAACGATAGTTAACTATCGTCGATTTTTGGAGCCTTGTTGCTCCTAAACTAATCAAAATATTTCCAATTTTTTTAATGTTTCTGGATTATACAACAATTTTTAATTATTTAATAAAGAAAAACTTTGAAATTTCCCTTCAAAACGATATGTATTTTGATGTCGTTTATGCATCGTCTATCGTTTTCGTTTTACGTGATTAGCCCCCTAAGCTTTCTTTTGAATCAAAAAAAAAAAAAAAAGACCCAATTTGAGGAAAAAGTCAAAAAAGTTTTAGATTTTTAAGAAAAAAAATCAAAAATTTTTTTTTTTTTTATAATTTTTTTTCGGAAGACTGAAGAAATGGCTATCTAAACTCTTTAGGACACATTTTGCTAAAGACAATAGGTAAGAAGTTACATGGATGAGAATAAACACCTCTTTGGCCAAAATGTCAAATTTCGACCCCCTCTAACTTAGAGAGTCCTTGACCAATATCGCTGAAAAATTGTGTCTAAACTACTATCCAATAGGACTAACCTTGGTGCAAATTTCATCCCGATATATTTCATCGGAAGATATCGGTTTCAAAAAATGTGTCAGTTGACACGAAAACCCCCTTATATATATTTGTTCCTTTTACTCCTACAAGGAGCATAGGGCCGTAACAAGATTTTTCCAATATATTCGATTTGGTGCACGATGTTTTATTTGATTCCAGCTAAGGTGTAGTTGAGACAACTCAGTGTCAATTTGGCGTCTCCAGGTATGCGAAGGTCTTCCTCTTCGACGGTTGCCTTGCGGATTCCAGTCTATGGCTTGTTTTGCAATATCAGTAGCTGGCTTCCTCAATGTATGAGGAAGCCATACATTGAATGTACATACATTGTATGTATGTATACTTTCATATAAGGAGTGAGATCATAAAAATGTTAACACACATTTTTGCCTACAACTTTGGTGTAAAGCTTCCAAATTTTTTTTTTTTCGGCAGTTTACATTTTAAAAATATGTCAGTTAATAAATTAATTTACATCATGAGTTTTAATTTGCAATTTTTTACACAATGGACGATGAAAGAAAAGTGCGTTCAAAAATAATTAAATATTTTCAACAAAACCAAACATGGACATACAAAAAAATTGCCAAAGAAACTAATGTATGCCGCCAAACAGTTTCAAAAGTGGTAAAAAGGTATCTGGAACACCTAACAATTGAAAGGAAGCCGGGAACAGGAACAACGACTGGTTATCGTAACATTGGTAAGGCATATAAAGTTAAAAGCATCCTTAAGAGAGCTCCTAACACATCTGGCAGAAAAACAGCTCGGTTAGCCCAATGCTCAGACTTTTTTGTACGTAAAGTGAAACGTAAGGCGGGACTAAAGTCCTACAAAGTTCAAAAAGTTCCCGATAGAAACGCTTTTAAAAATTTGGAGGCCAAAACCAGAGCTAGAAAATTGAAATCAAATTTTATTAAAAAATACAACTGTTGTGTAATGGACGACGAAACTTATGTCCTGGCTGATTTTGCGCAGCTCCCTGGTCAAGAATTTTATGTTTCCGATGTTCGAGGAAATGTTGCGGAAAAATTTCGGTCAAAAAAGCAAACGAAATTCCCCAAAAAATTCCTAGTATGGCAAGCCATATGTAGCTGCGGCCAAAGAAGCCAGTCATTTGTGACATCTGGCTCTATAAACAGCGAAATTTATATCAAGGAGTGTTTGCAGAAGAGACTTCTTCCGTTCTTGAGACAGCACAATGTATCCACTTACTTTTGGCCCGATTTAGCATCTTGTCACTACAGCAAGAAAGCGCTGGAGTGGTATAATGATAATAATGTGGTTTTTGTACCAAGAGAGGCAAATTCACCAAACTGCCCGGAGCTCAGGCCAGTGGAGAGATATTGGGCTCTTGTTAAAAAATAATTAAAGGGCACAAAAAAGGTCTCCCAGGACATGCAAGATTTCAAACGTAGATGGACCACCTGCTCTAAAAAGGTGACAGAAACTACCATAAAAGCCTTAATGGGAGGGTTTCCGGAAAAAGTGGATAACTTTGTTCGTAGTGGTTAGAGTTCCATGCGGTTTTTTTGTTATGATTTTGTATTAAATTTTATTTAATAAAAATTTGGTTTGAAGTATTAAAATTCAGTAGTCTGTTTTTTATTTAACTTTATGTGTGTTAACATTTTTATGATCTCACTCCTTACATACACAAAAAACTATAAACTAAACGAGAATTCAAAAAACTATGAGAGTTAAAAAAAAAAAATTAAAAAAAATATTAAATTTTTATTAAATTATTTACTTAAATTGTTTTTAAAATTTTTAAGTAAATTTTTAATTGCGTCAATTAAAAAACTATTAAATTTTTGTTTTTAAATTTAAGCAAGTGGTAACTTAAATTTGTTTCCTCCATATTTTTTTCTATTTGCACCTTCCAGATATTCACACAAATCTCTCAAATTTAATGAAAAACAGAAAATATTTTATTAAAATTTTATTTGTGTGTGTTTAACGCGTATTTAAAAACCAAATCAAATCTGATTATAATCGAACCATTTTTGGACTTAGGCCCCATATGAAAATTTCGCACGATATTCAGTTAAAGCGGTTTAAAAGCCGATTTCACTCAAATTTGGTTTGTGAGTGTTTTCTACATGTAGTGAACTTTTTAAAGATTTGACAAAAGATAGATCCAATTGGTCCATGTTTGAACTTAGGAGGGTATTATATGTTCGGTCTTGACCGATTCTTACTTGTTTTTATATCTATTAAGATAAAGACTAAGACTAAAATGCATGTTATTCAAAAAGCACTGAAACCTACATGGAAGAAAATGAAATGGAGCTGGGAATGAAATGAAAAATAACGGGGAATGAAATGGAATGGAACAAAGTAAAAGTGTTTTTTTTCAAAGTTTTATTTCTCGAAAAATTTAAAGAACATTTTTCACAGGAACGAACATGATATGATTCCTAGCATTTTAATTTTATTGAACAGTTTTTGTGAAAGTCTTTTACGTCAAGAAATAAATAAAATATCGATACCGTAGGGGAGAATTTTAAAAATGGATAATTTAAGCCAGTTCCTTTTATTCATCTGGTATTTAACGAAGGGTGGGCACACTAACTGTCAAATACAACGAATTGTTATGATTAATTTTGTTTAATTATCTAAAGTATTTATTTAAGCATGTTTTAGATCTTATCTGTTTAATTAGCGAAGCGTTGAAACGTGATAAAATGTCATTTAATATGATCAATTTATTATAAACAAAGTATTAACCACATAATATTGCATTATTAATCTTGTATACAGTTACTTATAAACAGGGTTGGCAACCGAAACGAATAACGGTATCGGTAACGGTATTGGTATTACATATTTTTTATATCGGTAACGGTAAAGGTAACGGTATTTTCGATTATTTCGGTAACGATAAACCGTTACCGAAACATCTATACCGGTACGTACCGGTATTATGAAAAAATTTACCCAAAGTGATAAAAAGTCACAAATTTGTTAAAAACACGTAAAAAATCAAAAATGTATTTAATAAAATTAAAAAAACTGTTAAATTAAGTACATTTTTAACTATACTAACTATTAATTACACTACTAAACATCGAAAATGCGACTGGGACGCGACCTAACACAGAAAAAATTTGAAACGAATTTCAATCAACAAAAACGCTGATTCAATCAATTTTTTGATTGAAATTCCTCCAATTAAAAAAATTGTTATACCAATCATCAAATTGTAGGTGATTGATTGAAAATTTTTTCAATCAAACATTTTTTCGATTTTGATCAAAAACTTGATCAATTTTTTACTTATAGTCAATCAAAATAATGATTGATTTAACAAATGAATTGTAAGCTTATGACAAAATTATCAAAAAATTCATCTTTTTTGGTTTCCAATATATTGCCAACAATAAAAAAAGTAAAACCCGATTATTTTGTATATTTTTGAATTAATCTATTCAAATAAACTCAAGCGAAAAAAAAATTGGTATGTTGAAAATTTGTAATTCGACACCTAACGAAAATAACAAAAATTTTAATCAAAACATTGATTGACTCATTTAAATTTTGTTGATCAATAGATTTAATTGAAAATTTTTGGTCAATAATTTTTTGTGTGTATACACTTAATAACAATAGTTTTGCTGGTCAAAAATCCATTCTCCAAACTTTTCCATCACTTTAGGTTTTTTTAGAAATTTGAGGTCAAAGTTAAAAAAAAATTGCCTTTTGGGGCATTTTTGGAAAGTCATAGCGGATGAAAACGCTGTGATGGCGGCTTCAAAAAAAATCGAGGGTGAAGCTCTTTAAGATTCAGAACTCATTTGGTCAGTTGTCTTTCAATGACGCCTTATTACCCAGTATTAAAAAAAATTTCGGGGAAAATACCTTACAATTAGTGCTCCAACGGTTAAAGCGATTGATCAATTGAGTTAAACATCTTAACGAACAATCTTTATGATTTACCGTTGACTTATTTTTAAGTCGTCAGCACATCGAGTTCATCTGCTATGAGTTGTCAAAAAAATTCCGAAGACGCGGTTTTTTGTATCTAAAATTTCTCAAAAACCTGATGTAATGGATAAGATTGGAAACCGGATTTGTGACCAAAAAAATAATTGCAATCATGTGCATAAGGTGACGTTCCATTCGCATAAAAGATTTTTTTATACACTCCAACCACAGTATGGGGGTATACTCACTTTGTCATTCCGTTTGTAACGCATAAAAATATCGATTCAGTCCAAAATAAAACACGATTCAGTCCAAAATAAAAGAGCTAGACCCCTGAAAATTGGCAAGAATATGTCTTATGTTCATAGACCGGTTAAGTTCGGAAATGGGCAAAATCGGGCCAGGGGGAAAAAAGTTCCCCCTAAAAAAACCTCTTAAAAAACGACGTTTTTACATATTTTGTTGCCATTTTTGTTAAACAAATGAAACCTTTTATGTCAGAAGGGGTTTAAGCTCCTGCACTTAGACCCAGGGGGCTGGAAAATTTAGTTTTTTTCTGCCCGCCCCCTTTTGTGGGCGTGGTTTTAAAAAATCATTAAAATAATGAGAAAATGGTATTACTAAATTGCAAAAAGCATAATAATTAAATTAGTTAACATTTATCGCGATGGGGAAAGTATCCCCTACCACCCCATCGAGCCCCCCCCCCCCACAAAAAAAAACGACCCTGGATTTTTTAATGGATGTTTTAACATGTTGGAGGGTATCATAGATTCGGCATAGCCGAATTTAACACTCTCACTTGTTTTCATAAGATTTGGAGCAGAAAAAATGGTTTTTGGAACTAAGACATCAGTGTTAAGTGTTAAGGCGACTGTCCAAATGAGTTCAGCATCCTTAAGAGCAATGTTTAAGATTTACCCATGACTTATTTTGAAGTCGCTATCACATCGGGTTCATCCGCTATGAGTTATCAAAAATGGCAAGGGGAAAACAGAGCAAAACAAATTAGCAACGCAATAATTTTACAGAAAGAAAATTTTCGATTTTTTTAAAGCGGCAATTATTTTTTCTGTTATGCCGTTTGTTTTTCAATAAAATTAAAAAAATTTTAATTTAAATTAGAGAAAAATTATAAAAAATTGACATCAAAAAGTGTTTGTAAAATTACAAAATAATAAGTTTTGAACAAAAAATATTTTGAAGTTAGCAACCAGAGTCAGTAAAAGTCCAAAAAAAAATCTGTTATTTTTAAAATACAATTCAGGTTTGTCTCTTCTTTCATCATCCTACTAAAAAATTTTTACATTACGCGGCACTCACTTTTCTTGAATTGAGAATGTGATCATTGGTTGGACCGATTTTCACATATTCTTTGTCAAGATTTAGTTAATTGCGAATGCGACATTGGTTGGGCCGATTTCCTAATTGTTTTTTGTCCATATAACAATGCGAATAGTAGATTAAAAATATTTTACTTTGTTTTTATCCGTATTTTATGACAACCGAAATAAAACCGATATAATACCGGTAAAAATCCGAATAAAGGTAATGGTTTTTTATCGGTAACGGTATTTAAATATTTTTATTTCGGTATTGGTAACGGTAACGGTAGTCAAAATTAAAGGGTTTTTAATCGGTAACGGTATTGAAAGGGTAACGGTAGCCAACACTGCTTATAAATGTTAACGTACACAAATCTAAATGAATTACGAAACAACCACTTAATTTAGAAAAAAAAAAACAATATAAAATTACAATAAGATTTTTTTTATTAGAAATAACATTGATTTAGTGGTTTTTATAAAACCACAGTTAATAGAATTTCAATATTAAGTTACCGTGTAACAATAATTGCTAAAATAGACTCGTTAAAGAGATTCTAAGAATACTAATTGACGTCAGAAAATATTCTTATTAAAGAAATTTTAAGTGAATACTAGATTTGAATTTAGAATTTTTATGATGACTTCCTCATGGTCCATATTATCAATACTTCAGTATACGCTGAGTATTATTAATAAAATTATATATATGATATAATTAATAATACGCACCGTATACTGAATCAATGATTATGAAATTATAAGGAATCATTCTGTTTTTGGTTCTAAGAACCTGTAAAAAAATTTATTTTGATAACGTTCTAACATTTATTGAATTTAAATCGATAATATCTATTAATAAGCTTCGAATACACAAACATTTATCGTACACAGAAAGAAATAAAAAAAAAAATTTGAGTAAATTTTTAATACTATTGAGTAAAAAATTACTCAATTTTCCACCAGTAAACGATTTAATAGTATTGAGTAAATTTTTAATAAAAATTTATTAAATGTTTGCCAAAAAAATTTGAGTAAATTTTTAATTGACACTATTAAGTGCAGGAACAGAACAAGAAGCACCACCTTTTAAAAACAGAACAAGTTTTATTTCACATCGGCGCCGGCCACCAGTTTAATCTGCCAAACCATATGGAAAAAGTCGTGCCGGGCTTATTCTGTTTCTACTCTAAAAAAAACAAAGTTTAAAAAAATTTCATATTTTTTTACAAAGAAAAAAAACATGTTTTTTCAAACTTTACCAAATTTTTATATTTTTGTCTTAAAGACATAAAAAAATTTTATAAATATGATTACAAACTTTCATGTATATATACAAAAAACTATAAACTAAACGAGAATTAAAAAAACTAAGAAAATTCAAAAAAAAATTAAAAAAGCTATTAAATTCTTATTAAATTATTTACTCAATTTGTTTTTAAATTTTTGAGTAAATTTTTAATTGCGTCAATTAAAAAATTACTCAAAACTTTTTTTAAATTTAAACAAGTGATTACTCAAATTGTTTTTCCCCATATTTTTTTCTGTGTACATTTCGGATGATTTTCTCATTTTATTATTATACTTCAGTATACGGTGCGTATTATTAATAACCCCTAACCACAGACTAATACAGACTCGACATAAGTGACAGGTGTCAAAAAAGTAATTCTGAACCATATGGTTAATATTTTCAAATTATTCTACGAATTAGGTTAGAAAGAGAAAACTAATATAACGCGCCATAAGAAAAATAGATGCCAGATCGGCTTTTGTTGTTTCACACACTCCTAAGTCGTAGAAAGTGTTGCCATGTTAGCGTAGAACGGACTAAAAACCGCTCTGTTTTCTCCTAAAATCGCTTAGTTTTTCCCCATTTTTTCTCATAAAACTCTACTGTCGAGTCTGTTTATAGTCTGTGCCCTAACCTTTGCAAGAATATAACTATTACCAGCAAATATGTTGCTGGGTTACAAAACAACCATAAAAAGCTGTTGTTAAAAGTCACTATTTTCAATGTCCTTCTATTAGAAGACAAATAACTAACACGTCCCAAGTAGAATCATTCCCCAAAGATTTAAAAAAAACTAAGAATATGTATTGTATTAATTAGAAAACATTCATCATTTAATACTTGTATTAACAGAAAACATAAACATTTAATTTACAATTTATACGAATAAACATTTTTGAAAAAAAAAAAAAAAATTTATAAAGTTATCAATGACTTAGGGCCGATAACACAAACGAACTAACCGGAAGATAAATTGGGTTTAGTGCTAACCGGAGGTTATAGATGTCAAATTTGTATGGGACTAACCGGAGGTTACGTTAACTTTGATTTAACTGGATATTGTGTTAACCGCACTTAGAAAAACATGTAGAGTATGTGTATCCGTAAGTAGACAACGAACGACTAAACAACGAACAAACCACTGACAATGAGAGTTGTTTGATAAACATTCCACGTACGTCCTCTAGTTACTAAATTAACAACTGCCTAGAAGTTGTGACTGGACATAAATTAACGCCAAATGGTGATACATAAGAGCCACACATTTTTTTTTTTTGAGAAGTTAGTAAGTCTGTTTGTTGATATTTGACCAACTAATGGGGCAGAGTAACAAGCTGAAGAAGTGGAAATTTTATAAAAGAGATGACAAAGTTGGGACAATGGGAAATTTTAAAATTTTTGGGAAGAATTTTGAGAAATTTTTTCTATAAGAAAATTTTCAGAAAAAAGCCTCAGATTTTGAGACATTTTTTTATGTAGAAAACGACTCAGATTCTAAGACATTCTAAGACATTTTTTCTGTATAGATAAACTGTCTCAGAATCTGAGACATGGAAAAAGTCTCAGATTTTGAGACATTTTATCTATATACAAAAAGTCTCAGATTCTGAGACAGTTTTTCTATACAGAAAAAGCCTCAGATTCTGAGAAATTTTTTCTATATAGAAAAAGTCTCAGATTCTGAGACATTTTTTCTATATAGATTCTGAGACATTTTTTCTATATAGAAAAAGTCTCAGATTCTAAGACAGAATCTGAGAATCTGAGAATTTTTCTATATAGAAAAAATGTCTCAGAATTTTATAGAAAAAATCTTAGATTCTGAGAATTTTTTTTATATAGAAAAAGTCTCAGATTCTCAGACATTTTTTCTATATAGAAAAAGTCTTAGATTCTGAGACATTTTTCCTATATAGAAAAAGTCTCAGATTCTGAGACATTTTTTCTATATAAAAAAAGTCTCAGATTCTGAGACATTTTTTCTATATAGAAAAAGTCTCAGATTCTGAGACATATTTTTCTATATAGAAAAAGTCTCAGATTCTGAGACATTTTTTCTATATATAAAAAGTCTCAGATTCTGATACATTTTTTCTATATACACAGAAAAAAATATGGGGAAAAACAATTTGAGTAATCACTTGTTTAAATTTAAAAAAAGTTTTGAGTAATTTTTTAATTGACGCAATTAAAAATTTACTCAAAAATTTAAAAACAAATTGAGTAAATAATTTAATAAGAATTTAATAGCTTTTTTAATTTTTTTTTGGAGTTTTCTTAGTTTTTTTAATTCTCGTTTAGTTTATAGTTTTTTGTATATATACATGAAAGTTTGTAATCATATTTATAAAAATTTTTTATGTCTTTAAGACAAAAATATATTTGGTAAAGTTTAAAAAAACATGTTTTTTTTCTTTGTAAAAAAATATGAAATTTTTTTAAACTTTGTTTTTTTTAGAGTAGAAACAGAATAAGCCCGGCACGACTTTTTCCATACGGTTTGGCAGATTAAACCGGTGGCCGGCGCCGATGTGAAATAAAATTTGTTCTGTTTTTAAAAGGTGGTGCTTCTTGTTCTGTTCCTGCACTTAATAGTGTCAATTAAAAATTTACTCAAATTTTTTTGGCAAACATTTAATAAATTTTTATTAAAAATTTACTCAATACTATTAAATCGTTTACTGGTGGAAAATTGAGTAATTTTTTACTCAATAGTATTAAAAATTTACTCAAATTTTTTTTTTATTTCTTTCTGTGTAGGAAAAGTCTCAGATTCTGAGACATTTTTCTCAGTCTCAGATTCTGAGACATTTTTTCTATATAGAAAACATATCTGATTATTATAGAAAAAGTCTCAGATTCTGAGACATTTTTCTTATATAGAAAAAGACCCAGATTCTGAGACAGTTTTCCTATATAGAAAAAGTCTCAGATTCTGATACATTTTTATACCCTCCACTCTAGTGATAGAGGGTATATATAAGTTTGTCATTCCGTTTGTAACACATCGAAATATTGGTCTAGGACCCCATAAAGTGTATATATTCATGATCCTTGATCGATTTTAAGTCGATCTAGCGATGTCCGTCCGTCCGTCCGTCCGTCTGTCTGTCTGTCCGTTGAAAACACGCTAACTTTTGAAAGACTTTACGGAGGCTCCTGAAGTTTGACATATATGTTGGCCATTTACCGGGTCAGGTTGGTATTGCAATCCAGCGAAATCGGTCCAGTGGTTCAAAAGTTATGAGCAAAAGAGTAAATTTCGGCAGGGGTATTTTGCGAATTTACGAGATTAAAACCACTCTAACTTTCGAAAGACAATTCTAAGGGTGCTGAAGCTTAGCATATATATTTGTCGCTCCCCAAGTCTGTTTGGTTTTGAACTTCAGCAAAATCGGTTCAGTGGTTCAAAAGTTATAAGCAACGCTCTGAATTTCGGATTTGTTTCACCTTAAACTGTTGAAAACTCGTTAAACAAGTTTTAACAAGCATGGTGAAATACCAGTTTTTTTAAAACTTGTTGTTGTTTGTTTTCTTGTCGTGGGGTGCAGTTTAGTTGTTAGACAAGTAAATATTTGTTATTGTTTTGTTATTGTTAAGTGTAACTGTATGTAACGGTGTATAGTAAGTATTTTTGGAAAAAAAAAAAATCAAATAAAGTATGTGTATGATTGAATGTTAGTTTTTTTTTTTATTTTTTAAAGAAGAGATAAAATAAAAAGAGGGAAATATGTGAAATAGTTTTTTTTTTTTTTTTGTATTACATATATGTAGGTTAGAGTGTCCCTTATTTTGGAATTGTTGGAAATCTTGAGACGGTACCCGCTCATTTTTTTCCTTTTGACTTAAAAATAACTCAGGAAAAATTTTACGCCCCTAGGACCACGCCTTCCCTACGCGACGGGGCCTTAAAGAGCGGGGCCTTAAAAATCATTTTTCCATACAAACCAAAAAAATTTTTTTTTGATTTTTAATTTTTTTGTTATTATTTATTATATTACTTGGTTTGCTTATTCACGACAAAAAATTTGATTTTGGTGGGATAATTCTTTCAGCGCTAAAAATTTTTTCGCAAAAAAAAATTTTGAGCCGCCGGGGTCCTACAGTAAAAAATTTTTAAAAAATATTTTTTTTTAGTTTTGACCAGCAACGGTTTTAGCTGCTATGTTGCTTTAAATGATATATATTCCAAAAAAAAAATATATTCATATCTGTGACATCTTTATCTTTTTCGAAAAAAAATTTTGAGCCGTAGGAATCCTACGGTAAAAAATTTTTAAAAAATATTTTTTTTTTTAGTTTTGAAAAGCAACGGTTTTAGTTGTTATGTTGTTTTTAATGATATATATTCCAAAAAAAATATTATTCATATTTGTGACATTTTTATCGTGTATCGAAAAAAATCAACAATGCATTTTTTACCCTTTTTTAGAACACGATAAAGATGTCACAGATACAAAAAATATTTTTTTATGAATATATATCATTTAAAGCAACATAGCAGCTAAAACCGTTGCTGGTCAAAACTAAAAAAAAATATTTTTTAAAAATTTTTTACTGTAGGACCCTGACGGCTCAAAATTTTTTTTGGCGAAAAATTTTTTAGCGCTGAAAGACTTATCCCACCAAAATCAAATTTTTTGTTGTGAATAAGCAAACCAAGTAATATAATAAATAATAACAAAAAAATTAAAAATCGAAAAAAAATTTTTTTGGTTTGTATGGAAAAATGGTTTTTAAGGCCCCGCTCTTTAAGGCCCCGTCGCGTAGGGAAGGCGTGGTCCTAGGGGCGTAAAATTTTTCCTGAGTTATTTTTAAGTCAAAAGGAAAAAAATGAGCGGGTACCGTCTCAAGATTTCCAACATTTCCAAAATAAGGGACACTCTAATGTAGGTATAAAACAACAAAAATATTTTACAATGTAATTTTGTTACTCAAAGAAATTGTACACTAAAAAAAATATTTACACTCAAAAAAAATGTTACACTCAAAAAAAATGTACACATTTTTTTTTTTAATGAAATATCACACTCAAAAAAATGTTGACAGTCAAAAAAATTGTACACTCAAAAAAATTCGATTGATTAAAAAAAAGTTTTACTAAAAATAATATATTTATAATAAAAAATTTGTAATGCAATTTTTTGAAATTTTTTTTAGAAAATTACTCTCAGATAACATTGTGGAGGGTATTCATAGATTCGACCAAGTCGAATTTTATTTTTCTACTTGTTTTATATAGAAAAAGTCTCAGATTCTGATACATTTTTTCTATATAGAAAAGGTCGCAGATTCTGAGACATTTTTCTTATATAGAAAAAGACCCAGATTCTGAGACAGTTTTCCTATACAGAAAAAGTCTCAGATTCTGAGACATTTTTTCTATATAGAAAAAGTCACAAATTCTGCGACATTTTTCTTATAGAAAAATTCTCAGATTCTAAGATATTTTTCCTACGTAGAAAAAGTCTCAGATTCTGAGAAATTTATATGTATAGAAAAAGTCTCAGATTCTGAGACATTTTTTCTATATAGAAAAAGTAGTCTCAGATTCCGAGACATTTTTTCTATATAGAAAAAGTCTCAGATTCTGAGACATTTTTTCTATATAGAAAAAGTCTCAGATTCTGAGACATTTTTTCTATATAGAAAAAGTCTCAGATTCTGAGACATTTTTTCTATATAGAAAAAGTCTCAGATTCTTAGACATTTTTTCTATATTGATTCTGAGACATTTTTTCTATAAATAGAAAAAGTCTCAGATTCTGCGACATTTTTATACCCTACACCACACTGTGGTACAGGGTATAATGAGTTTGTGCTGATGTTTGTAACTACCCGAAATATTGGTCGTAGACCCACCTTTAAATATACCGACCGACTCAGAATCACTTTTTGAGTCGATTTAGAGATGTCCGTCCGTCCATCCATCCGTCTGTCTGTCTGTCCATGTAAACGGTGTAAACACGATACAGGTCGTAATTTTCAATCAATTGACTTGAAATTTGAAACTTAAGCCTCTCTTGGCTCAAGGACGAAGCCTCTTGTAATTGGAAAAAATCGGTCCATATTTAGACCTAGCCCCCATACAAAGGTCCTCTTTAGTTTTGGCTCAAATGACTCTAATAACCGTATTATAATTGGAATCTTTCCAAATTCTAAAGGAATCGAATCAGTTCTTCTTGTAGCCCCCATACAACACACCTTCCCGATTTTCATATAAATCTCTCAAATTTCATGAAAATAGAAAATATTTAATTAAAATTTTGTTTGTGTATATTAAACGCGTACTTTAATAACCTTATCAAATCTGATTATCATCAGACCACTTTCGGACTTAGGCCTTATCTGAAAATTTCACCCGATATTCAGTTAAAGCGGTTTATTGGCAACAAATCGAAGCCTATTACACTCAAATTTGATTTGTAAATGTTTTTCACACTTATTAAAGATTTAACAAAATATAGATCTAATCGGTCCATAGGACCCATTTCACGGGCCCTATTTTCCGGGAAACTCTGGTGTAGGGTATTATATGGTCGATATTGACCGACTATAATTTTCTTACTTGTTTAATATAGAAGTGTTTCTCTCAGAAAAAGTCTCAGGTTCTGAGAAATTTTTCTTATAAAAAATTTATCGGATTCTGAGACATTTTTTTATAGAAAAATTATCAGAATCTGTGTCTGAGAATCTGAGAATTTTTCTATGTAGGAAAAATGCTTTAGAATCTGAGACTTTTTCAATATAGGAAACATGCCTCAGAGTCTGAGAATTTTCTCTTTGGGAAAAATGTCTCAGAATCTTAGAATTTTTCTATAGGAAAAATGTTACAAAATCTAAGAATTTTTCTATAAGAAAAATGTCCCAGTACCTGAACATTTTTCTATGGGAAAAATGAGTCAGAATCTGAGACCTTTTCAATACTATATAGGCAAAATGTCTCAGTTTCTGAGAATTTTTCTGTATAGGAAACATGTCTCAGAAGCCGAGAATTTTTCTTATAGAAAAAATTCCCCATAGAAAAATTCTCAGACTCTAATACATTTGTCTAAAAAAAAATTTTAGATTCTGACATGTTTTTATAGAAAAATTCGCAGATTCTGAGACATTTTCCTTATAGAAAAATTCTTAGAATCTGAGACATTTTTCTTGTAGAAAGATTCTTAGATTCTGAAATATTTTTCTTATAGAACAATTTTCAGATTCTGAGACATTTTTCTTATAGAAAAATTTTCAGATTACAAAACATTTTTCTTATAGCAAAAATATAAGATTCTGAGACACTTTTCTTATAGAAAAATTTACAGATTTTTACTAATTTTTCTTATAGAAAAATTGTCAGATTCTGATACATTTTTCTTATAGAAAAATTCTCAAATTCTCAGACATTTTTTTAAAGAAAAATTCTTAAATTCTAAAACATTTTTCTTATAGAAAAAATCTCAGATTCTAAGACATTTTTCTTTTAGAAAAATTTTTAAATTCTGAGACATTTTTCTTATAGAAAAATTTTTAAATTCGGAGACATTTTTCTTATAGAAAAATTAAGATTAAATCTGAAATGAGTCTTTTTCCAATTTTAAAAGTGAAATCTTAAATTTCAATTGATAATTTTTGTGAATTCTTCTAAATCTCCTTTCAATAACTTAAAAAGTGCTCAAAATTTAAAGATTTTGGTACTTTTTTTCTAACCTATGATTGTTCCTAACTCCATTTATCCTCCCTGCCTCTAGAAAAACAAATGTTATTTCCAAAAAAAAAATTTCAATAAGTTTTATTACAACTTTTTAATGGACAAAATAAATAGTTGTAATAAATTTTATTTAAAGACATTTAAATGTACATAAATCTTGACAACATTTTATTTTTAAAGTTGGCCTAACATGTACGAGTGAGTATTTGAGCAGTTAGGCCAAAATTCTAATTACGCCTATTCTTTAAAAGTGTGTGCATTTTTTTGTATAACTAAATTAAAAACAAAAATTTGTCTAAATACACTTCAGTATCACGTTAAATAAATTCTATTGATTTTCATTGGTCAATCGTAATTGTAATTGTAGATAATAGTAATGACGTCTGAGCAAGTATTTTTTTTTTTCAAATGACTAACTTTGTTTGTAACAACAATAGTGCAGGTCTGAACAAAAAATAAGAGATGCCAGATTATTTAAATAAATGTTGAAATGATTAATCGCTTTCCTCTGAACAAAATCTTTAAAATGGACACTGGGTTTTATAATTTTATATTATTTTCACTAAATGAATGAAAGTATTCATTGTTTAAATGTGGAATAGCAGTAGATAAGTGAAGACAAATTGCAACCTTGAATTGAAATTAATGAAAATGTTCATTAATAACAATTTTTGGTGAGTCACATGTAACTTTCAGTGAAATTTTATTTAATTTACGTGATTGTAGTATACATGGTAGAAAAAATACACTTTTACGATAACTACGATTTCTTTTTAATTTTCCTCTCTCTCTCTCTAAAACCAGTATTGCCACTTTTTTTTTACCAAAAAAACGTACATTGATGTCAACGATTTTTAGCGGTTTTCTCCATTATTTTTTTTTTTTTTGGAAAATTATGCTACATTTTAGTCTAGCGAAATTAATAATTGATCTGGCATCACTAATTTGTTGAAAATTTATTTGATCATTTGTAAATTATATAAACGTGGTTTGTGCGTATATATTTTAAACAAAAACAAGTGAGAGTGTTACATTCGGCTGTGCCGAATCTTTTATACCCTCCAAAATGTAAAAAAAAACAATATAAAAAAATCCAGGGGCGTCTTTTTTTTTTGGGGGGGGGGGGGGGGGGGTTGGTGGGAGACGTTATGGGGCACCTTCCCTTTGGGATTTTTAACTTCTTCTGAGATAAGAATGTTGCATTTGCTTAGCAAAAGTACAAAAAACCCTGCAAAAAATGCGTTTTTTCTTGGGTTGGTTTAGTTCTCCAAGGGGGAACTTTTTCCCCCTTGGTCCGATTTTCCCATTTTCGAACTTAACCTGCCTAGGAATATAAGACATATTCGTGCCAAACTTCGGAAGTCTAGTTCTTTTATTTTGGACTGTATCGTGTCTTCTACAGACGGACAGACGGACGAACGGACGGACGGACATCGCTAGAATGTCTTAGAATCGATCACTGATCAATAAAATATATACTTTATGGGGTCCTAGATCGATATTTCGATGCGTTACACACGGAATGACAAAGTGAGTATACCCCCATACTGCGGTTGGAGGGTATAAAAATAAAAAACATGTCTTACAAACATTAAACTATTGGTTTAAAAGTGTTACCAATTGATTTGAAATAGTAAGTTTACAGTAATATAAATATATTAAATCTTCTTGTGTTATTAAAATATTGGTCTACTACCTGGAATTGGAGAAAATGTTTTTTAGAATAAAGCTTATCTTCTGAAATATTATTCCCAAAAAAATTTTAGTTCTTAAATATTTTTGCAAAATTGCAGGTAAATGTGTTCACTTTTTTTAATTTAAAAGTTAAATTTTTTTCGATTAGAATATTATTGTAGCTCGAGGCCGTTAAAATTTTTGTTTTCAAATATTTTTTTTCCTACCAGAATTTATATGTATTTCGGTTTGAGTCAATATTAATTTTTTCTGAGAAATAATAAGTGTTTTGTACAATAAGAAAATCTGAAAAAAAAAAAATAAGGAAGAAAATTATAGTCGGTCAAGGGTTTTCCGGATAGTAAGTCCCAAGTCCAAACATAAATTCCATTGGATCTATCTCTTGTAAGATCTTTGATTAATGTAAAAACAAACGCAAACGAAATTTGAGTGGAATATGATGGTTTTTGTTACCAAAAGATCGATTTAACTAAATATCGGGCGAAATTTTTATATGGGGACTAAGTCTAGGAATGGTCCAATTATAATCTGATTTGATTAGTTTACCAAAGTCCACGTTTAACAGCTACAAACAAAATTTAAACAAAAACAAGTAAGAAAATTATAGTCAGTCAAGACCGACCACATGATACCCTACCAGAGTTTTCCGGAAAATAGGTGCCACGTCCAAGCATGGACCGATTAGATCTATCTTTCGTTAGATCTTTAATTAGTATAGAAAACACACACCCAACTAAATTTGAGTGAAATTTGCTTATTTTTGTTGCCAATGGACCGATTGTACTGAATACCGGGAGAAATATTTATATGGGTCTAAGTCCAAAAATGATTAGGCCACCAAAGTACACGTTTAACACTTAAATCATAGTACTCTGTTCGGTTTCACGGGAAAAAATCTGCCTAACTCCATATAAAAAAAATAAATTTTGGCAACTCGAGGAATTACCCAGCAGAAATAAATCGAGATTTTGGCGACACAGCATCTGTTTATAGCATACCGTAGCGCATCCAAAGAGCGCTCTTAGGGATGCAGTAAAAGGAAGGGGAAAAAATTTTATTTTTTTTTTAAGATTTTTTATATAAAACTTATAATGTGTAATTATTTTTTGATAAAATTTCACACTTGCTTTCCTTTTTAATATTTTTAACACTTTTTGAATAAAAAAACATGAGTTTTAGACAAAGACACATGATTTGACTGCATCATTATTGCGCATTAATCAGCGCTACAAAGAGCGCTTCAATCATAGCATCTTTGACCGCTGTTCCCAAAAAAATTCCATAAAAAATGTGAAAATGAAAATTTCCGATATTTTTTTGATGTTCACCTCCGATTTTTTTTTTTTTTTTCATTTTGTTTCACATAAATAAAGTTTTGTAAAGTAAAACGAACGAATTTTTTTGTTATATTTTTTTAAATTTTAGTTATTTGATTTCAACTTTGAATTTACAGCATTTTTATTCTGCTTAAATCAGCTCTACAAAGATACATGAATTCACTGCATCTTTAATCTGCTTAAATCAGCGCTAAAAAGATACATGAATTTACAGCATCTTTATTCTGCTTAAATCAGCGCTCTAAAGACACGTGATTTCAGTGCATCTAAAGAGCGCTGTTTCTGTGTATCCAACTAGCGCTCTAAAGTGGGACATCGCCTTAGGGAATCATGCATGAATTCAGCGCAATTGGATGCGCTCCTTTACTCAAGTTCCCCTTCCAAAAGCTGCTGAACGTTCAGCAAAATTTCTGCTGGGTAAGGGAAAATTGTTAAAAAAGTTTTCACTCATTTTTATTATACAAGACAATTTAAATTGCCGTAAAAAAGTGACATTTCAGTTTTGCTATGATCGTTTCTTTCTTATCATTGTCAAAAGTTCTTGATTTTTAAATGTTTTATTGCAATTTGAGGCGTTTAAAGTTTAAGTGAAATTTTCACCGTAAGAAACAGAGTACTTAGCTTAAAAACAAAATTTTTATGAAATATTTTCATTGATTTTTGAGCGATTTATGTGAATATTGGGAGGGTGGCTTGTATTAGGACTACAAGAAGAACTGGTCCGATTACTTTAAAATTTGGAATGATGATTTGTGAATACAAAATATGTTTTCCTACCAAGTTTCGAAAAAAAATACCTAGTATAATACGGTTATTATAGTCATTTCAGCCAAAATTATAAAGGGACGTTTGTATGTGGACTAGGTATAAACATGGACCGATTTTTTCAATAGGCTTCGTCCATGAGCCAAGGAAAGCTTAAGTATCAAATTTCATACAAATCGATTGATAATTGCGACCTGTATCGTGCTCACAACGATTAGATGGACAGACGGTAATCGCTTAATCGTCTCAGAAAGTGATTCTGTGCCGATTGGTATATGTACTTATATTCCACCAATATTCGGATAGTTACAAACATCAGCCCAAACTCATTATACCCTGTACCACAGAGTGGTGTAGGGTATAAATATCCAATTTTTATGAGATTTTTTATGACAATCGGGAGGGTGGTTTGTATGGGGACTACAAGTAGGACTGATCCGATTTCTTTGAAATTTGGAATGGTTATTTATGAATACAATTAATACGATTATATGCCAAATTTTAAGAGGATACCCATTAAAACACGGTTGTAAGAGTCATTTTAACCAAATTTAGAGGGGACGTTTGTATGGGGGCTAGGTCTAATGATGAACCATTTCCATTTTCAATAGGCTTTGTCCTTGAACCAAAAGAAGCTTAAGTTTTAATTTTCAGATAAATCGATATAAAATTTCGGCCTGTATGCGCACAACGTTTACATGGACAGACAAGCGTACTGACATCGCTAAAGGTTCTGAGTCGATCGGTGGGTCTAGGACCAATTTTTAGGGTAGTTACAAAGTCAGCACAAAGTCATTATAGCCTGTACTAAAGAGTGGCGTAGGGTATAAAAATTAAGTGCTAACGCAGGCTAAGTGGAGATGTCGACAGGTTTTAGAAGTTGCCACTCTTCCACCATCAGCAATTCTTCGATTGCCACTCTTCTATCATCTGCAATTCTTCAATTGCCACACACTTGATGTGTGTTTAAGTTAAAAATTAGCCATTTAAATGAAGTTTTTGGAAAAATCGAATATACTCGTATAATTTACTCTTATAACGAATAACCAATATTTTTTCGAGGAAATTTTTTTACGATTTTTTTTTTTCAATTTTTTTTTTTTAACAAGATTTTTTTCTCAAATAGACTTTTTGAAATTAAATTTAACAATGTGGAGGATATCAATATATCTGGCAAGACCAATATGGGGTTTCGCGTAAATTGCAATTCTGAATTTTTAAAAATATTTATCAATATATTTTTTGATTAAAGGAATCAAAAAAATTATATTTTGATTCCTTTAAATGTCTGCCTCAAATAGACAACATGTATGGCACAATATTTATGATATGTGCGTTTCTTATCTCGTTCACAAAAACACGAATCGAAAATTGTTATTTATGGCAATAATTTTTTTGCGATTTGTACTCACTTGTGGCAATATAACGATACCCTACAGTAGTTATATTAAGGGTGTTCCTTATTGCCAGTTAGGGTTGCCATTCGTACTGTTTTAAGCAGTACATGTACTGTTTTTTATAAAAAGTACTGTTTAATGCACAGCACCTAAAACAGTACGCTAAAGTACTGTTTTGTAAAGCGTGTACTGTTTTTGTACTGTTTTTTTATACTCATCACCAAAATGTAACATTTTTCGAAAAATGTTTCATATTTGACAAAATTTTAATTCAATTTTTAAAAAGGAGCTAAATGCAATTTAATTTTATATCACACTCAAAAAGAAAAATTATTTAAAAAGTGGAAAACTTAACTAAATTCAGTAATGATTTAGCTCCATTGCCATGTTTTCCTTCTTTTTATCTAAATTTTTCTGAAAAATAAGAAAAAGAAAAAACTAGGAAAATGGGAAAAAATTTATTTTATTGAGTACATCTCATTTAAAGTTCCGATTGCGGGCAGACCCCATTAGGTTCGGAACCCATGGGTCCAGACCACCTTAGGCCTAGTCCCATTGGGTCTATTAAGGATCGTCATAGATCTTGATTCAACATCTTTGCCCTTTTCGCTCTACCTTGCTTAGTTTTTAGGATACGCGAATTTAAGGGCCCGAAAGGGTCTTTAGAATCTTAACGGGATATTACACATAGCGATTAAGACGGTCGTGTAAAGAACTACAAAAATGTGTTTGGCATTTTTTTTGTTTCGGAAAAATTTTCTGAGAAATGAGGAAGGCCCAAATTTTTAGGTTCAAATTGAGGAGTCCATACATTGAAAGAGGGAGATTCTTTAGAGATTTTTAGAATCGAAAATGAACACTTTTCTGGCTTAGTTTTTGAAATTTTTGAAACATTTTTTGAAAAAAAAAAATCCTTAAATTGCATAAAATTTACTAAACCTGAAGAAAAAACTTTATCAATTCTAAGAAGATAAATATGATGAACTAATTGGTTGCAAATTATGTCAAAGAAATTTCAAAATTTTTATTAAATTTTACTAAATTGTAAAAATAAACATTTTCACAAAATTTAGTTAGGCCATTGTTTGAGTGCAATAATACCGTTTTCGCGTTTGCTTTTTAAAGTCGTGTTTTAATTAAAACACTGTTTTATGGATTTTTTCATATGTTTTTTAAAGGAAGATCGGTGTTTTAGTTAAGCGAATGCATAGACTACACAGAAAAAAATATGGGGAAAAACAATTTGAGTAATCACTTGTTTAAATTTAAAATAAGTTTTGAGTAATTTTTTAATTGACGCAATTAAAAATTTACTCAAAAATTTAAAAACAAATTGAGTAAATAATTTAATAAGAATTTAATAGCTTTTTTAATTTTTTTTTGGAATTTTCTTAGTTTTTTTAATTCTCGTTTAGTTTATAGTTTTTTGTGTATATACATGAAAGTTTGTAATCATATTTATAAAATTTTTTTATGTCTTTAAGACAAAAATATATTTGGTAAAGTTTGAAAAAACATGTTTTTTTTTTTTTTGTAAAAAAATATGAAATTTTTTTAAACTTTGTTTTTTTTTAGAGTAGAAACAAAATATGCCCGGCACGACTTTTTCCATACGGTTTGGCAGATTAAACCGGTGGCCGGCGCCGATGTGAAATAAAACTTGTTCTGTTTTTAAAAGGTGGTGCTTCTTGTTCTGTTCCTGCACTTAATTGTGTCAATTAAAAATTTACTCAAATTTTTTTGGCAAACATTTAATAAATTTTTATTAAAAATTTACTCAATACTAAGTATTAAATCGTTTACTGGTGGAAAATTGAGTAATTTTTTACTCAATAGTATTAAAAATTTACTCAAATTTTTTTTTTATTTCTTTCTGTGTACACAGAAAAAAATAAAAAAAAATTTTGAGTAAATTTTTAATACTATTGAGTAAAAAATTACTCAATTTTCCACCAGTAAACGATTTAATAGTATTGAGTAAACTTTTAATAAAAAATTATTAAATGCTTAATAAAAAATTTGAGTAAATTATTAATTCACAAAATTAAATCTTTACTTAAAATTTTTTAATATTTTTAAGTAACTTTTTAATTGTGTCAAGTAAAAATTTACTCAAAATGTATCAAATTATTTTTTTAAAAAGTTTTAAAAGTTTCTAATTTTTTTTTTCCAAAAAAATTGCTTTTACAAACTTTACCAAATATACTTATGTCTTCAAGACAAAGTAAAATTTTATAAAGATGATTTCAAACTTTCATATACATATACAAAAAACAATAAACTAAATGAGAATTCAAAACACCAAGAGAAAAAAAAAATAAATAAAAAAAATATTAAATTTGTATTAAATTATTTACTCAAATTTTATTTTCAATTTTTGAGTAAATTTTTAATTGCGTCAATTAAAAAATTACTCAAATTTTTTTTAAAAAATTAAACAAGTGATTACTCAAATTTGTTTCCTCCATATTTTTTTCTGTGTACAAAAGCTTTTCAAGTAAGATATCGCAGCAACTAAGACAAATGCTCCAAAAAGTCAATCGCAATTTTTTTCAACACTGATAAAAAAAATAGAATAAATTTGAGATGGTTTACCTAAAATGTTCCGCCGTTCTGTTAACAACCTTTTATGCTCGTTTTGGCTGAGATCTGTTTGAAATCAGGGTAAAAGGGCTAAGTTTTTGTAGTTTGATATAAAATAAGACTTTAAAAAAAGTACTGTTTTTATTTGCAATGTACTGTTTTTTGAGACCAAATGTACTGTTATTTCATATTTCAAATCTGGTAACCCTATTGCCAGTATGGTGTTTTCATCGCGGGAAAAATAGCGATTTTAATCTACACGCCTTTTGTAAAAAAAAAGTTGTAAAACAAGTGAGAGTGTTAAACTCATAGAATTTTTTTTAACTTTTTATGAAGTTTTTCATGAAATGAATGAAAGTATTCATTCATTAAATGTAGAATAGCAGTAGGAAAGTGAAAGAAAATTGCAGCCTTATGAAATTAATGAAAATGTTGATTATTAACCATTTTTGGTGAGTCACGTGTAACCGTCACTGAAATTTTATTTAATTTACGTGATTGTAGTATACATGGTAGAAAAACTACACTTTCGCATTTTTTTTTTATGGTTTTCACTACAAATGTCAAAAAAACAACATATTTTTTTTAATTTTAAAAATTTCTTAAAATATATATTTGATAGTGTGCTTTACAGTCGCATATAATTGCATTTTTCTTTAACTCACAGCTACTAGTTTTTTTTAACACATAACAAAAATTTTCAAACATAATGTCTGACTATTTTTGGTTTAATGTGCAACATGTTTTTGATTGATTAAACATAACATTAAAAACATATCTGTAGCGGTGTTCTATAACTCTCGAATCGAAAGATTTCTCACATGAAATATGAAAAACGAAACAGAAACATCGTGAATCGGCACAAAACCTGACTTTTCGCATTCGACTGTTTCTGTAATTTTGTTATGCGGAAACTTTCTGTCAAATATGATTTTTTTCAAAATTATTGGAAAGATGCGAGAAAAACTGTTTCTGTAAACCAATTGATCGAAAACTTTTGAAGTTGAAGTGTCAAAATCACTCACATTTAAAAATGGTGCGATATTTCGTAAATTATACTGTATACAGACTAGCGTGATTTTAAAATCACCATGTGATTTTCCTTTGAACAAAATCACATAGTGATTTTTAAAATCATCTCAAATTGTACTAGCATAAAGAAAAATTGCAAAATCATCTCAACTTACCATGGTAAGTTCTTGAAGTGTGAACATGGCTTTAAACAACTTTTGAGTTATAATAAATAAAAAACATTATTTTTTTTAAGAAAATACTATCAACTTATATTATTAATGATATACTACACATTATTTTTATTAACTTAATTTATTATTTAATTTTTGTTTGCCAATGTTACGAGTGTTGTTTAAAAAAATGTGAAATTGCGTTTTTTTTTTTGTTGTGATTTTTATTATTTTCTCGCCTTGTTTACCTTTTTGACAGCTGATTTGGAATATTCCAATAAAAATGCTGCCGTTTTCGCATTGATATACAGAAACAGCTTTTTTTCCAGAATCGAGAAACGATGGAATTTTTTGTTTCATACTTTTCGATGCGAAAACTTTTCGCATAAATTACAGAACACCCCCACTGGTAGGTATTTATTGTCTTACATGTAACCAAAAATTATCTTAAAAAAATTAATATTTTCTTAATTTTAATAGAGCAAATATGCCCAAACATATTAATAGAATAATAAAACCCAATGAGCCAAATAAAATTATAGATTTTATCTGAGACGCCGCCAAAAAATTGTTGTTGGATAAATTTCCATCGCTTTTATCAACTGTTTCTCCCGGCATTACCACTTTAAAGGATATTTTAGATATTTCTGAAATTTCGCTATTATTATGAGTATTTCCGGTACTTTCCACCATATCCCGTTTGCGACGTTTTAAATTTGACAAATTTAAACTGCATTGTTCCGTATTGACTTGACAATCTTGTAGCTCCAAGCATCCGGTAATACGCATTGACATTATTAATTCATCACCACTGCGCATACCTTGAAACATTACAGCTTTGAAGGGTAATTTATAACCGAGCGGTGCATCATAGGATGGTGACTGTGAGCAAATACCTTTCATGGAAGGGTTCAAACATCCCAGGGAGGTTATAAGTTGAACATTGTTAAGAATTTCACCGGAAGGTGATATTCTTTGTAGACTCACATCAGTAAGTTTTGTATAATTCCAACCTAAAGAAAAATTTTGAAAGGTAATTAAGAACGGGTTTTGTTCAAAATTTTTCGGTATATCATGTTACCCGTGATTAAAGTTTTTGTTGAAAAAAAGAAAAATTCTATTACAAAAATATCTCAGAATCTGAAACTTTTTTTGTAAAAAAATGTCTCAGAATCTAAGACTTTTTCTATAAGAAAAATGTCTCAGAATCTGAGACATTTTTCTTATAAAAATCTGAGACAGAATCTGAGACTTTTTCTATAAGAATAATGTCTCAGAATCTGAGACTTTTTCTATAAGAAAAATGTCTCGGAATCTGAGACTTTTTCTATAAGAAAAATATCTCAGAATCTGAGACTTTTTCTATAAGAAAAATATCCCAGAATCTTAGACTTTTTCTATAAGAAAAATTTCAGAAAGAGTCTGAAACTTTTTCTATAAGAAAATGTGTCAGAATCTGAGACTTTTTCTATAAGAAAAATGTCTAAGAATCTGAGACTTTTTTATAAGAAAAATAACTCAGAATCTGAGATTTTTTCTATAAGAAAAATATCTCAGATTCTGAAACATTTTTCCTAAAAAACGGTCAGATTCTGAAACATTTTTTCTAAAGAAAAGGTATCAGATTCTGAGACATTTTTCCTTTAGAGATTCATATTCTAAGACATTTTTCTTTCAGAAAAAGTCTTCCGAGACATTTTTTCTACAGAAAAAGTGTTAGATTCTGAGACATTCTTCCTATAGAAAAAGTCTCAGATTCTGAGACATTTTTCCTATAGAAAAAGTCTCAGATTCTGACACATTTTTCCTATAGATCAGATTCTGAGCCATTTTTCGTATAGAATAAGTCTCAGATTCTAAGGCATTTTTCCTATAGAAAAAGTCTTAGATTCTGAGACATTTTTCCTATAGAAAAAGTCTCAGATTCTGAGACCTTTTTCCTATGGAAAAAGTCTCAGATTCTGAGACATTTTTCCTATAGAAAAAGTCTCAGATTCTGAGACATTTTTCCTATAGAAAAAGTCTCAGATTCTGAGACATTTTTCCTATAGAAAAAGTCTCAGATTCTGAGACATTTTTCCTATAGAAAAAGTCTCAGATTCTGAGACATTTTTCCTATAGAAAAAGTCTCAGATTCTGAGACATTTTTCCTATAGAAAAAGTCTCAGATTCTGAGACATTTTTCCTATAGAAGAAGTCTCAGATTCTGAGACATTTTTCCTATAGAAAAAGTCTCAGATTCTGAGACATTTTTCCTATAGAAAAAGTCTCAGATTCTGAGACATTTTTCCTACAGAAAAAGTCTCAGATTCTGAGACATTTTTCCTATAGAAAAAGTCTCAGATTCTGAGACATTTTTCCTATAGAAAAAGTCTCAGATTCTGAGACATTTTTCCTATAGAAGAAGTCTCTCTAAAAATGTCTCAGCATCTGAGACTTTTTCTATAGAAAAAATGTTTCAGAATCATAGACATTTTCTATATGCGAAATGTCACAGCATCCAAGACTTTTTGTAGGAAAAATTTCGCAGAATTCTTCTTTAGGAAAAATGTCTCAGAATCTAAGAGTTTTACTATACAAAAAAATTTTCAGAATCTTAGACTTTTTCTATAGAAAAAATTTCTCAGAATCTGAGACTTTTACTATAGAAAAAATGTCTCAGAATCGGAGACTTTTTCTATAAGAAAAATGTCTCAGAATCTGAGACTTTTTTCAAAAGAAAAATGTCTCAGAATCTGAGACTTTTTTATAAGAAAAATGTCTCAGAATCTGATACTTTTTCTATAGGAAAAATGTCTTAGAATCTGAGACTTTTTCTGTAGAAAAAATGTCTTAGAATCTGAGACTTTTTCTGTAGAAAAAATGTCTCAGAATCTGAGACTTTTTCTGTAGAAAAAATGTCTCAGAATCTGAGACTTTTTCTATAAGAAAAATGTCTCAGAATCTGAGACTTTTTCTATAAGAAAAATGTCTCAGAATCTGAGACTTTTTCTATAAGAAAAATGTCTCAGAATCTGAGACTTTTTCTATAAGAAAAATGTCTCAGAATCTGAGACTTTTTCTATAAGAAAAATGTCTCAGAATCTGAGACTTTTTCTATAAGAAAAATGTCTCAGAATCTGAGACTTTTTCTATAAGAAAAATGTCTCAGAATCTGAGACTTTTTCTATAAGAAAAATGTCTCAGAATCTGAGACTTTTTCTATAAGAAAAATGTCTCAGAATCTGAGACTTTTTCTATAAGAAAAATGTCTCAGAATCTGAGACTTTTTCTATAAGAAAAATGTCTCAGAATCTGAGACTTTTTCTATAAGAAAAATGTCTCAGAATCTGAGACTTTTTCTATAAGAAAAATGTCTCAGAATCTGAGACTTTTTCTATAAGAAAAATGTCTCAGAATCTGAGACTTTTTTATATGAAAACTATCTCCGAATCTGCGACTTTTTCTATAGGAAAAATGTTTCAGAATCTCAAGACAAAAAAAACGTCCGACTTAACTTTGCAGGAACTTTATGTCTTTTCTTCTGTGTAAACAAATTTGAAACCCTTAACCTTACCATCTCCAGTTAAAACATGAGCTCTTAACAGTAAATCCTCGCCCAATTGTACGGCTTCATTAGTTTGTAAGTTCCGGGCATAGCCCTGTCCGGTTTTCCTTAATAATTCCACATGAGTACGAAAAGAATTTTGGCTGCCACCTTTAGCATAAGTGCCGATATTACGAGATTGTCTAAAAAATTTCCAAAAAATGAAAAAAATTTCCGACGCAAATAAAGAATTTAATGGCTTACACATCATTTGCCACGCCCATTTTTAAAGCATGCGTCTTAACCGCTACTCGACTCTGGGATTTACAATGCAGTGTCAATATATTATCTGAACCGGTTCGCATGCCTCTTATAGCTGGAAACCGTAAACGTAAACATAGATCCGAACCACATTCTTGTACACCACATCTAGTAAAATCTTCCCCGGCTATATCGACCACAACATAACTACGCTGTAATTTCAGTTCACAACGTTTATCACTGGAATCATTGTCTACACTCGGTATGGAACCCAAAAAACTATCAACTTTTAAGACGGTACGAAAGTAACCATTATGTTTAGTTTGTTGCTGTAAACAACGCATTTCATGGACTCGTAAACGTAAAGGTATTGAGGTTTCCGAATTTTGTACTATAGATGACTGTTGTTGTTCTGCTTGAGAGGGTGGTAAATATCCCGGTGCAGGCGTGGAAGGAGGCCTTTGAAATGGATAGTCTTCAGCTAGACCTGCTGATACGGGTACATTATAATCATAACCTTGTGTTGGTTCCGCTAAGGGAGGTTGTATAACTGGATCATTGTTAAGGGGTGGCAATATAATTGGATCATTATTTATGGGCTGTACTGGCTCCGGTGTTTCTATTACCACAATGGGTTGTGGAGGTCTCCGAGTAGTGGTTGTGGAAGGTTTTTGATATAAATAACCACCATTAAAGGGATCATATTGTTGATCACTGAAAATTTTAAGTTTTTAGAACTTTTTCGAAGAAATGTTTTGGAACTCAAGTTCGAAAACTTGTTTTGAGGAAGAGTAATTTGAAAAAATAATTCTCAGAATCTGGTACTTTTTCTTTATAGGAAAAATGTCTCAGAATCTGAAAAATTTTTCAGAATTTTTTTATAGGAAAAATTTCTCAGAATCTAAGGATTGTTTATACTATCATAGAATCTTTTTATAGGAAAAATGTTTCAGCATCTGAAATTTTTCTATCTAAAAAAAATGTCTCAGAGACTTTCTACAAAAAAAAAAAATTTCAGAATCTGAAACCTTTTCTATAGGAAAAATATGTCAGAATCTGAGAGATTTTTCTATATTCTTATATATTTTTCAGAATCTGAGGGGTTTTCTAAAGGAAAAATGTCTCAGAACATATAAAATCTCTGAGTTTGAGTAATTTGTTCTAAATAGCAAAAATGTTTGAGACTTTTTCTATGTAGAAAAAACTGTCTAAAAATCTAAGAAGAAAAAATGTTTACGAATCTTCTTTTCTTTAAGGAAAATCTCTCTGAATCTGAGACTTTTTCTATCTAGGAAAAATGTTTCAGAATCTGAGATTTTTCTCTATAGGAAAAAAAAATCTCAGAATCTGAGACTTTTTCTATAGGAAAAATGTCTCAGAACCTGAAATTTTTTCTTTAAAGGAAAAATGTCTCAGAATCTGAGACGTTTTCTTTAAGGAAAAATGCTTTAGAATCTGTGACTTTTTCGATAGAGAAAAATATATAAGAATCTAAAACTTTTTCTATAGGGAAAAATGTCTCAGAACCGGAGACTTTTTCTATAGGAAAAATGTCTCAGAATCTGAGACCTTTTCTATAGGAAAAATGTCTCAGAATCTGAAATTGTCTCAGAATAAGAGACTTTTTCTATAGGAAAAATATGTCAGAATATGAGACTTTTTCTGTAGGAAAAATGTGCAAGAATCTGAGACTTTTTCTATATAGAAAAATCTCTCAGAATTTGAGACTTTTTTTATATAGGAAAAATCTCTCAGAATCTGAGACTTTTTCTGTAGGAATAATGTCCCAGAATCTGAGACTTTTTCTATATAGGAAAACTGTCTCAGAATTTGAGACTTTTTTTATATAGGAAAAATGTCTCAGAATCTGAGACTTTTTCTATAGGAAAAATTTCTCAGAATCTGAGACTTTTTCTATAGGAAAAATTTCTCAGAATCTGAGACTTTTTCTATAGGAAAAATGTCTCAGAATCTGAGACTTTTTCTATAGGAAAAATGTCTCAGAATCTGAGACTTTTTCTATAGGAAAAATGTCTCAGAATCTGAGACTTTTTCTATAGGAAAAATGTCTCAGAATCTGAGACTTTTTCTATAGGAAAAATGTCTCAGAATCTGAGACTTTTTCTATAGGAAAAATGTCTCAGATTCTGAGACTTTTTCTATAGGAAAAATGTCTCAGAATCTGAGACTTTTTCTATAGGAAAAATGTCTCAGAATCTGAGACTTTTTCTATAGGAAAAATGTCTCAGAATCTGAGACTTTTTCTATAGGAAAAATGTCTCAGAATCTGAGACTTTTTCTATAGGAAAAATGTCTCAGAATCTGAGACTTTTTCTATAGGAAAAATGTCTCAGAATCTGAGACTTTTTCTATAGGAAAAATGTCTCAGAATCTGAGACTTTTTCTATAGGAAAAATGTCTCAGAATCTGAGACTTTTTCTATAGGAAAAATGTCTCAGAATCTGAGAAATTTTTTATAGGAAAAATGTCTATGAATCTGAGACTTTTTCTATAAGAATAAGAGACTTTTTCTATAGGAAAAATGTGTCAGAATATGAGACTTTTTCTGTAGGAAATATGTCCGAAAATCTAAGACTTTTTCTATATAGGAAAATGTCTCAGAATTTGAGACTTTTTTATATAGGAAAAAATTCTCAGAATCTGAGACTTTTTCTGTAGGAAAAATGTCCAAGAATCTGAGACTTTTTCTATATAGGAAAAATGTCTCAGAATTTGAGACTTTTTTTATATAGGAAAAATGTCTCAGATCTTGCGACTTTTTCTATATTTGAAAAATTTCTAACAATCTGAAACTTTTTCTATAGAAACAATTTCTCAGAATCTGAGACTTTTTCTATAGGAAAAATGTCTCAGAATCTGAGACTCTTTCTATATAAGACAAATGTCTCAGAATCTGAGACTTTTTGTATATAAGAAAAATGTCTCAGAATCTGAGACTTCTTCTATATAGACAAAATGTCTCTGAATCTGAGACGTTTTCTATAAAGGAAAAATGTCTCAGATTCTGAGACTTTCTATGTAGGAATAACTTCTAAGAATCTGAGACTTTTTCTATAGGAAAAATGTCTCAGTTCTGAGACTTTTCTGTAGGAAAAATGTCTCAGATCTTGCGACTTTTTCTATATAGGAAAAATGTCTAAGAATCTATATAGAAAAAATGTCTCAGAATCTGAGACTTTTTCTATATAGAAAAAATGTCTCAGAACCTTAGACTTTTTCTATAGGAAAAATATCTCAGAATCTGAGATTTTTTCTATAGGAAAAATGTCTCAGAATCTGAGAATTTTTCTATAGGAAAAATGTCTATGAATCTGAGCCTTTTTCTATAGGAAAAATGTCTCAGAATAAGAGACTTTTTCTATAGGAAAAATGTCTCAGAATGTGAGACTTTTTCTATAGGAAAAATGTCTCAGAATCTGAGACTTTTTCTAAAGGAAAAATGTCTCAGAATCTAAGACTTTTTCTATAGGAAAAATGTCTCAGAATCTAAGACTTTTTCTATAGGAAAAATGTCTCAGAATCTTAGACTTTTTCTATAGGAAAAATATCTCAGATTCTGAGACTTTTTCTAAAGGAAAAATTTCTCAGAATCTGAGACTTTCCTATAGGAAAATAATCTTAGAATCTAATACTTTTTCTATACGAAAAATTTCTTAGAATCTGAAACTTTTTCTATAGGAAAAATTTCTCAGAATCTGAGACTTTTTCTATATAGGAATAATGTCTAAGAATCTTAGACTTTTTCTATAAAAAAATGTCTCAAAATCTAAGACTTTTTCTATAGGAAAAATGTCTTAGAATCTAAGAATATTTCTATAAAGAAAAATGTCTCAGAATCTAAGACATTTTCTTAACTTTCTGAAACTTTTTCAGATTCTTAGAATTTTCTTCACAACAAAATAACGCGGATTCTGAGATTTTGTCCATTTTCAAAAGAGTACTAAAATTTCACTTCCGTTTAAAATTTACCCTTGTTGCGGTGGACTTTCATAATTTGGTCTATCCTCAACTGGAGACGCTTGCGGTGGCAAATATTGCTTATGTATGGGTATAAAATTTCTTTGCTCCTTAACGCTCCGATTTTCTACAATTTCCGGCAAACTGAATTCCGTTGTTGCAACAGGAGCCACCGGTGCTGGTGTAGCAACCTGTGAGGGACCTATAGGATTAGGGTAACTTCCAGCTGCTGCCACTGGTGGAGGACCATATAATCCTGTAAATCCTGGCTGAAAAGCTATAGGTAATCCCGATTGTTGTGGTATATGATGATGATGTTGAAAATAATTTAATTCCGGAGGAGCAGCATAATAATGTGAAATATCCTGACAGGAATTTTGTATTAACACACAAATTACGGAAATTAACACAAACTTTGATCTTAACATATTGACGACACTTTTTTAACTGTATAACTATTTTTGAATTAACTTTACTTTTTATATAAACATTTTAATATTGATACAAAAAAAAGTTTTGAAATTCGAAATTTGTTAAAAAAATTAAATAAATTATAGCAAAGCCGTGATTTAAAAATTGTCATAGGTACAAGTTATTTGGGTAAATAGTTTTACTTTTACTTAAATATGTGTCTTTAATGTGTCAATCAGTGGTTAAGTCTTTCGAAAATCACGTTTTTTGTGTTCCTTTGGTAAATAATCATACACTTTCCTTTATCACGTTTTTTTTATTTTTAAATTAAATTTTTAGAACTATTTTTATTTTAATTTGTTTATTATTGATACAGGTCAAGTTTGGGAGTTTAAAAAAAAATTTAAAAATATTGAAATATTTTAATTTAAATTCAATTTTTTTTTAAATAATTGAATGCACCGTGTGAAATGCTCTAGCGACATCTAGCGATACAAGAGGTATTAAACTTTTTAAAATAAAACACTGTAGGATAAGCACTGTTGCCAATTTACGGCTTTCCCTCAAAAACAATTGAGAGTTTTTAATTCGGCTGTGCTGAATCTTTTATACCCTTAAAATGCAAAAATAATTAAAAAAAAAGTGTTTGGCCTCCATTTTACTTTAATTGACTTACAACAAGTGAAAATCGCAAAAAAAATGTGAAAGTGTCTTTTTCTACCATGTATACTACAATCACGTAAATTAAATAAAATTTCAGTAACGGTTACACGTGACTAAAATTGTTATTAATGAACATTGTCGTTAATTTCAATTTAAGGTTGCAATTTTCCTTCACTTTCCTACGCTATTACACATTTAATCAATGAATACTTTCATTCATTTCATGAAAAACTTCATAAAACGTTTCAAAAAAGTTCTACTAATATTCTCATTATTTCTATGCAAGTTTTAATTGAAAGGAACTTCAATGATACTAGTTTCATTGATAAAATGAAACCTGCCTTTGGTTGAAAACGTGAGTCATTTTTATGGGAATGAAACGTACATATAATTAAATGAGATGAAAGAAACGAAATGGAATATAACGGGAAACGAAATGAAATGAAATGGAACAGGGAACAACATGGCATGAATTTTTTTTCACAAAAATTTTACTAAATTTTTTTTTTCACTCTAAACATAAAAAAATGTGAAAGTGTATTTTTCTACCATGTATACTACAATCACGTAAATTAAATAAAATTTCAGTGGCGGTTACACTTGACACACCAAAAATTGTTATTAATGAACATTGCTGTTAATTTCAATTTTAGGTAGCAATTTTCCTTCACTTTCCTACGCTATTCCACATTGAATCAATGAATACTTTCATTCATTTCATGAAAAACTTCATAAAACGTTTCAAAAAAGTTCTACTTATATTCTCATTATTTCCATGAAAGTTTTCATTGAAAGAATTTTTAATGATACCAGTTTCATTGATTAAATCAAACCTCTATTCGGTTGGAAACGTGAGTCATTTTTCATGGGAATGAAACCTACATGGAATTAAATAAAATGAAAGAAACGAAATGGAATAAAACGGGAAACGAAATGAAATGGAACAGGGAACAACATGGCATGCATTTTTTTTTTCACAAAAATTTTACAAAATTTTTTTTCACTCTAAACATAAAAAAATGTAAAAGTGTATTTTTCTACCATGTATACTTCAATCACGTATATTAAATAAAATTTCGTTGACGGTTAAACGGGACTCACCAAAAATTCCCAGCAAAAAAAGAGCTTACCATTCACTACAAAATTCACCACAACTTATGAACCAGATGTACTTCTTCTTCAGCTGAAACACTGATGAATTTTATATGGGCGTGACACACAATATCACTAGTGTTTAGTATGTACATATATATTAACATCTTTATCACAACTTCTGAAGTAGTGATCGGGATGTTAATATAACTTGACCTTTTGGAAGTGCTTTTTTCATCACTTCTTTAGAAGTATATATTTCTTGGCATTTTGGATGTGATTATGTAATTTTTATATGGTGATTTAGAAGTGATTTTTTCATCACTTCTTGATAAGTACATATTTCATGACTTTTTGGGATTGATTTTAAGATTTTTTTTTTTTTAGTATTTACACTAATAATAATCAAAACCAAAACGATATTTTTAACAATGTTTAATATTTATTATGTAATATTTAGACTTGAAATGGTTAAGATTAAATCGATGTTTTTAATAATTTAGTTTAATTATTAATTAAATGTGGATGTATATATTTTTCTAATAGTTTTTCATGCGCTTAATCCGAATCTGGCCTTAGAAGTGATTTATCTTATTTTGAGATATTTAGATTTTCGATTGACAGTACTGCATAAACTCAGATATTCGCAATGTTCGGGACCTTATAAAACCGAGAATTATTTTATGATGTATAATTAGTTCAGCACATCTAAAAATACTTCACTTATTCTTCAAATTACTTTTGCAATCCTTAAGATATCTTTTTTCATTACGGAGATATCGACCGATAAAATTATTGCAATTTCGGCCCTAAAAAATAAAAGAAAACAAATTTGAAAACCAACCAATTTGTCTTGTTGATATATAATAGTACCGAATTCGAAACTCTATTAGAGGTGCATCTAAGCCCGGCATCAATTTGGGTATCAATTTTAGGGTAAATTTTCAGGGTGCCATACAAAAAATCTTTATTTGGGCTAACATTATAGAGCTTCGCCATATCGGATAAAGATTTATTTTAAATAAAATTATTAAAAGTACATAGAGTTCTTAGTTTTATATTCAATTAAAATTTTTATTAGTCGGTTAACCGAATAATTCAAATTTATCCGATTATTAACCGATTAAATCTCAACCCCGCACTCAGAAAATTATGTAAGTTACACAATTAAAAAAATTATGTTAGTAAAATCAACTGAAAATGTCAGTTAAAATAACTACTTTGTAGGTTGTTTTGGGGTCAACTACTTTTTCAGTTAAATCAACTAACAATGTTAGTTATTTTAACTGACAAAAAACAACTGACTTATGTAGTAAAAATTACTTACATTTGTAGTCAAAACAACTAAAATGTAGTAAAAATAAAATAATCAATACATATTTTTTTTTTTCAAAACATTTTTCAAAAAAAAAATTGAAGACCAAATTTTTTCCAAGTTTTTTTTTAAAAAAAAAAAGTTGTGAAAAAAAAAAACGAAAATTTTTATATTTTGGAAAAAAAACTTTGAAAATTTTTCAGAGATAAAAAAAATAAGATTAACTACTTTAAATAACTGTTACTACATCACAGTACTTTTTTGTTAGTTGTTCAAAAAAACGACTTAAAATAACTAACAGAAATAGTTGTTTGATATTTTTCATACAAAACTAACTGACTTTGTAGTTGAAAACAACTTACTACTGTAAAATATACAAATAACTAACATGTAGTAACTTACATAATTTTCTGAGTGTACTACATGTTAAATATTTGTATATTTTACAGTAGTTAGTTGTTTTCAAATTTACATAACAAATTCGCTTTTGCGGCATATCAAGTTAATTCATTTATAAAATTTAACTTTTTATTAAATCAGATAAAATTATAAAAAAAAAATATTCAACAAAACAAATCCAATACTTAAGTGCTACAAATTTGTACTTTTCAATTGCATTTGTAAACACATATGAAAATGGTACTTCTAAATCATTGAGGAAAGAACTGGTGAAAGTTGTTATTATTGGCATTTTTTTAGCAGTTTTGGAAGTGCTTATAAAAGTACTTCTTATGGAATATGAAGATCGGCACATATAGCTACTATGTATGTAGTGAATCACTTATTCTTTTTGCACCACTTCGATTTTTTTTTGCTGGGTTGTTATTAATGAACATTGTCTTTAATTTCAATTTAAGGTAGCATTTTTTTTTCAGTTTCCTACGCTATTCCACATTAAATCAATGAATACTTTCAATCATTTCATGAAAAACTTCATAAAACGTTTAAAAAAGGTTCTACTTATATTCTCATTACATATTTCCATGTAAGTTTCCATTGAAGGGAACTTTAATGATACCAGTTTCATTGATAAAATGAAACCTTTCTTCGGTTAAAAATGTGAGTGATTTTTCATGGGAATGAAACCTACATGAAATTAAATGAAGTGAAAAAAACGAAATGGAATAAAACGGGAAACGAAATGAAATAGGGAACAATATGGAATAATTTTTTTTTCACAAAAATTTTATTATTTTTTTTTTCACTCAAAACGTAAAAAATATGTGAAAGTGTATTTTTGCTACCATGCATACTACAATCACGTTAAGTTAGGTTAGGTTGAAAGTGGCTGCTGACGTTTTACGTCAACACACGTAGACTCTGAGGTACATTGTGATACCACGGGACCGTGATAGGTTTCCCTACTAGTCCCTGTCGTTAAACCAGTTTGAGCTTCTTATAAAACTCCTTAGATATTGAATTTTGACATCCGACAAATCAGAAAGATCGTACAGCTCCCTAGATCTCAGTGAAGCAAGTCTCTGACCAGAAAGTGCAGGGCAATGGCAAATAAAGTGTTCGATAGTTTCCAACTCCTCTTCATCCATGCAACTTTGGCAAAAGTCATTCGACGGCACATTTATCCGCTCTGCGTGCTTCCCTATAAGACAGTGTCTTGTAATTATAGAAACCACCGTCGAAATTTCTCCTCTTGGAAGCGATATCAGCTCACTTGTGCGCCCCTGATTAAGAGAAGGCCAAATCAGTCGTGTTGTCTCACACGTCCATCCATTTGCCCATCTTTGATTAGTCTCCGTCGCAGAACAAAGCCGTAGGTTTTGCTTGCAAGTTTCTAGAGGCATACCAACACATTCCAATTCTGTTGGAACCTGTAAGGTTGTTCCTAGTCTTGCAAGCTCATCGGCTTTGCAATTCCCTGGAATGTCTCTGTGCCCTGGGACCCATATGAGTCGTATGTTAAACTGCTTGGCCATCTCATTTAAAGACGTGCGGCAGTTAAGGGCAGATCTTGTTTTCAGAAACATTGAATCCAGGGACATGACCGCGGCTTGACTGTCAGTATAGATGTTGACTGCGGTTGTAGACAAGACATTGCAGCTCAACCAGTCAGCCACTTCCTTTATTGCCAGCATCTCTGCCTGGTAAACATCTTCGAGCCAGGCTCAATCCAAGCTCTTCCGAATAGGCTCCAAAGCCCACTTGTTCGTGCAGCCTCGATCCATCTGTGTAAAAATTTATGGTGGCTCCACTACCCGGTGTGTCCCCCATCCAAGACTCCCTTGATGGTATCATAGTGGTAAAGTGACGCTCAAAGGGGCTCAAAGAGGGAGCACAGTCCACATTTTATGGTATTGTTATCTTCTTCAAAATCGCGCTATGGCCACAATCGCTGCTCCTCCATTGCAGCGTGCTATTTAGTCGAATTGCCGACGCAGCCGCATACTGCCTACCCAATATTTCCAATGGTATCAGGTGAAGGAGGATTTCTAATGCAGCCGTAGGTGTAGTACGAAGAGCACCAGTGCACAGTGGTAAATTCCGGCCAAAACCCTATAACTTCTTTAATTTTTTATGTAAACTTATAAAATGTTGTAGGTAGGTTAAGTATATAATAATAAACCAATTTCGCGAAAAAAAAATTTTCCGCGGAATTTTTTTTTTTTCCGCGAAAAATTTTTTTTTGTTCGCGAAAAAAATTTTTTTGAAGGTGTTTTAAGATGTTGTGTCTTAGTCGTCAGTATTTCATCCTTCTTCGTTTTTTATGTGTTTTCCACAGTTCAAAAAGCTCTTTATTTGATATAAATGACCCAACTTTAAAAGGCTCTAACTGAAAGACTTGGTTAAACTTGGTACTGATGTTAATTAGTACTTACTTGGGAACCCTTATACTAATTTGTGGTATAGTGACTTAAGAGCAATTTTGAGCAAAAAGTATTTTTTTGGGCTTTCCAAAGTTTGTATTTTTTTATAAATTTTTTATTTTTTTAGATTTATTTTCACACCACTGTTTAAATTGATCCACGCACTCGAAATTACCGAAATGCATATTACATGTAAAAATAATGCTAAGTTTTCAAAATATATCAATTTCAAGACAATTTTTTTTTTTTTTTAAGATTACAGCCTACTTGGATTTCAAAGTTGCAAATCACAACTTTTAAATTTTAAAAATAATAAATACAATTACTCAACTTTGCTTCGTTATAAAACCTAAACTAGTTAAGGGATTGGCACAAAACTTTGTAATCGCATGTTTTGAAGTGCTAGCTCTCATTTGGCATCAATTTGGAAAAAAGAAAAAACATTTTTTTTTTAGTTTTGGCCGGTTTTTACCTCTGTGCAGTGATGCACATCGACGCCATTCTCTGTACATTCGTGATAAAGACATAGTTCGCTATTGTTTATAAAGCAGGCCACCAGACAATGATTCCATACAGCAAAATTGGACGCACCACTGCTGTATAGATCCATAGACCAATGAACGACTTGAGGGCTAAAACCCCATCATTTTCCAATGGCCCTTTTACAGGAATATAAAGCAATCGTTGCTTTTCTCACCCGTTCCTCAACATTACGCCTGAAATTCAACTTCCTATCTAGAAATACCCCAAGATACTTGGCTCCATTTGAGAAGGTGATTTCTGCCGTCCAGAGAAATAGGATCAAAAGCAGGAATCCTATTTTTCCTTGTAAACAAAACAAGCTCTGTTTTACTTGGATTAACTCATAGACCACAGTCTCTTGCCCATTTAGACAGATCTTTCAGAGAACCCTGAAGAATGTCCCTCAATGTTGGTAGATGCTTCCCCTTTACCGCTATCGCGACATCGTTAGCATATGCGACAACCAATATTAAGAGTTCAAAACTTGTATAATATTATTGTTAATCAAGCTAAATCATCTAATTGTGCTCTAGACTTTACAATATCTAAGGAAAATTTTAAAAATATTGTAAATTATTTTTTACGATTATTTATGTAGTTGTAAGCTTAGTCTGTAAGGATTTATCCATAGACTGAAATAAATAAATGAAATGAAATGAAAACATTACAACTACGTGCTTCTAGAGATATTAGCATTGAATTCAGTGCCAGGTTCCAAAGAAGCGGCGAAAGAACACCTCCTTGTGGTGTGCCCCTATTGACAAATCGAGATATGACGAACGCTCCCAATTCAGACGTTATACGTCTATTGGCAAATAGGTTTTCCACCATTAAAACGATGCCATGCTTTACTCCCAGACCAGACAATGCCAAAATGATCGAGTCTGAGATGACATTATTAAAAGCCCCCTCTTTATCAAGAAAGGCCACCATAGTGTACTCCTTTACCGAAAGCGATCTCTCGATGGTACCAACGAGCTCATGAAGAGCTGTTTCCGTTGATCTACCCTTTCTGTATGCATGTTGCTTTGTCGAAAGCAACCTCGGGTCAATCACTCTACGCAAATATGAGTCTATCATTCGTTCCATTGTCTTTAACAAAAAAGAAGACAGAATAATTAGTCTGAAATCCTTTGGAGCTGTGTGGGAACTTTTCCCCAGCCTTCGGGATAAAGACGACTCTGGTATCCCTCTATTTTAAAGGAATATACGACCAGTTAATGCATGCTGTGTATAGATTATACAGCAACGGGGCTATATAGTCTGACACTCGCTGCATCTCAGCCGGGATTATACCATCAGGTCCCGGGGATTTATAGGGCCTGAAGCTTTTTATCATCCCGTATTTAATATAACCGTTAACGAAGTTTCGGGGCGGCCATGATAGTATCATATTAATTTTTAACACATTTAATCTGAGTTTTAAAAACAAATTTAAATTTAATTTCAGAATTAAAAAAATATTTAAAAATCACGTATACATTTTTTTATTAGGTTAAATTCTACACACAAAAAAATGTATTACAAATGTCAAATTTTTCCAATGTTACCATGTTTTTATACCCTCCACTCTAGTGATAGAGGGTATATATAAGTTTGTCATTCCGTTTGTAACACCTCGAAATATTGGTCTAGGACCCCATAAAGTATATATTTATGATCCTCGATCGATTTTAAGTCGATCTAGCGATGTCCGTCCGTCCGTCCGTCCGTCTGTCTGTCTGTCCGTAGAAAACACGCTAACTTTTGAAAGACTTTACAGAGGCTACTGAAGTTTGGCATATATGTTTGTCATTTACCTGGTCAGGTTGGTATTGCAATCCAGCCAAATCGGTCCAGTGGTTCAAAAGTTATGAGCAAAAGAGTAAATTTCGGCAAGGGTATTTCGCGAATTTACGAGATAAAAAACACGATAAATTTCGAAAGACAATAATAAGACTACTGAAGCTTGGCACGTATCTTTGCCGTTCCCCGGGTCTGTTTGGTCTTAAATTTCAGCTCAATCGGTTCAGTGGTTCAAAAGTTATAAGCAAAACCTTGAATTTCAGATTAGTTTCATCTAAAATGCCACGTGTTTTAACAAGTTTTAAAAGCATTGGTGGTAACTAAACAATGCTTTTCAAACTTGTTTAATTTTAAAGCAATGCTTTTTAAACTTGTTTAGTTTTAAAAGCATTGGTAACTTAGAAATTACACTCGAAAAAAATTTTACACTCAAAAAAATTTTACACTCAAAAAAAAATTTACACAAAAATTTTTTTTTTTTTTACAAAAATTACAATATTTTGTGTAAGAAATATTTTTACAGTAAAAAAAACATTACACTCGAAAAAAATTTTACACTCAAAAAAAAATTAGTAATTTTTCTTTTAAAAAAAAAATGACAAAAAAAGAGTTTTTTACTCAAAATAAAATATTTCTAATCAAAATTGTTAAGTTTTTCACGTTAAAAAATGTACTACCCTTTAAAAAAATGCATTGTGGAGGGTATTCATAGATTCGGCAAAGTCGAATTTAACTTTTCTACTTGTTTTTTCTTTAATTTATAAAAAATCAATTAATTAATTTGATTTAAAACCACTTTTTTGTGGCTTTATAAAATCTTGTTTATCTTATTAATCCTTAAGAATCGCATAACAAGTTTGGATTTTTATTTCAATTTTTTTTTTTAACAAGTATTAAACATATATTTGCAATAATAAAACAAAAAAAAAAAAAACATATTTGTGTACATTATTTTATGACATTATTAAGCATTATGAATTTTAAAATTCCACAAACCATAACTGTAAGTTAATATCTGAAATTATTATGATTTTTAACCATTTGTGGTGGATTTGTAGACGTATAGTTAGACTTTACAATGAACCAATAGACATGTATTAAAACTTAGTACACATACTAAGTATTAAGATCGATACACTGAGAAAAAATATGTAATAAAAAAAAAAAAATAAACACAATGGAACCATTACGATATTGTCAAAAAAATTGTGTTTTAAATTGATTGGTTTGGTCGTTTTGCAAGACTTACTCGACACGTGTTTCGGAATTTGTCAGATTCCAATGTCAAGAGTATTTAGTAAATTGACAATCGTTAGTGGGAAAACATAAAGTCATATATTCGTATGTAAGTAGACATAATGAGAATTTATGCACTAAATACACAACATAATAAATACAGCTCTAACTTTCAAACGAAATGTCCGACCAAACCATCTCCATTCCATATTTAAAGTTTCTAAAAACACGCTTATCTTAAGGGTAGGTCTGTTGAGACAGCTTTAAGTGGTGTTGTCGGATTGATTGAGGATACTCTTCACAAAAAGGGGTATGTTTTGGCATCTTTTTTGGACGTAGAAGGCGCGTTCAACAATGTCAAAATATCATCAATTCTTAATGCCCTACAAAATACAGGCACGGACAGACAGATTACTCTATGGACGGGCAACATGCTGGAAAGCAGGCCATTTAACTCGAAGATAGGTGATGGTGAAGCGAGGAAAGTTGTTACAAGGGGCACACCATAGGGGGGAGTGATCTCTCCTCTCCTGAGGAATCTTGTTATAAACGAAATCCTAGAGTCACTCAACGGAATGGGTATCAAGGTGGTTGCCTACGCTGATGACGTTGTGATCTTAATCAGAGGCAAGTTTTTGCCAACGATTAGTGAACTCATGGAATCAGCACTCAAGATACTCTTAACGTGTGCAAGGAAAAACGGTCTGGGAGTCAATCCCGCCAAAACCGAACTCGTCTTGTTCACAAAAAGGACTAAGATAGACAGGTTTGTTCTTCCCAAACTAGATGGAATCACCCTAGAACTATCTAATGAGGCGAAATACCTGGGTGTAATCCTGGACTCAAAGCTTTCCTGGAAAAGGAATACAGAGGAAAGGATGAAAAAGTCGTTATGTGCTTTTTACACCTGCAGAAGAACTTTCGGAAGAAGGTGGGGTCTAAAACCGTATATTATACACTGGATGTATGGTGCGATAATTAGACCAATACTTACCTACGGGGCCCTTGTGTGGTGGAAAGCAGCAGATAAGAAATCATATCTCTTCAACCTACAGAAGGTACAGCGACTAGCGTGCTTGGGTATCACTGGTGTTATTAGATCAGCACCCCAGGCCGGTCTGGAAGTGATACTAAACATTCAGCCCGTAGATATCTACATCAAGAGCACAGCGGCAAAATCGGCTATCAGGCTTAGAGAGTCGCAAATGCTTAAGCAACGCTCTTAGGGACACTCGACCATATTAAGTACGGTGGGCAGGACGGAATTAGAACAGAAAACCGACTATATCTCACCGCATACGAACTTTGATAGGAACTTCGAGGTCCAAATACCAACTAGGGAAGACTGGGCGGATAACTCTGTTATTACGGAGAATGCGATCTCAATTTTCACGGACGGATCGAAGATGGAGATGGGTACAGGTTCGGGGGTATACTCTGAATGCCTCGGAATCAGGGCCTCAGTGAGGCTCCCGGGCAAGTGTAGTGTTTTCCAGGCCGAAGTTCTTGCAATTGACAAAGCCGCGCAGATGGTTATGACAAAGGACCTAAGTCCTTGCGCCATTAACATTTATGTGGATAGCCATGCAGCTCTGAATGCCTTAGAATCAAATACTGTAAAATCGAGAATTGTTAGTAACTGTATACAATCCCTTCATCGAATCAGTCAGCACACAGTCAAGCTAATCTGGGTCCCTGGACAGAATGGGGTCGATGGTAACGAATTAGCTGACGAATGTGCAAGAAATAGCTCTGAGTCGGTGGGGGAACGTGTCGAACCTAATATCTCGATTCCTATAGTGGAGTTGATGAACGAAATTGATAGGATATCGGAAAATATGATGAAGGATAGGTGGATATCACTGACCACGTGCAGGATATCTCGAACCATGTGGCCACTGCCGGATCCTAAGAGGACAAAAAGTCTTCTTACCTTTGGCAAACGGACGTTAGCCTATTAATAGGAGTACTGACAGGACACTGTATAATCGGCCGAATGGCCGCTCGTATGGGAATTCCTGATAGAGACTTTTGCAGAAGTTGTGGGGAAGTGGAGGAGGACGAGTCAGTGAAGCACTTGTTGTGCGAGTGTCCGGGACTGATATAACGTCGTCTTAAGTATTTGGGACAACGATTTTTTGATGACCTGGATTGCCTAAACAGTGTCCCACTGACATCTCTAGCGGAATATCTTAGGGAATCGGGGTAGTTTGAAAGGTAGAATTTTTGTATATCAGGGGGGAGTAGGAAAACAACTTTAAGGGAATCACAATGGGCCTTATGGCCTCCGAGTAGACTGTTTTTTCTTTCTGCGTGGTTAATAATACATTCCATGTTTCTAAGACCAATATGTCAGGAGATGAAAAAAGTATCAAAGAAAACTCTTTATCCTCTTAGCTTTGAAAATTTCTATAAAGTACTTTTGTCAGAATGTTTTTTTTATACCCCCACTTAGAAAAAAAATCGATTTTTTTTTTCCATCAAAACTTTATTTCGCGGACCTTTTTTTCTCGCGGACCTTTTTTCTTTTTTAAAAAAAGGTGTTTGAAATCATCTTTTTACGTTGTGGAGGAATTTAACTTTTTTACTAAGTTTCTAGAACTATTATTTCTGGAGATAGAAAAAGTACCAAAGCTCAATATTTTCTACCAAATTAAAATCTAAATTTCTAAAAGGTACTTTGTCAAAATGTTTTATTTTGGCTGGATTATCATCCTCCATTTCAATTTTTATGTTTCTATGACTATAATTTTAGAAAATAAAAAAAGTACCAAAGTAAAAAAGTACTTTTTTGCCCCCTTAGAATCGGAGTTATCTAAAAATACTTTTAAAGAATGCTTTTTTTTTGTTCGGAATTTTTTCTAAAGTTGAAAAATATTATTTTATGAAAAGGGCGACCGTAACCACATTAAATCTAAATTCCTTCTACATTTTCCCCGTGTACCTTTTCTAAGTACAATATTTTTGCTGGCCAGCAGGTGTGTTTATGAATTATGGCTGTTAAAAAATGTCAACTAAAATGTGCTGTCATTAGTAGTTGTCATCAAATACGTACAAGATTAAAATGAATGTAAGAAATAAATAATATTGAGAAGAAAAAAAACTTTATAAAAAAAAAATATTTGAAAATAATGATTTGTATGACAAGTTATCCATAAATGTTTGGTTATCCATCGGATGCTTGATTTAATGCGGCATTTTGATTGTTATGTGGAAGTTTATCGTAATAATAATAAATTGAGATAAGAAATTTATACAACAATTTTTCTAAATGTGTATAAATAATTATTTTTTGTATTTTTAGTTATTTTTAACAACGGGTGGTAACAGTTTGTAATTATTTGAATGTAAACATCTTTATAAAATTCATTCAATTACCAAATACAGTGACATTAAATAACTATAAGTTGAAGAGTGATCGATTACTCAATACTTTTTTTTTTGTAAGTTTAACTTTTTAAGGTAGTATTTTGAAAAAAAGTTAATTAGAATTTTAAGATTTATAGTACTTTCGAAGATGTGATTGTGGAGATAATAACTATGGGAGCCAGTATTGTTAGTTAAACTAAACTTAGTTTAGTTAACCAAAAAATTAAACAAAGTTTAACTGAGATCACAAAAACTCGGTGTAAGTGTGTCAATAATTCTTTTTATTTATTTTTATTTTGAACATAACGCCTGGTTTAGACATATTTATGTCTTACTATTCATTTTTAATTTTGTATAAAAAGTCTGAAAAACCACAAAAACAAGTTAGAAAAATACACTTTCATATTTTTATTTATTTATAGATTTCACTCAGTTTTCTCACCGCAAATTGTTCTATATCCTTAAATTTTAATACATAAGTAAAACCATGAAGGTGGTTTGTAGTCCCCATACAAACCACCTTCTTCCTTCTCGTACTCCGAACTTTCGTAACGTTCCAACACCAGCTACGAAGCGTTCTGTGTTTCTATATGAGAAGGCTCGTTGGGCTGAGCTCAATGACTTTTTCCGGCATTTCAATTGGAAACTTTGTTTTCTCGACGGTAACGTCGATGCCGCGGCGAAAATGGTGGAAAATATTATAATGCTTGGAATGAAGTCATTCATTCCATCAAAGCTGATTTCGGCTAAACCGAAGGATAAATGTTGGTTTAACCAGACTTGCAGGAATGCAGTCAGATCCAGGGAGGAAGCGTTCAGAAATTGGCGTGACGACAAAAACGCTAATAATAATCTGCTACGCAAAAGGGCGAGATCCGAGTGTGCAAGAGTACTTAGTTGCGAAAAGCTTCTATACGAACAGCGACTTCGTGCTAAAGTTCTTTCCGCTCCTTGGGGTAGTAAGAGTTTTTGGTATTTCGTTAAAAGAGTCAGAGAAAATGCTAGTTCTTCTATTCCGACTCTTTTAAAAGATGACCAAGTGTTCACTGAACCGGTTGACAAAGCTAACCTGTTGGCTGGCCTTTTTGCAAGAAATTCTTTCTTGCCGGAAAGCAATCAACCACTGCCCGAAATCGAGAGGGTATGCCATACTATGGCCAAATTATTTTTTTGAGCTCGTGCAGTTAAAAGGGTTCTTCCGGATCTTAACGTAAATAAGTCAACGGGGCCGGATGGTATACCAGCACTGGTACTTAAACAGTGCTCTTCGACGTTGGCGCGTCCACTGGCTAATCTTTTCATTTCGTCTTACCGTGCGGAGTTTTTCCGTCTTGTTGGAAGGTTGCCAATGTGCAGCCAATCCCCAAAAAGGGTGCTGCTAATAACCCTGATAACTGCCGCCCAATAGCAATATGCTCAGCGCTCTCGAAGGTGATGGAGAGCATGGTAAATTGCCATCTTGTTAGGTATCTGGAGGCTAACTCACTTTTAAACGATCGACAGTATGGTTTTCGGAGAACTCGTTCTACCGGGGATCTGTTGGCGTTCCTTTCGGAACGTTGGAGTCGATCGATCCACCATTTTGGTGAGAGTAAGGTAGTTGCTCTGGATATTTTCAAGGCGTTTGATTGTGTGTGGCACAGTGCGCTCATATCTAAGCTTAATGCCTTTGGTGTCGGTAATGACTTCTCTCGATTTGTTTCGAGTTTCCTCAGGGATCGTTCTATACGTGTTGTTATAGATGGGTTCTCATCAGATGAGTTCCAGCTCCAATCGGGGGTACCGCAAGGTTCTGTTCTTTCTCCTACCCTTTTTCTTATTTTTCTTAACGACCTTCTAAGTTATTTACATTTGTCATTCATTTTCCTTTGATCGTAGGCCAAGCCTTATTGAGGTTGAGGGCAAAAGGCAGATTATGAATGACACACTTAATCAAGACCTGTTGACAATCTCTAAGTGGGATCTTGTGAATAGGGTCAAGTTTAATGCACGCAAGACCCAATGTTGTATGTTGACTCACAGAAATGTGGAACCAACAGCGTCATCTGTACATATGGGTGGTATTGGTATTGAGGAATCAGACACTCTTGATGTTCTGGGCATGCAAATTCAGTGTGATGTCCGTTGGAATAAGCACGTTTTTCAAGTGTCGAAAGAAGCATTCAAGTGTCTCGGTTTTTTAAACCGGTGTAAGAAATACTTCACCTCATCCGATCTCCTTACTAAATATACCACCTACATTCGACCGAAGATGAAATACAACTCCCATATATGGGCAGGGGCTTCAAAGTCTATTTTGGAGCTTTTGGATCGTGTGCAAAGGAGGGCGTTGATGCTTATCAATGACACTAGGGTATCCAACTCTATTGACTCATTGGAGCATCGTCGGAATGTGGGTTATGTGACTCTGTTCTATCGATATTACATTGGAAAGTGTTCTGCTGAGATAAGTGAACTTATCCCTAGAGCCCGAGTTTTTGTTCGAAACACTCGGCTGTCTAGTAGATCACATCCGTTTGTTGTCGATTGTCCAGTTGATCGCACAACGTATTACAGAGAAGGTTCGTTTATCAGTCGAACTAGCCGTATGTGGAATAATCTCCCTACAAAGGTCTTTCCAGTTTCTTTCAATGTAGATAAATTCAAGTCAAATATACACAAACACTACTCCCTCTTTCCTCCTCCTCATAACCTATTTTCCTGATATCAACACAATGCATTGCATTAGTAGGGGCATCCCCTGAGTGTTGGTTCATCGTAAAAAAAAAAAATCATGAAAATTTAAAATGTTGTGGTAAAATTTTGTTTCTAGGTATTAAACGTATACTTTGGTAACTTTATTAAATTTGATTTTAGTTGGACTATTTCTGGACTAAGTCCCCATATAAAAATTTAGTGCGATATTCAGATAAATCGGTCTATTGGCAACAAAAGAAGCCTATTTCACTTAAATTGCTTGCTTGTTTGTGTGTGGTTTTACACTAATTTAAGATCTAACAAGATATAGATCTAATCGAATCCATGTTTGGACCCGAGACCCATTTTCCGGGAAGCATTGGTTTAGGGTATTATATGTTCGGTCTTGACCGACTATAATTTTCTCAATTGTTTCGTTTAAAATATTTTCTACTCATTTTTTTTTTTTTTTAATTTTAGTTAATTTTCACATTTTTTCGTTAATTTTTATACCCTCCCCTTAGTGATAGAGGGTATATATAAGTTTGTCATTACGTTTGTAACTCATCGAAATATCGGTCTGGGACCCCATAAAGTGTATATATTCATGATGCCCGATCGATTTTAAGACATTCTAGCGATGTCCGTATGTCTGTCTGTCTGTGGAAAATGCTATCACGGACAAAATATTGCACATTGATGACTGAAACTTAACATACATATATATTGGAAGTTCTCCTGAGAAGTTTGGTATTGCATTTGAGCGATATCGGTTCAGCGGTTTAAAAGTTATGAACGAAAATGTAAGGACACCTCAAAAATTTAAGTACATTCAACATAACCTAAAAATACAAAATGCTTTAATTCGGCTGCTGGTTGACATATGTGAACATAATTGAACACCTAATGGTATTTAAACATGTACGAACATATTTTTTGACAAAAAAATCGCGGATTTTTTTTTTACCAAAATTTTTTTTTCGCGGAAATTTTTTTTTTTAATTTTTTTTTTAAGTAATTTCCTTTTAAAAAAAGTTTTTTCCAATAATCTTTTTGAAATTGTGGAGGGTATCCCTACATTGGGCAAAGCCGAATTTAACTTTTTTACTTGTTTTAACTGTCAAAAGCATTTGAAAAGAGGAATTTTGCAACTCCTCAAAATACGCTCTCAGTATGTCAATAAAATATTTTTATTTATTACTTAATCTGCACGAGACACATTAAGGTCGTAACATGGATATATATTTCGTTGCGAAGAATAATTAAGCAAGTACAGACTCCTTAAGTCAATTCGGAAAACAAGATTTGTAAATCCTTTTTATAACAGTGTGCCATACCAGACATATTTATGTCATGACATCTGTTAGTCGTTCTTTTTAGCAAAATATGCATACATTGTTTACACGTTGTAAATTATTTGGGAGTTACAAGTTTTTTAAACCACATTTTCAATTAAATTAAATTTTATTCAACTATTTTTAAAAGGTATTTACTTTAGTATATTTTTTCGTATGATAATTAAAATCACTTATTTATGGTTTGTTGCAATAACCATAAAAAGTTGTGAATTAATTGCTATTACATGAGATGAAATTAAATAGAAAACGAAACACAACATTTCTTTAAATTTTATTTTTAACAATTTAAATTGTTGAACTTCAGCGAATTTGTTGTTGATACCCTATACAAAGTAAACAAGTGATTCTAAAAGATTTTTCATATAGAAAATTTGTCAGATTCTGAAATTCACAGTTTCTGAGACATTTTTTGTTTAGAAAAATTTTCAGCTTCTGAGACATTTTTAGTACAGAAAAACTCTGAGATCCTGAAACATTTTTCGTATACAAAAATTCTCATATTCTAACATATTTTTCGATTAGAAAAATTCTTAAATTCTGAGAAATTTTTCGTATAGAAAAATTCTCAGTTTCTGAGAAATTTTTCTTATAGAAAAGTTCTCAGATTCTGAGACATTTTTCGTATAGAAAAAAATCTTAGATTCTGAGACATTTTTTGTGTAGAAAAATTCTCAGATTCTGAGACATTTTTCGTATAGAAAATTTCTCAGATTCTGAGACATTTTTGGTAAAGAAATAATCTCAGATTCTGAGAAATTTTTCATATAGAAAAATTTTCAGAATCTGAAACATTTTTAGTACAGAAAAACTCTCAGATCCTGAAAAATTTTTCGTATACAAAGATTCTGAGGTATTTTTCGTATAGAAAAATTCTAAGATTTTGAGACATTTTTTGAATAGAAAAACTCTCAGATTTTTATAATTTTCATATAGAAAAATTTTCAGAATCTGAAACATTTTTAAAGAAAAATGCTCAGATTTTGAGACATTTTTTGTATAAAAAAATTCTCAGATTCTTAAAAATTTTTCGCATGGAAAAATTCCTAGATTCTGAGACATTTTTCGTTTAGAAAAATTCTCAGATTCTGAGACATTTTTTGAATAGAAAAACTCTCAGATTTTTATAATTTTCATATAGAAAAATTTTCAGAATCTGAAACATTTTTAGTACAGAAAAACTCTCAGATCCTGAAAAATTTTTCGTATACAAAAATTCTAAGATTCTGAGGTATTTTTCGTATAGAAAAATGCTTAGATTTTGAGACATTTTTCGTATACAAAAATTATCAGATTCTGAGACATTTTTCGTATAGAAAAATACTCAGATTTTGAGACATTTTTTGTATAGAAAAATACTCAGATTTTGAGACATTTTTTGTATAAAAAAATTCTCAGATTCTTAAACATTTTTCGCATGGAAAAATTCCCAGATTCTGAGACATTTTTCGTTTAGAAAAATTCTCAGATTTTAATTTTTTTTTTCTTTTAAATTTTTTTAGAAACCCGACATCATGCCCAACTCAATGCCACATTATAATACCGAAAATCCTCAACAAAATGGTTTTGGCAGCAATAATTATGGTTCATCTAATTTTCTAACAACGGCCAGCATTAGTGAGCGACAATCCCTAATGCACATGCAGTCCAGAAGAAAATTTAGTTTTCCAGCAACTTTACATTCGACATCACTATTGGAAGTTAATCATAATTCAACACGTAGACGTTTAAGTAATGTTAGTGATGTGGTAACGAGAAAATTATCATATACGATAGGTTGGAAAGCAGCACAAATACCGGCGCAGGATATAATAACACAGGTAAGAATATAGAATTGGAGATTTGAAAAATAAATTGCAAAAAAAACTTAAAAATATTTGAATGAATTTAAGTGAAATGAGAAGGATTCGTGTAAGGAAAAAATTGAATTTAGTTTATATTTTTTGAATTTCAACTCGTGTACAAAAGTACTGAAAAAAAGTACTTTTTGGTGGTAAACAAGTGTTATTTGGCACTTTTTTATTTCTCCTGAAACTTTGGACATAGAAACTTGGGTAAAAATATACTTTAGTACTTTTTCGATGACCTAAAAAATTGTTCCAGAAACTTAGAACGTCGAATCATTCAGCGAAAAATACCTTTTTGTCAAAAGTACTACTTAGAAGCTTCAACTCTAAAAGGGTATAAAGTGCACTTTGGTACTTTTTGATCTTTTTAAGTTTTCTGAAATAATGGTACTAGAAACTTGAAATACGAAATGTAGGACAACCCAGCGGAAAAACTTTCTGAGGAAAATATTTTTGAAATTGTGATTTAAAGGTAGAAAATAGTGTACTTTGGTACTTTTTTCTTACTCCTAACATAATGCTCTTAGAAACTTTGAATTTTTTATATAGGACCCAGCAGCAAAAAATATTTTGAAAAGGGTACCTTTAAAGAATTCCGATTTTAATGGAATTTAGTCTTCTGAAAAAATGGTTTTAAAGACTTGAAATTTGGAACGTGGGATCATCTAGCGAAAAAAAATTGACAATAGTACCTTTTAGAAACTTTTGATTCTAATAGGGTAAAAAAGTGTACTTTGGTACTTTTTCTACACCCTGAAATAATGGCAATAAAACTTGATGGTCCAGAAACTTTTCTTTTTTTAAATTCATTCTAGAAAATAGGATCCTCCGGCGGAAATGCATTCTAAAAAAAAGTACTTTTTGGAAATTCCAATTCTAAGGATACAAAAAGGTACTTTTTTCGTCCTCCTAAAAAAATAATGGACACAAAAACTTAAAATTTCAAGTATAGGACCGTAGAGTAAAACAAAAAATCTGAAAAAAAGTTCCTTACAAATTTCGATTTTATTGAGGCAAAAAGGATTAAAATTGGTACTTTGGTACCTTTTACATCTCCTAAAAAATTGTTTCTAGAAACTTGAAATTTAGTATCTATCATCCAGAGACAAATAAAATATGGAAAAAAATATCGAAAGTTTCGATTAAAAGAGAGTTAAAAAGTGTACTTTTCAAAGTGTACTTTTTCAAATAACGGTTCTAAAATTTTCTGATTATCCCAGAAACTTTTTTTTAATTCTTTCTAAAACTTAGAATGTAAGATCCTCCGGCGGAATTGCATTTTGAAAAAAGTACTTTTTGGAAATTACGATTCGAAAAAGTAAAAAAGGTTCTTTTTCCTTTTTTCTAAAGTAATGGTTAGGGTGTTCAGTCGATTAATTCTTGTTCGATTAATTGAAAAATTTTAGACGAATAATTGTTCGATTAATTTAAAATTGCTAATTTCGATTGAAGGATTAATCGAAGAATTTATGCCGATTAATCGAATAATAATAATATATGTTTTTTCTGGAAATATGTATAATTTTTTAAAATTTTTAAGTCCAATAAACAAACCAAAAGTATTTTACCGTTGGAATTAAAAAAACACAGCCATGTTTACTTGAGTGGTCGTTATTTTAAATTTGTTTTCTGATTTTCGCTGCTCCTGAAGCTTGGATTTGTTAAACGAAATAAATAAGTACCTGATAAAATTTTGGGCCAAAGCGGTAAACGGTCATACAGTTAAAATCGGTCAAAGTTTCGAGTTTTCGGCAAAAACAGACTAAGTTAAAAAAAATAAATAAAATTAAAAATTTAAAATTTCCCAAATGTAGTCAGATAATAAATATATTTTTTTGTGATATCGGTAATCCAATAAATTTATCAAAAAATTGTTTTTGCATTCTACATAAATCTCTAAAATGTTTTTTTTTTTAATTTTCTCAAACAAATTAGCAGAAAACTTAAATTTTGATACATGTTGAAATGATTTTAGTTTTGTTTTTTTTGTTGTTAATAAAATGTTTAAATACTTGTAATTAATGTTGTTTATTTACTCAAGTACCAATTTTTTCTAAATTTGTCGAAAAAAATCTTGTAATTTAGATAATTTCTGAATTTGTAATTATTCGATTAATCGAACAATTTCAAAATTTTTTTCGTTTAATCGAATAATTTCAAAATGGCAAATATCGATTATTCGTTTAATCGAACAATTAAAAAACCCGATTAATTGAACACCCTAGTAATGGTCATGCAAACTTGAAATTTTAATTATTGGAAAACTTGAAATTCGAAATGTAGGATCCTCCGACGGTACATTTCCAAAAAGGTAAATTTTTTTCTCCTGAATGGCCATAAATTGAAATTCGGAATGTAGGATTTTCTGACAGAAAAGCATTCTCAAAAAAGTACTTTTTGGAAATTCCGATTCTTAGGATGCAAAAAGGTATTTTTTTCTCTCTCTTGAAGTAAAGTTCATAGGATCTTGAAATTTCAAATATAGGACCACTAAGCACAAAAAATCTGAAAAGGTACCATTTAGGAATCCCTTTTTTATTGCGGCAAAAAGGGTTCAAATTGATACTTTGGTACCTTTTCTATCTCCTATCTCACCCAGCGAAAAAAAAACATTCTGGTAAAAGTAATTTTTAGAAAGTCTTGATTCTAAGATGGTACAAAAGTGCACATTGGTACTTTTGCAACCTCCTGAAAGAATGGTCATCAAAACATGATTCTTGAAATGTAGGATCCTACAATGCAGTAAAGTGCACTTGGGTACTTTTTCAACCTCATAAAATAATGGCCATAAAAACTTTGTGGTACTAGTAACTTTTTATACCCTCCAGTATGGGGGTATACTCACTTTGTCATTCCGTTTGTAACGCATCGAAATATCGGTCGGGGACCCCATAAAGTATATATATTATTGATCTATGATCGATTCTAAGACTTTTCTAGAATGTCCGTCCGTCTGTATAAGACACGATGCAGTCCAAAATAAAAGAGATAGACTCGTTAAGTTTAGTCTATCTAAACCAGTGGTCGGCAGAAAGAGGCATATGAAAGTATTTGTGTTTTAATAAAAATATGCATGTGTTGGTGTATTTCTTCAACAAAGCGACATCAACCTGCTTTGAAGAAAGTAAGCTTGCTACTGAATAAAATATTTGTTCTTTTTATGCTCTTTGTTGATTTTTTGTTGACATTCGTGTTGTATACATGTGAATAACCGATTGTGTTCGGCTCCAGCGTGCAATGGGTGCCGACCACTGATCTAAACCTAGGTAGGTTAAGAACTTAACTAACCTCTGAAAAACGCCATATTTTCACATTTTTTTTTTGTATTTTTGTTAAGCAAATGAAACAATTTGATGTCAGAAAAAGTTCTAGGTCCTGCACTTGGACTTAGGAAATAAAAAAAGAATCGTTTTCTTTTTTTGGCCCGGCCCCCTTTTGTGGGCGTGGATATTAAAAACGTTTTTAAATAATGATAAAATTGTATTACTTAAGCTCAAAAAGCATAATAAATGAATTTTTAAACATTTACCGCATGGGTTTATGTGTCCCCTAATGACCCCTACTGACGCCCCCCCACCCAATAAAAAACGCCCCTGCAATTTTTTTATATATGTTGGAGGGTATTATAGATTCGGCACAGACGAATTTAACACTCTCACTTGTTTGTTTTTTATTCATTTTAGAAACTTGAAATTCGGAATGTAGAATTCTCCGGCGGAAAAACATTCCCAAAAAAGTACTTTTTGGAAATTCCGATTCTAAGGGTGCAATTAGGCACTTTTTATACCCTCCAACCACAGTATGGGGGTATACTCACTTTGTCATTCCGTTTGTAACGCATCGAAATATCGGTCGGGGACCCCATAAAGTACATATATTATTGACCTATGATCGATTCTAAGACATTCTGTGAATGTCCGTCTGTCCGTCCGTCCGGCCGTCTGTCTGCAGATAGCACAATGCAGTCCAAAATAAAACAGCTGGACTACTGAAGTTTGGCACAAATATATCTCATGTTCATAGGCAGGTTAAGTTAAGTGAATGGGCAAAATCGGGCCAGGGGGGAAAAAGTTCCCCCTTGAAGAACTGAACTAACATATGGAAAAATGCACTTTTTGACATGTTTTTTAGTATTTTTGTTAAATAAATGAAACATTTGCTATATTATCGCGATGGGAAGGTGCGTTCAAAGTCCCCCACTGACCCCCCCCCCCCCTAAAACGCCACTGAAATTTTTTTAAAAATTTTTTTACATTTTGGAGGGTATAAAAGATTCGGCACAGCCGAATTTAACACTCTCACTTGTTTTCTTTCTCTTGCAACTTGAAATTTCAAGTATTGGACCCTTGAGCAAAAATGTAGGTCCGTATAACGCACATTCTGTGGAAAACAATTAAACCTACTTGGAACGAAATAAAATGGAATGAAATTGAATTAGGAACGAAATGAAATTAGGAACGAAATGGAATAGAACGGGGAAACGAAATGGAATAAAACGGGGGACCGAAACAGGGAACGACAAGGAATACAATTTTGTTTCACTGAATTTTTTTTTTTAACACTGATAATTTTTTTTTAATTTATTTTTTAGGGTCGTTGTCTTTGTGGTCAATATATCAAAAGACGTTTACGCCGATCGGGTTTATTTAATAAAAAATTGGGTTTACAACGCATTCGCAGTATATTGGGAACACCTACCATGTCGGTGGTAAGAGAAGTATTTCCAGCTGTCATGGTGGTAAGATTAATTTATTAATATTAACTACAAAACAAAAACTTGTCAGATAATCGAAAAGTTGACATCGCATGGAAATTAAAATCGGTCTTTAGTTAGATTACACAGTGTTCGGGACCCATCATAAACTTTTCTTTTTAAATTTTCGTGCGAACCAAAAGCCAGTTTTGCTCTATCACGTCAGGTTTTTCCTTACATCCAAAAAACCTGGTGGAAAAACTTTTTTTAGGTTAGAAAAAATCTAAACCGAATGTAATAAGGACCCGTGTAAAAAAATAATTATATCAAAACATATCTCCTTTGATAAAATCATATATGGATCATATCTAAATGGATATAATCAGATCTACTCCATATATATTCATATCTGCTTCAGATATGTTTTGATCCGTAAATTGAGTCTATCTGACAATTTTACATATATGAACATATCTGAAAATGTCTGATCATATATACCATATATGCCAGATAGACTCAATTTACGGATCAAAACATATCTGAAGCAGATATGAATATATATGGAGTAGATCTGATTATATCAATTTAGATATGATCCATATATGTTTTTATCAAAGGAGACATGTTTTGATATAATTATTTTTTACACGGGGAAAGTTTATTCTGGTCCCCGAAGCCGAATTACAACTAAAAATCTTCAGACTGTGTAGAATTTCCATACTCTGTCAAATTTTTGCTTGCCGCCCAAATTATTAATAATCTCTCTCTGATTTACTTTCAGCTAGGCGATGAATTAGAACGTATGCATCCCCGCGTTTATACAGGAGTGGCTCGGCAAATTTGTCGTAATCCCGGCGGAGAATTTCAATCAGCCGATGCGGTCATTCTCCTTCTCAGTGCCGTAGCAAGAGATCTTTTTCGTTTGGAAATAACATGGAGTAAAATTGTATCATTATTTGCTATAGCTGGTGGTTTATCGGTGGATTGTGTACGCCAGGGACATCCCGAATATTTGCCTAAGCTAATGCAAAGTGTATCAGATGTTATAGAAGATGAATTAGTGCCTTGGATAAATGAAAATGGTGGTTGGGTAAGTTTATACAATAGTTTTTTTTTTATAATTCGCATTAAGTTTAATAAATTTTAAATGTTTTTCTTTTTAACAGATTGGCATTAATAATCATGTTCATCCAGCCACTAATAAATTAAATCCACTGGAATGGACCACCATTATAGTTGGCACTATATTTGGTTTATTTTTAATTTATATTTTAATTAGATTTTTGATAACATATTTAATACCTAAAATGTATCAGCGTATAACTGGTAAATAAGAGTAAATAAAAGAGAAAAAACAAAATAATTTAGAATTCTCATTTAGTTAGTAAATACACTCTCTTATGATTCTGGATTCTGGAATGATGTTATTAAAATTTTAAATTGATTGTAACAGTTTTTTCTACGTTCAAAACCAAACCCGAAAAGAATTTGAAAATATGCGCTTAAAATATGCACCAAAAAGTCAAAAATATGCACTAAATACCAAAAATATAGGCGATAAGAAAGTTTTCTTATAAAAGAACATTTTTTAAACGAAAATATGACTCCGGATTTAAAAATCAGCACTCAACACTTTTTACCACTAAGATGGCATATTTCTTAAGAAATGTTTGATAGCGAAAGCTCGAACAAAATGTTTTTTTTTGCAAACGAACCGTATTTAAAACCCAGTTTTCAAAGAATCGATTTTTCGAGTAAACTGGTCTTTAAAAATATCGGTTTTTTAAAAACTCTAGTGCAGCGGTTACCAACCTATGGTACGCGTACCAGTAGGGGGTACGCGAAACTGTCCGCGGGGGTACGCAAAATTTAAGTAATTTGGACATTCGTTTTAGATTAACCTTTCAATGCTGGTTCCGCATCTGGCATCCAAAGTTTTCCATAACGTCTGGGTTTTCAGAAAGTTGAGGTCAAAGTTCAAAAAAAGTATTTTTGTGCAATTCAGAGAGCATTTTTTTGCGATATTTTAAGATTTCGATTAACCTTTCGATGCTGATTCCAAATATGGTTCCCAAATTTTTCTATGATGTCAGGTTTAAAAAAAAAACATTTTTGAGACGGGTTGTGATAGAGTGAAAATTTTGGTACCATTTTGTTAAGCTCAAAATGTCATTTCATTGTATATACGAGGGTGTTTCATTCGAAAAGTTACGGAATTGTCGATCTGCCCTTGTATTAAAAAAAAACATTTAAAAAATTTAAAACATTATATTTCCGCCCTCTGTGATGTGTTTTTGGAACTTTTTTTAAGAGTTCAAAAAACATCCGTTGTTTTAAATTTTTGGTATAGAATAGACTGGTGAAATCAGATTTGCAATATTTTTAGCTGTTTTTGCTCTGCAGAAAAATCAGCTCAAAATCAGTTCAAAATCCGCGTCAAAAAACATCCGTTGTTTTAAATTTTTGGTATAGAATAGACTGGTGAAATCAGATTTGCAATATTTTTAGCTGTTTTTGCTCTGCAGAAAAATCAGCTCAAAATCCGCGTTTTCAGATGCATTGAACCACCCCAAGGAGCGGGGTGGTTCAATGCATCAAAGGGGAGATCAAAACCATTGTTTTGATCTCCCCTAAATCCTTCAAAAAAATGATAATGCCCGCAGATCAAAAATTTCAAAATTAACTCTAATATTTTTATGAGAAGTTTTTTAACGAAAACAAAAAACTCGTTAGGGGGTACGCGGCTGAAAAAATTTAAAATTTGGGGTACGCGAGCCAAAAAGGTTGGTAACCGCTGCTCTAGTGTATTTCAAAATCCCACATATATTTTTTTTTACCATAACAGTTTTGGTGAATATCATTTATAAGCTTTTTTGAACTTTAAAGTTTTGTATAAAAGCTTTTTATGTAGTTTGTTGATACTCAAGCGGATAACTTTTGTATTAAATGTACATGATACATTAGTACGATTAAACAAAATGGGTAACGCGAGAAATAAGATATAATAAGTGCGTTTTTCTTTTAATATTTGAAATTTATTTATACATTTTTATTTTTTTTTTTATTTGTCACTTTGTCAAACAAACCACCTTCCCAATTTTCACATAAATCTCTCAAATTGTTTGTGTATGTTAAACGCGTACTTTAATAACCTTATCAAATCTGATTATCATCGGACCATTTTTGGACTTAAGCCCCATGTTAAAATTTCGCCCGATATTCAGTTAAAGCGGTTTGTTGTCAACAAATAGAATCCTATTTCACTCAAATTTGGTTTGTGAGTGTTTTTTACACTTATTAAAGATTTGACAAAATATATATCTAATCGGTCCATGTTTGAATTTGGGACCCATTTTCCGGGTAACTCTGGTGTAGGGTATTATATGGTCGGTCTTGACCGACTATAATTTTCTTACTTGTTTTTTTTTTTTAATTTAAGAGTAAAAACAATTCATTAAAAATATTTTTATGATTTTTTTTTTTTTTACAAAATTTGGAAAAGTCCGGAAAATAAAACTGTAATGTATGAAGAAAAAAATTATATTTTAAACATTACAAAACGATTTCAAAGCATTTTTTGATTTATAATTTCAAACTGCTTTAATCACAGTAGTACCAACTGGGTATTTTTAATTTCTGATTTTGAGTTTAAACAAGTAGAAAAGTTAAATTCGACTTGGCCGAATTTATAAATACCCTCCACAATGCCCCACAGAAAAAAATATGGAGGAAACAAATTTGAGTAATCACTTGTTTAATTTTTTAAAACAAATTTGAGTAATTTTTTAATTGACGCAATTAAAAATTTACTCAAAAATTGAAAATAAAATTTGAGTAAATAATTTAATACAAATTTAATATTTTTTTTTTATTTTTTTTTTTCTCTTGGTGTTTTGAATTCTCATTTAGTTTATTGTTTTTTGTATATGTATATGAAAGTTTGAAATCATCTTTATAAAATTTTACTTTGTCTTGAAGACATAAGTATATTTGGTAAAGTTTGTAAAAGCAATTTTTTTGGAAAAAAAATTAGAAACTTTTTAAACTTTTTAAAAAAATAATTTGATACATTTTGAGTAAATTTTTACTTGACACAATTAAAAAGTTACTTAAAAATATTAAAAAATTTTAAGTAAAGATTTAATTGTGTGAATTAATAATTTACTCAAATTTTTTATTAAGCATTTAATAATTTTTTATTAAAAGTTTACTCAATACTATTAAATCGTTTACTGGTGGAAAATTGAGTAATTTTTTACTCAATAGTATTAAAAATTTACTCAAAATTTTTTTTTATTTTTTTCTGTGCCTTTTTAAGTGATAGTAAATATTCTAACGTGAAAAAATAAAATCTTTGGTAAGAAATTTTTTATTTTGTGTAAAAAAACTTTTTTTTAGTAATTTTTGAAAAAAAAAAAAATAATTTACTAATTTTTTTTTTTAGTGTAAAATTTTTTTTAATGTAAAATTTTTTTTGAGTGTATTTTTTTTTTTTTGTTTTAGTGTAAAAATATTTTTGAGTGACAAAAATACCTTGTAAAATATTTTTGTGACTCACAAATATTTTTAAAACATGTTTAACGGGTTTTCAACACGTGAATTTAAGGTGAAACTAATCTGAAATTCACGGTTTTGCTAATAACTTTTGAACCACTGGACCGATTTGACTGAAATTTAAAAAGAACCGGACCAGAGGAACGACAAATATATTTGCCATACTTCAACACGCTCAGAATTGCCGTTCGAAAGTTACCGTGTGTTTTATCTCGTAAATTCCAGAAAAACCCTTGCCGAAATTCACTCATTTGCTTATAACTTTTGAACCACTGGACCGATTCCGCTGGATTGCAATACCAACCTGACCAGGTAAATGCCCAACATATATGCCGAACTTCAGGAGCCTCCGTAAAGTCTTTCAAAAGTTAGCGTGTTTTCAACAGACAGACGGACAGACGGACGGACATCGCTAGATCGTCTTAAAATCGATCGAGGATCATAAATATATATACTTTATGGGGTCCTAGACCAATATTTCGAGGTGTTACAAACGGAATGACAAACTTATATACCCTCTATCACTAGAGTGGAGGGTATAAAAAAAAACATTTTTTTTTAAGGTCCATCAAAAGCGTTTTGTACACGTACACTGAAAAAAATAACTATACTGAAATTAAGTTCTCACCGGTAATAACACAGTGATGCAAAATAGAACTTTCCGAATCGGAATAGGATAAAGCCAAAAGCAAATTAAAGTTGACATTTTCCATAACAAACATAAGGTTTTTTATACCCTCCAACTACAGTATGGGGGTATTCTCACTTTGTCATTCCATGTGTAACACATCGAAATATCGGTCAGGGACCCCACAAAGTATATAATATTTATCCATGATAGAATCTAAGACATTCTAGCGATGTCCGTCCGTCTGTAGAAATAACGATGCAGTCCAAACCAAACGAGCTAGACCCTGAATTTGGGCAAGAATATCTCATATGTTACTGGTAAGGTTAAGTTCGAAGATGGGAAAAATCGGACCAGGGGGAAAAAAGTTCCCCCTTGAAGAACTAAAACGACCCCTGAAAAATACAATTTTTTACGTGTTTTTTTTTAATTTTTGCTCAACAAATGTAGCATTTGTATGTCATATTATGTTAATAAACCTGCGCTTGGACCAATGGGGTTAGAAAATTCGTTTTTTTTTCAGGCCGCCCCACCCACTTTGGGGGCGTGGATATAGAAATTAATTAAAAATAACGATAAAAATGTATTATTTAAACAAATAATTTCTAAACATATATACCGGGGGTACAGGTGTCCCCCACCAACTTCGCCGACTCCCCCCACCAAAAAAAAAAAAAGACACCCATGCGATTTGTTTTTTAATTTTAAACGTGTTGGAGGGTATAAAAGATTCGGCACAGCCGAATTTAACACTCTTACTTGTTTTTATACCCTCCACTCTAGTGATAGAGGGTATATATAAGTTTGTCATTCCGTTTGTAACACATCGAAACATTGGTCTAGGACCCCATAAAGTATATATATTCATGATCCTTGATCGATTTTAAGTCGATCTAGCGATGTCCGTCCGTCCGTCCGTCCGTCTGTCTGTCTGTCTGTCCGTTGAAAACACGCTAACTTTTGAAAGACTTTACGGAGGCTCCTGAAGTTTGACATGTATGTTCTTCATTTACCGGGTCAGGTTGGTATTGCAATCCAGCGAAATCGGTCCAGTGGTTCAAAAGTTATGAGCAAAATAGTAAATTTCGGGAAGGGTATTTTTCGAATTTACAAGATTAAAACCACTATAACTTTCGAAAGACAATTCTGAGGGGAATGAAGCTTAGCATATATATTTGTTGTTCCCCAAGGCTGTTTGGTTTTGAATTTCAGCAAAATCGGTTCAGTGGTTCAAAAGTTATAAGCAATGCACTGAATTTCAGATTTGTTTCACCTTAAACTGTTGAAAACTCGTTAAACAAGTTTTAATAGCATGGTGAAATACCAGTTTTGTAAAACTTGTTGTTGTTTGTTTTCTTGTCGTGGGGTGCAGTTTAGTTGTTAGACAAGTAAATATTTGTTATTGTTAGTGCAACTGTATGTAACGGGAAAAAATCAAATAAAGTATGTGTATGATTGAATGTTAATTTGTTTTTGGTTTTTAAAGAAAAGGATGGTAATATAAAAAGAGGAAAATATGTGAAATAGTTTTTTTTTGTATTACAAATATGTAGGTATAAAACAACAAAAATATTTTACAAAGTAATTTGTTACTCAAAGAATTTGTACACTAAAAAAAATTTACACTCAAAAAAAAATTTACACTCAAAAAAAAAAATGTTACACTCAAAAAAAAAATTTACACATTATTATTTTTTTGAATGAAATGGCAGACTCAAAAAAATGTTGACCGTCAAAAAAATTGTACACTCAAAAAAATTTGATTGATTAAAAGAAAGTTTGACTCAAAATAATATACCTATTTCTAATAAAAAATTTGTAATGCAATTTTTTTAAATTTTTTTTAGAAAATTACTATGAGATAACATTGTGGAGGGTATTCATAGATTCGACCAAGTCGAATTAAATTTTTCTACTTGTTTTTTTTTAGTTTAATGCGAATTTTTTTGAAGTTGGTTGGTTTAAAGCATTTTTAGTTTTGGTATACTAAATATGTTCTACTTTAGAGACCCTTTTTGGACATGTATAATCCAGCGTCCAAAACTTAAGCTCGAAGTTACGTATGAATTTCGCTGCAATCGGTCCAGTACTTAATGAATGGCCGAATTATTAAAAATTAAACCATTTGAACCGTTGCGTATGATTGTTATTTAAAGACAATTACAAAATTAAGTATACGCCTCTTATACAGTTTTCAAATAATTATAATAATTTCAACTAAAAATTATGAATGGCCGAATTGTTAAAAATAAACCACTTTGCACCGTTGCGTATGATTGTTATTTAAAGGCAATTACAAAATTAAGTATACGCCTCTTATACAGTTTTCAACTAATTATAATAATAATTGCTGTGTTTTTCAATAAGTGGACTTATTTTCTGATTAATCTTATTTTGTTAAAAAAAAATATTTTAGCATACCAAAACAAATTTGAAATATTTTTTTCCGTAATCTACGATAAATTTTCAATTATAATCCGAAAAAATAATAAAAAAGTTTGGAAAATGAAATAAAGTTATAAATAAATCAAAATTAATCCGAAATGGACTTAATAAATCATAAAATTTAGTTGGATTAATTTTGATTTATTTATAACTTTTTTAATTTTCCAGATTTTTTTATTATTTTTTCGAATTAAAATTTCTAATTTATCGAAGACTACGGTAAAAAATATTTCAAATTTGTTTTGGCCTGTTAAAATATTTATTTTAAACTAAATAAGATTAATCCAAAAATAAATCCACTTATTGAAAAACACTGCAAATAACACCGTCCGTCAAAAATAAAAAAGTTGTTGAACACGAACTGGATAATATACGTTTGGAACTAGAGACTAAATGTAGTAAAACTGCATTTACAGTTTTTCTTTTCGTGATCCTGTTTCCTTTTAAAAGAACTTCAAAGTTTCAGAGGATTAATTTTCATAAAATATTTTTTTAATATTTTTACCTGCCCTAGGATGCCACTTGTGACTGGAAATGAAAGAAGAGGATCTCCCCTAATTTTCCATTGTTATTATATTTACATATCAGGAAAGAGGAGGTAAGTTACGCCCTTTCAAAACTTTATACTTCAATATCATTCAAAATTTTCAACAAAATATTTTGATAAAGTTTTCAAATGACTTTATTCACATCCTTTTATTCTGATATGGCAGAATAAAACAAGTATAAAAGTTAAATTCGACTTGGCCGAATCTATGAATACCCTCCACAATGCCCTTTTTAAAGGATAGTAAATTTTTTAATGTAAACAAAATAAACAATTTTGATCAGAAATATTTTATTTGGAGTAAAAAACTTTTTTTTGTCATTTTTGTAAAAAAAACAAGTAGAAAAGTTAAATTCGACTTTGCCGAATCTATGAATACCCTCCACAATGCATTTTTTTAAAGGGCAGTACATTTTTTAAAGTGAAAAAATTAACAAATTTGATTAGAAATATTTTATTTTGAGTAAAAAACTCTTTTTTTGTATTTTTTTTTTTTTTAAACAAAAATTACAAATTTTTTTTTTTGAGTGTAAAATTTTTTTCGAGTGTAATGTTTTTTTTACTGTAAAAATATTTCTGAGTGAATGCACGTACGTATGTACTCAAAATATTGTCATTTTTGTAAAAAAAAACTAAATTTATTTGTGTAAAATTTTTTTTGAGTGTAAATTTTTTTTTGAGTGTAAATTTTTTTTGGAGTGTAAAATTTTTTTCGAGTGTAATTTTTAAGTTACCAATGCTTTTTAAACTAAACAAGTTTAAAAAAAGCATTGCTTTAAAATTTAACAAGTTTGAAAAGCATTGTTTAGTTACCACCAATGCTTTTAAAACTTGTTCAAACACGTGGCATTTTAGATGAAACTAATCTGAAATTCAGGGTTTTGCTTATAACTTTTGAACCACTGGACCGATTGAGCTGAAATTTAATACCAAGCAGACCCGGGGAACGGCAAAGATACATGCTAAGCTTCAGTAGTGTCATTATTGTCTTTCGAAAGTTATCGTGTTTTCTATCTCGTAAATTCGCGAAACACCCTTGCCGAAATTTACTCTTTTGCTCATAACTTTTGAACCACTGGACCGATTTGGCTGGATTGCAATACCAACCTGACCAGGTAAATGACAAACATATATGCCAAACTTCAGTAGCCTCTGTAAAGTCTTTCAAAAGTTAGCGTGTTTTCTACGGACGGACAGACAGACAGACGGACGGACGGACGGACATCGCTAGATCGACTTAAAATCGATAGAGGATCATAAATATATATACTTTATGGGGTCCTATACCAATATTTCGAGGTGTTACAAACGGAATGACAAACTTATATATACCCTCTATTACTAGAGTGGAGGGTATAAAAAATAATTTACTATTTTTTTTTGAGTGTAAAATTTTTTTCGAGTGTAATTTTTTTTTAATTTACTATTTTAATTTACTATTTTTTTTTTGGAGTGTAAAATTTTTTTCGAGTGTATTTTTTTTTTGTTAGTGTAAAAATATTTCTGAGAGACTAACATACTATGTAAAGTAATTTTGTGGTTTATCATTGTTTTTAAAGCTTGTTATTTTAAATCTCGGGTTTTTCACCAATTGAATTTTAGGTGAAACCAATCTGAAATTCAGTGGTTTGCTTATAACTTTTGAACCACTGAACTGATTTGGCTGAGATTTGAAACGAACCGTGACAGAGGAACGACAAATATATATGCCACACTTCAGCACTCTCAGAATTGTCGTTCGAAAGTTACCGTGTGTTTTATCTCGTAGATTCATAAAAAAACCTTGCCGAAATTCAGTCTTTTGCTCATAACTTTTGAACCACTGGACCGATTTCGCTGGATTGCAATATCAACCTGACCAGGGAAATGTCCAACATATATGTCAAACTTCGAGAGCCTCCGTAAAGTCTTTCAAAAGTTAGCGTGTTTTCAACAGACAGACAGACAGACAGACAGACGGACGGACGGACATCGATAGATCGTCTTAAAATCGATTGAGGATCATGAATATATATACTTTATGGGGTCTTAGACCAATATTTCGAGGTGTTACAAACGGAATGACAAACTTATATAAACCATCTATAACTAGAGTGGAGGGTATAAAAATGGAAAATCTAGGGGAGATCCTACTCTTTCATTTGCCATCACCAATGACATCTTAGGACAAGACAAGAAATATTTTTTAAAATGTATTCTTTAAAACTTTGAAGTGCATTTAAAAGGAAACAGGATCACGAAATGAAAAAGTGTAAATGCAGTTTTACTCCATTTGATCTCTACTATCAGACGTTTATCATCTGGTTCATGTTTAATATTGCTGTCGGACGGTGTAATAATTCCTGCTGCATCTGACACTTCTAACTCGTTAACACTTCCGTTTTTCTAAAAATTTCTTGAAAATTTTAAGTTTTTTTTTTTGTAAACACTAAAAACAACTATATAACACAACTGTTACTACAATGTAGTAGTTTTTTGCATTTATTTTTTTAAAAAGACTACAAAAAAATAGTAGTTTAAGATTTTTCACACAAAAACAACTGAAATTGTAGTTGAATACAACAACTACTACTTACTACACAAATGACCGTCATGTAGTAACTGCAATAATTTTCTAACCTTTAAATTCATAAAAGTTAAAAGAGGCTTAAAAGAAGTTTATAAAACAAATTTTGTATGGAAATAAACCTGTTATAAAATGCTTTAATTTTTTATGAATTTGGACGTAAGTGTTTAAGGCCTAGTAAAAGAAAAATTTGCCCCGAAATTCAAAATCGGAAGAACTTTTTTGGCTTACAGAATGGGACATATAAAACTATTTGATCGTTTTTTTTTTTCTATATAAACTTTTGAGTTTTTATTTTACTACTCAAGTTGTTAACACTAATCGTCATACTTTGGAACTCATTTAAAAAGAGCACTACAAAAATTCTCGTCTATAACTAATTCATTGGTTGGAAATCGTTTTGCCGTAACACAAAATACTAATAGCTTCTCTACAAACGTTGGGGGATAAACACAACCAAAGTCACGGTTTGTGAAAGATCAATCGATCTTTACAAAGGCATAGAAATTATTTAAAAAAAAAAAACTCGAATAAATATATTTTTTTACTGGTTTTTTGTTGTCGTGTTTTGCTTTTTAAACCTTAATTCATCTCATATTGCTCTTTGATTAACACTCTAGTAGTACAATTTTTTTGTGATTTTATAATAAAAAAAAAAGAAAAAAAATAATTTTTTAAACAAATTAATACAATTAAGGAAATTTTTAATGAAATAAAAATTAATTAGTTAAATAAAGGTAAAATTTAATTGTTATTTGAAATGATAAATTTGTTAAAAGAAAAATATTTAATATTTTAGAAACAAAATATACAAAAGAAAAAAAATATCTCAAGAATACGTAAGTGAACTGAATTGGAAACAAGAAAATATTTAATTCAACAGCATCTTCCTCACAGTTTGGAAAAAAAATATTCAACAATTCCTTAGAACCAGTCATTTGAAGCATAACAGAAGCTTAGAATTGTTTTTTTAAAAAAAATAAAAAAAATATTGTTAAAAAAATTAAAAACATTCTTTATAAATCTTCCAAGTTACGAGGCACGTATGCCTTCGCCGCCGTCTACACCACGTTCCATACGCACAACACCTGCTTTTCCGCCAGCTCCAAAATTAGCTAGAGCTAAATTAAAATCCTCTTCCTTAGATCATGATATATTTTTAACATCAAATCGTAAACTAAGACCTTTGCAATCAAGTTCCTCGGTAGAATGGCATCAACATTTACATCATCAAACCGCTACACTAACCATACCACGTACCGGTTCCACCTCATCTTTAGCCAGTAGTATACATTTGCCATCTTCAATTGCAGCAGTTAATAATTATCATGATTTTAAAATCGATATCATCAATCAGGTGAGTGATTTTTCTTTTTTTCTTTCTATTTATTTTCAGAATAGTATAATGCAGATCTTTTAAAGAATTAATTGTTAGCAAAAAAAAATATTCAAAGAATTTTTTAGTGGAAAAACGTTGCAAAAAAAGACTAAACTAAATTTTAGGACACAACTTCCTTAAAAATAGTTCATAAATTTTCCAAAAATTCTGTAAAATTTAACTAAAAGTTTGGAAATTTTTTTAACTGTTAGAAAAAACTTTTAGTTCATGTACTGTAAATAGTCCATAATATTTCTTAAATAGAATTCCCTAATAGTGCATGGAAGAAATTCTTATCGCCAAAGAAATTTCCCTTAATGAGAAAAAAAATCTTTATTATACCCTTCAACCAGAGTATGGGGGTATACTCACTTTTTCATTCCGTTTGTAACGCATCGAAATATCGGTCGGGGACCCCATAAAGTATATATATTATTGATCTATGATCGATTCTAAGACATTCTGTGAATGTCCGTCTGTACGTCCGTCCGTCCGTCTGTCTGTAGATAACACAATGCAGTCCAAAATAAAACAGCTAGACTCCTGAAGTTTGGCACAAATATGTCTCATGTACATAGGCAGGTTAAGTTCGTGAATGGGCAAAATTGGGCCAGGAGGAAAAAAGTTCCCCCTTGAAGAACTGAGCCAACCTCTAAAAAATACACTATTTTTATACACACAAAAATTTTTTTTTCCATGACCGATTTTCATAGTATTTATGAACAAATTCATAAAATTTATTAAGTTTTTCATAATATTTTAAACTTTTTCATACTATTTATGAAAAATGTTAAAAATTCTTAAATTTCACATGTTATGATTTATTCATAAATAGTATGAAAAAGTTTATAAATATTATGAAAAAGTTAATAATTTGTATAAATTTGTTCATAAATACTATGAGGGTGTTGTGGCTTAGTGGTTAGCGCGTTGGACTTCTAGCCAGCAAGCCTGGGTTCGATTCCCGGCTCAGGCAGAACAACATTTTTTTCAGATATTTATTAGTTTCTATTTATAACTAATATCTATCGCAGCACCCTCCTTCGTTGATAAATAGCACTAAAACGTCAACGAAGTAAAATAATAAAATAATGGCTATGAAACACAGCTTCAAAAATAATTCGCCAGATCAATAACAGATGGCGATGCAACAACTGTACTCAAAATTATCAACACGCGCAATTACAGTGTTGCCATACTGAAGCCCTTCTATCTTTCAAATCTTTCACCTCTCTTCTATCCCCTTTCCGAAAGAAACAACACGGTTACATTAGTAATTGATAGGCAGCATTGCCTGAGTGTGTTTCTTTATAAAAAAAAAAAAAAAAAAAAAAAAAAAAAAATCGTGCATGGGAAAAAAATGGTTGTGTGTATTTTTTTTTTTTTTGTATTTTTGTTAAATAAATAAAATGAAACATTTGGTATATATATCGCGATGGGAAGGTGCTCTCAAAGTCCCCCACTGACAGCCATCACCACCCCCCCCCCCCCCTCCAAACGCCCCTTTTTTACATTTTGGAGGGTATAAAAGATTCGGCACAGCCGAATTTAACACTCTCCCCTACTTTATTATTAGGACGTATGTACATAATTTACTACCAATTATTTCATCATATTTTCTTAAATTTGAGGAAGTTTTTTCTGTTTTTGTAATTTTTTCATAACTTAGGGAAATTTCTTTTACACTTAAAATGGTGATATTTTGAAAGCTAAGCCAGATAAAGCAAAATGGAGGTCTTTTTGTATTTGAATTACCATAGTATCGCCGGTCCTCTTCACATATTGCCAAAAACAGTTGTTTTTGGTGTATTAGTAGTAGTTTTGGCATAGGTTGTTTTTACCGTTTTTTGTAGTGGTTTTTACTACATTTTGTAGTTGTTAATCAATAGTTAAAAACAGCAACATTTTCAGTTGTTTTTACCCTAATATGTAGTAGACGCCTTTTCTACAACAAAATGTAGTCAAAACAACTGTCTTTTGTAGTAGATTTTACCGACATATTTTTTTAAATGCGATAAATACAGGGACGCTTTATGGTATGGCGGGGCTCTGAGCACACAAGAATCTGAGAGTTTTTCTATACGAAACATATCTCAGAATGCAAGACTTTATCTACACGAAAAATATCTCTGAATCTAAGACTTTTTCTATACGAAAAATGTCTCAGAATCTGAGACTTTTTCTTTACAAAAAAATGTCTCAGCATCTGAGATTTTTTCTATACGAAACATATCTCAGAATCTGAGACTTTTTCTATACGAAACATATCTCAGAATCTGAGAGTTTTTCTATACGAAACATATCTCAGAATATAAGACTTTATCTACACGAAAAATATCTCTGAATCTAAGACTTTTTCTATACGAAAAATGTCTCAGCATCTGAGACTTTTTCTTTACGAAAAATGTCTCAGCATCTGAGACTTTTTCTTTACGAAAAATGTCTCAGCATCTGAGACTTTTTCTATACGAAACATATCTCAGAATCTGAGACTTTTTCTATACGAAACATGTTTTAGAATCTAAGACTTTTTCTATGCAAAAAACGTTTCAAATTCTGATATTTTTTCCATACGAAAAATTTCTCGTAATCTAACAAGGGAAGTATCTCAACTAGAGTTTTTCTTTTCCCGGACTTTTTCATTTCCCGGGAAAGCGGGATTCATTTTTAAATTTCCTGGGATCCCGGGAATTCCCGCAAAAACTAAAAATCCAATTTTTTTGTCAAAAAAAAATATATACACCATTTATAATGTTTATACATCATCAAAATCTTATTAAGTACCTTTAAAACAAAAAAAAAAAAATAAGTTTCTAGATAAAAGTACAATTTTTGTTACACAGTTTTTATAAAAACACAGCCCAAATATGCCGAAATCTTTTAAAAGTATTTTTAAGGGAATATGTTGTTTCACATCGCTTTATCTGTTTTAATAATAAAAATTCATCATTTATTTTAATTCATCTCAGTTCATTTTTACAATTAGTTCTCAACGTTTTGCCTCTAAAACGCAATAAAACTGATTCAGAGGAGTTTATCAATTATGTATCTGAAACTGAATGTAACTGTTTCAGAGAAATAAAATTATAAGAAAATTTTAAAAAATTATTAAAAAAAAATTTAAATATTTTAAAATTCTGGTTTCTAAAAGAAAAACCCGTTAATTTCAGAATCATGTCAAGAGACATAAATATTTTCTAGAGAAACAAATAATCATACTGCAAATTTTTAAAATGCAGGTCTCAGAAAGAAAATTTTTCAGCTTCTGAAAAAAGTATCAGGTTTTGATAATTATATCCTATCGAAGATTAATATATTGTGAGACTTTTTAAGTCTCAAATTTTATGATATTTTTTAGTTAGAAGGTCTCGCTTGGAATACTTTTTAAGTCCTCTTGGTCCCTGCGTACGTTTCTGCCTTCAATTATCAAGAATTTTAATAAAATCTCTAAAAAATCACATACAAAATAATCAATATAAGTCGAAAAATCAACAATTTCAAAGAAATGAAAATTCCCGGGAATTCCCGCTCTATTTCCCGGGATTTCGGGATCGAAAATTTACGGGAATTCCCGGGAATTCCCGTGAAAAACTCTAATCTCAACCCTTATGAATCGATTTGCCTGAAACTTAAAATGTATATAAAACAGACAATTCTAAGGTTGGGGTGTCTCAGCTTATCGGCCATATCGGAGATTTAGGGGTTCAAAACGTGGGTCAAAAAATGTCGAAAAATCGTTTTTTTGATTTTTCAGCCATTTCTTTTTAAGAAACTATGTGATCTTTACATATGAGAAGAAAGTTTTTTTTAATGCCTCTCCGACGGTGGCATAGCCTTGTAAAAATTCGGCTTCTTTAAATATTTTTTTTAGGAAAATGTGTAAATTTTGGGAGGTATTTATATGAAGACATTGACCTACGATATCCATATAAATAAGAAATAATCTTTATTAAATTTAAGTCGACACGTATTTTTGCCCTAGACGATATTCCTATTAGTTCGGAAGTTATCGAAATTTTCCCGAAGGTCCACATGGTTTCATAAGGGGACAACGAAATTTTAAAACACTGATATGGCCGATAAGCCGAGACACCCCAACCTTAAAATCGTCTCTTTAATATATATTTTAAGTTTCAGGCAAATCGGTTCATATGGGTTGAGATACTTCCCTTGTAAGACTTTTTCTATACGAAAAATGTCTCAGAGGCTGAGACTTTTTCTATACGAAATATGTCTCAGAATCTGAGACTTTTTCTATACGGAAAATGTCTCAGAATATAAGACTTTTTTTATTAGGAAAATGTCTCAGAATCTGAGACTTTTTATTTACGAAAAATATATCAGAACCTTAGACTTTTTCTGTACGAAAAATGTCTCAGAATCTGAGACTTTTTCTATATAAAAATGGTATCAGAATGTGAGATTTTTTCCATACGTAATATGTTTTAGAATCTGAGACTTTTTCTATACGAAAAATGTATCAGAATCTGAGACTTTCTATACAAACAATGTCTCAGAATTCGAGACTTTTTCTGTCCCAGAATCTGAGATTTTTCTTTACGAAAAATGTCTTACAATCCTAGACTTTGCATACGGCAAGTGTTTCAAAATCTATGACTTTTGATTTTGACAAAACTTCTATAAACTTTAGACTTTTAAAATCTCAGAATCTGAAGCTTTTTCTGTACAAAAAATATTTCACAATCTGAAACGTGGGAAAAATTGCAATGTATGAATTTGACACTTTTGATATAGGAAAAATTTCTGCTTTAGAAAAAGTCTCAGATGTTTACGAAAAATCTGTTGGATTCTGAGAATTTTTCTGTAAGAAAATTTAAAATTTAAGAACAAATTAAAAAAATGTCTCTCCATTTTCGTATAAGCGAATTTATTGGCATTTAGGGGCGCTCTTAGGTCGGGGTCCTGGACACGTGCCCAGCGTGCCCTAATGGTCAAAACTGTACTGGCAATGACTTTTATATACCCTCTACCAAGGTTGGTTACCGAAACGAATAACGGTAAGGGTAACGGTAACGGTATCTAACTTTTATTTATTTCGGTAAAGGTAACGGTAAGTGTTTTCAAATCGTTTCGGTAACGGTATGTACCGGTACCGAACCAACCAAACCGGTACGTACCGGTATTATTAATTTAGTTAAAAATTTGAAAAAAGATAGAACTGAAAGCTAAAAATATTTTATAGACCCAAAAACCAGTATAGATTTGATATGATTATTATTTTTGTCATTTATTTTATGATAATTTGCAAATTATAAATTTAAAATTATGTTAGCAATTTGATTTTATTTTTTTGTTCGTTAAAATCCCTTAAAACAGGTAAAATTTTGAATACCGGTACAATACCGGTAAATTCTAATAATTATAACGGTAACGGTAAGGGTAACGGTATTCTAAAAATATTTTTAGCGGTATCGGTAACGGTAACGGTATTCGATTTGAAAGGGTTTTGAATCGGTAACGGTATAATAAGGGTAACGGTAACCGACCATGCCCTCTACCACTAATTGACGGCTATAAAAAATCTTTAAACCTTAAAATGTAAAAAATTGAAAATAAGTCTCAGAATTTTAGATTTTTTTTTATATTAGTAAAATAATCAAATTTTAAGACAATTTTTACAGGTTAAACGTATTAGTATGTTAAATATTTTTCTATCAAAGAAAAATCGCAAAATATGTGTTTTTAAGTTGTTTAGCCAAAGTGGCGACCGTGACAGGATATTTTAAAAATCAAAACAATGTTTTTTTAAATGAATCAATCATAGTTCTTCTAAGCATACTTTGCAAGTTCTGTTTCACAGTTTGTAACGTTGCAAATCGAACTCCGATTAACAACTTACATATTCACGTTAAATAATGTTTAAAACACCACCGATCATATTAATTTTCTTATGATCAATCTAAACAAATTACTCTTTTATTTTGGTAGCAGTGTAAACACGCTGATCACGCCACTCTGTATCAATTATACATGTTTGGTTGTTTGTAATACACACAACATGTAGTTACTGTGTTTGTTTGTATGTAATTTAAATTACATACACAACACAATATACATTGCGTTAAGTTTATTTGATTTAAATTTATATTTTTCTAACCATACCCGTACGAGTTCTCATTTAGTTCATTTAATCATACACTTAAGTATTTTAGTTTGAGACTCATTCGGGGTGGTTAAATTAAACTGCCAAAGGTTAATACTTAATGTATTAACCTAACTTTTAGTAGCGATAAACTTCGGTTGGTCGTTCGATTTACAGCCTTCGCGGTCTGTTCTAAACCAAACTAACACCACTAACATAATTTTACAGCCTTCGCGGTCTGTTCGGATTTACAGCCTCTGCGGACTGTTCTAAGTTTACAGCCTTCGCGGTCTGTTCTAATTTACAGCCTTCGCGGTCTGTTCTAACAAAACCATTTACAGCCTTCGCGGTCTGTTCGGATTTACAGCCTCTGCGGACTGTTCTAAGTTTACAGCCTTCGCGGTCTGTTCTAATTTACAGCCTTCGCGGTCTGTTCTAACCAAACCATTTACAGCCTTCGCGGTCTGTTCGGATTTACAGCCTCTGCGGACTGTTCTAAGTTTACAGCCTTCGCGGTCTGTTCTAATTTACAGCCTTCGCGGTCTGTTCTAACCAACCATTTACAGCCTTCGCGGTCTGTTCGGATTTACAGCCTCTGCGGACTGTTCTAAGTTTACAGCCTTCGCGGTCTGTTCTAATTTACAGCCTTCGCGGTCTGTTCTAATGAAACCATTTACAGCCTTCGCGGTCTGTTCGGATTTACAGCCTCTGCGGACTGTTCTAAGTTTACAGCCCTCGCGGTCTGTTCTAATTTACAGCCTTCGCGGTCTGTTCTAACGAAACACAATTTTACAGCCTTCGCGGTCTGTTCGGATTTACAGCCTTCGCGGTCTGTTCGATAGTAGGATTTGCACCCCCGCCGCCGAGGAGGTTGCCAACCCGAGGACGAAAGAGCCGAAGTTCTAGATCCCGAGGATTGCCGAAGGTACCCGAGTTATCTACCGAAGTGACCACAATTATACCTGAACGACTAAGCCAGTGTCGTTACCCGAGAAGATATAACCGACGAGTCGATCGTACCCGAGATACGCCGAAGTTACCCGAATCATACCAGAACGACTAAGCCAGTGTCGTTACCCGAGAAGATATAACCGACGAGTCGATCGTACCCGAGATACGCCGAAGTTACCCGAATCATACCAGAACGACTAAGCCAGTGTCGTTACCCGAGAAGATATAACCGACGAGTCGATCGTACCCGAGTGAAGCCAGTATAGTAGTTGCTATTTATGTGTATTGAAGTTATTAAAATTAATAAAGAAAATATATTATATAACCCCAAAAAGGGTAAATATATTGTGTTATTACTTAAGGTTTGGTGGTCCTCAAGTTGAACCTGGACACGACTGATCTACCTCAGCCGAAGAATAAAACCACGTCACAAGTTGATAACAAATTTCCTACCGATCGACCTGTCATTATCATTCATGTACTCTGTACCTTCCTGCACTTTGTGGGTGTCTCTATTTGTGTGTCTGTCTGTCCGTCTTTCAGACGGTATACGAGAATATAAGGTGCTAGTACTAATTTGGTTTTGTTTACTTTAATATTAAATTCTTTTTGTATTTTTATGTATGTTCTTTATTTTTTCGAGCCGAGTGAGTTTTTTTATTCTCCTGATAAAGCTGTTTAAATAATCACTTTATTTTTGTTTCTTTGGTTTTTGCTTTGAATTTGCAAATTGTTTTATTTATTTAATAGAAATTGTATGTATATTTTTTTGTTTTAGAACATTTAGAATTTAGTACACTGCCATAATTCTTAAGATCCAATAGAGATTTAATTATACAATATATTAAAAATAAGAAAACCTCAGACGCCTGTTTGTGGGTAAAAAACAATTTCTTATTATTTCTTCTATTGGCATAGACCACATGAATTGAAGATTATAATTATTATAAGAAAGAAAAAATCTGAACACAAAAAAGGTCAGTTCAAAATTATTAACAGTAATTCAGAAATATATTTTCAACGGAGAAAAGTTTTCTAAATTTAAAAAAAAAATTCTTAGATTTTGAGACATTTTTCTTGTAAAAAAATTCTCAGATTCTTAGACATTTTTTCTATATAGAAAAATTTTCAGATACTGAGACATTTTTCCTAAAGAAAAATTGTCAGATTCCTATAGAAAAATGTTTCAGAATCTGAGACTTTAGATAGAAAAAGAGAAAATGTTTCAAAATCTGTGTCTCATTCTGAAAATTTTTTTTCTACTTATATAGAAAAAGCCTGGGTGTCATTCTGAGACATTTTTTCTATATAGAAAAAGTCTCAGACTCTAAAACATTTTTTCTGTATAGAAAAGATTTTAAAAGTCTTTTCTCTATATAGAAAAATGTTTCAGAATCTAAGACTGAGAAAATGTGTCACAGAATCTAATATTTTTTTTAATATAGAAAAAATGTCTCAGAATCTAAAACTTTTTTGTATTGAGAAAATGTCTTAGAATCTGAGACTATATAGAAAAAATGTCTCCTCAGAATATAAGACTTTTTCTGAGAGTCAGATTCATAGACAAAAAAATTCTCAGAATCTGAGAATTTTTCTATAGGAAAAATGTTTTAGAATCTGATATTTTTTCTATAGAAAAATGTCTTAGAATCTGAGAATTTTTCTGTAAGCAAAGTGTCTCAGAAACTGAGAATTTTTCTATAAGAAAAATGTCACATAATCTGAGACTTTTCTATCTCAGCATCTAAAAATTTTTCTATGAGAAAAATCTCTCAGAATCTGAGACTTTTTCTATGTAGAAAAAATCTGCTAATTTTTCTATAAGAAAAATGTCTCAGAATCTGAAAATTTTTCTATAGGAAAAATGTTTTTGAATCTAAGACTTTTTCTATAAGAAAAATGTCTCAGAATATGAGAATTTTTCTACAAGAAAAATGTCTCAGAATCTAAGAATTTCTTAAAATATCTCAAAATCTAAGACTTCTGAATCTGAGAATTTTTCTATAAAAAAAAGTTCTCAGAATCTGAGTATTTGTCTATATAGAAAAAATGTCTCAGAATCTCAGAATTTTTCAGATTCCGAGACAATTTTTCTATACATTGATATTTTCTCAAAATATCTCAAAGACTTCAGAATCTGAGAATTTTTCTATAAAAAAAAAAATTCTCAGAATCAGAGTATTTTTCTATATAGAAAAAATGTCTTAGAATCTCAGAATTTTTTAGATTCTGAGACAATTTTTCTATACAGAAAAATTCTCAAATTCTGAGACATTTTTTTTTTATATAGAAAAATTCTCAGATTCTGAGACTTTTTTTCTATATAGAAAAATTCTCAGATTCTAAGAAATTTTTTCTATATAGAAAAATTCTCAGATTCTGAGACATTTTTTCTATAAAGAAAAATTCTCAGATTCTGGGACATTTTTTCTATATAGAAAAATTCTCAGATTTTATTTAGAAAAAGTCTCAGATTCTTAACAATTTTTTCTATATAAAAAAGTTTTAGATTCTGACACATTGTTGCTATATAGAAAAATTCTAAGATTCTGAGACATTTTTTTTTATAGAAAAATTCTCATATTCTGAGACATTTTTTCTATATAGAAAAATTCTTAGATTCTGAGACATTTTTTTTTATATAAAAAAATTCTTAGATTTTCTTTCTATGTTGAAAAAGTTTCAGACTCTGAGACATTTGTTCTTTATAAAAAAAAGTGTCAGGTTCTGAGACATTTTTCTTATAGAAAAAGTCTCAGATTCTGAGACATTTTTCTTATAGAAAAAGTCTCAGATTCTGAGACATTTTTCTTATAGAAAAAGTCTCAGATTCTGAGACATTTTTCTTATAGAAAAAGTCTCAGATTCTGAGACATTTTTCTTATAGAAAAAGTCTCAGATTCTGAGACATTTTTCTTATAGAAAAAGTCTCAGATTCTGAGACATTTTTCTTATAGGAAAAGTCTCAGATTCTGAGACATTTTTCTTATAGAAAAAGTCTCAGATTCTGAGACATTTTTCTTATAGAAAAAGTCTCAGATTCTGAGACATTTTTCTTATAGAAAAAGTCTCAGATTCTGAGACATTTTTCTTATAGAAAAAGTCTCAGATTCTGAGACATTTTTCTTATAGAAAAAGTCTCAGATTCTGAGACATTTTTCTTATAGAAAAAGTCTCAGATTCTGAGACATTTTTCTTATAGAAAAAGTCTCAGATTCTGAGACATTTTTCTTATAGAAAAAGTTTCAGATTCTGAGACATTTTTCTTATAGAAAAAGTTTCAGATTCTGAGACATTTTTCTTATAGAAAAAGTCTCAGATTCTGAGACATTTTTCTTATAGAAAAAGTCTCAGATTCTGAGACATTTTTCTTATAGAAAAAGTCTCAGATTCTGAGACATTTTTCTTATAGAAAAAGTCTCAGATTCTGAGACATTTTTCTTATAGAAAAAGTCTCAGATTCTGAGACATTTTTCTTATAGAAAAAGTCTCAGATTCTGAGACATTTTTCTTATAGAAAAAGTCTCAGATTCTGAGACATTTTTCTTATAGAAAAAGTCTCAGATTCTGAGACATTTTTCTTATAGAAAAAGTCTCAGATTCTTAGACATTTTTCTTATAGAAAAAGTCTCAGATTCTGAGACATTTTTCTTATAGAAAAAGTCTCAGATTCTGAGACATTTTTCTTATAGAAAAAGTCTCAGATTCTGAGACATTTTTCTTATAGAAAAAGTCTCAGATTCTGAGACATTTTTCTTATAGAAAAAGTCTCAGATTCTGAGACATTTTTCTTATAGAAAAAGTCTCAGATTCTGAGACATTTTTCTTATAGAAAAAGTCTCAGATTCTGAGACATTTTTCTTATAGAAAAAGTCTCAGATTCTGAGACATTTTTCTTATAGAAAAAGTCTCAGATTCTGAGACATTTTTCTTATAGAAAAAGTCTCAGATTCTGAGACATTTTTCTTATAGAAAAAGTCTCAGATTCTGAGACATTTTTCTTATAGAAAAAGTCTCAGATTCTGAGACATTTTTCTTATAGAAAAAGTCTCAGATTCTGAGACATTTTTCTTATAGAAAAAGTCTCAGATTCTGAGACATTTTTCTTATAGAAAAAGTCTCAGATTCTGAGACATTTTTCTTATAGAAAAAGTCTCAGATTCTGAGACATTTTTCTTATAGAAAAAGTTTCAGATTCTGAGACATTTTTCTTATAGAAAAAGTCTCAGATTCTGAGACATTTTTCTTATAGAAAAAGTCTCAGATTCTGAGACATTTTTCTTATAGAAAAAGTCTCAGATTCTGAGACATTTTTTTTATAGAAAAAGTCTCAGATTCTGAGACATTTTTCTTATAGAAAAAGTCTCAGATTCTGAGACATTTTTCTTATAGAAAAAGTCTCAGATTCTGAGACATTTTTCTTATAGAAAAAGTCTCAGATTCTGAGACATTTTTCTTATAGAAAAAGTCTCAGATTCTGAGACATTTTTCTTATAGAAAAAGTCTCAGATTCTGAGACATTTTTCTTATAGAAAAAGTCTCAGATTCTGAGACATTTTTCTTATAGAAAAAGTCTCAGATTCTGAGACATTTTTCTTATAGAAAAAGTCTCAGATTCTGAGACATTTTTCTTATAGGAAAAGTCTCAGATTCTGAGACATTTTTCTTATAGAAAAAGTCTCAGATTCTGAGACATTTTTCTTATAGAAAAAGTCTCAGATTCTGAGACATTTTTCTTATAGAAAAAGTCTCAGATTCTGAGACATTTTTCTTATAGAAAAAGTCTCAGATTCTGAGACATTTTTCTTATAGAAAAAGTCTCAGATTCTGAGACATTTTTCTTATAGAAAAAGTCTCAGATTCTGAGACATTTTTCTTATAGAAAAAGTCTCAGATTCTGAGACATTTTTCTTATAGAAAAAGTCTCAGATTCTGAGACATTTTTCTTATAGAAAAAGTCTCAGATTCTGAGACATTTTTCTTATAGAAAAAGTCTCAGATTCTGAGACATTTTTCTTATAGAAAAAGTTTCAGATTCTGAGACATTTTTCTTATAGAAAAAGTTTCAGATTCTGAGACATTTTTCTTATAGAAAAAGTCTCAGATTCTGAGACATTTTTCTTATAGAAAAAGTCTCAGATTCTGAGACATTTTTCTTATAGAAAAAGTCTCAGATTCTGAGACATTTTTCTTATAGAAAAAGTCTCAGATTCTGAGACATTTTTCTTATAGAAAAAGTCTCAGATTCTGAGACATTTTTCTTATAGAAAAAGTCTCAGATTCTGAGACATTTTTCTTATAGAAAAAGTCTCAGATTCTGAGACATTTTTCTTATAGAAAAAGTCTCAGATTCTGAGACATTTTTCTTATAGAAAAAGTCTCAGATTCTGAGACATTTTTCTTATAGAAAAAGTCTCAGATTCTGAGACATTTTTCTTATAGAAAAAGTCTCAGATTCTGAGACATTTTTCTTATAGAAAAAGTCTCAGATTCTGAGACATTTTTCTTATAGAAAAAGTCTCAGATTCTGAGACATTTTTCTTATAGAAAAAGTCTCAGATTCTGAGACATTTTTCTTATAGAAAAAATCTCATATTTTGAGACATTTTTTTAATAGAAACTTTCTCAGATTCTGAGACATTTTCCTTATAGAAGATTTCTCAGATTCTGAGACATTTTCCTTATAGAAATTTCTTAGATTCTGAGACATTTTGCTTATAGAAAATTTCTCAGATTCTGATACGTTTTTCTTATAGAAAATTTCTGAGATTCTGAGACATTTTTCGTATTAAAAATTTTTTTAGATTCTGAGACATTTTTCTTACATAAAAATTCTCAGATTCTAAGACATTTTTCTTAAAGAAAAATTCTCAGATTTTGAGACATTTTTCTTATAGAAAAATTCTCAGATTCTGAAACATTTTTCTTATAGAAATATTCTCAGTTTCTGAGGCATTTTTCTTATACAATAATTCTCAGATTCTAAGACATTTTTCCTATAGAAAAAATCTCAGATTCTGAGACATTTTTCTTATAGAAAAATTCTCAGATTCTAAGACATTTTTCCTATAAAAAAATCTCAGATTCTTCGAAATTTTTTATATATGGAAAAATTCTTAGATTTTGAGACATTTTTTTATATAGAAAAATTTTCAGATTCTGAGACATTTTTCTTATAAAAAAATTCCCAGATTCTGAGTCATTTTTCCTATAGAAAAATTCTCAAATTCTGATACATTTTTCTTATAGAAAAATTATCAGACTTTGAAACACTTTTTCCAATATTAGAAATATGAAGTGTAACGCACTGTTATTTAGGGGCTAAAAATTCACTTTTGTTTTATTAATTGTATTTGTTCTCTAATTGTTGTTTATTTCATAAAAAAAACAATAGCACTTTTCAATTGTACAATACTTAGCCGCACAATTTGTTAACAACAATTTGTTGTGTACTCGTTTATTTTTTTGTTCTAAGATAAATGGGAGAATTAACTGAATATACACAAAAAAATAAATAATTTCCAACGTCAAATAATTATTTTTTTGCATTTGATCTGATTTGTTTACTTCATTAATGTTTAAAATTTTATGAGTTTATAAAAAATATTTTATGAACTTTGGTGAGGGATAAACCGATCTAATAGAATTGAGACACTTATGCCAAAAAACTTCTGAAGTGTGAATGGACAATTGGCAGATTTGAAAAGAAAAAGATTTATTAAAAGGTTAAACAAAAATGTACTATGATATAGAGAGGTATTAGCTGTGTTTTTTTTAAAGTTATTTTTTGGTGTAAAAATTAAAATTCAGTGTACTGTGTGCTTATATTCAAAAACCTCTAACTCAAAAAACTATATAATATCAAAAATTCTAAAAAGATAATCAAAATTCATAAAATATTCAGTTTTACCACAGAAAAATAAAAATGCAGAAAAAAAATCACAAAAACAAGTTAGAAAAATGCACTTTCCCATTTCTTTTGTTTATAGATTTCAAGCAGTTTTCTTCTACAAATGTTACTATATCCCTAAATTTAATTGCATAGGTAAAACCACGAAATAACATAAGACAACGCGAATTTTAATAAATATTTAATTGATCAATTGATTACATTTGATTTTAAATTTCGTATAAAAAGTCTTAAAAAATCACAAAATAAATTCGCGCCGCTCTGAACAGCTGTTTTTTTTTTTTTGCCTTTATAATTGAAGGGCTTATTCTAAAAACTCGATAAGCAACATTTTATTTTATAGTGGTTTTTGCCTTAAAACTTTTAAAATAATGTAGAAAATAGAACTTTTGCAGAACTTTTATTCTCTATATACTTGTACGAAGGGTTAAGGAAGACTTCTGCCAAAAATCTGTCAATGCAACATCAGCAGAAGGCGAAAAACACGAAAAATTAAAATGTTGCATATCAAGTTCTTGCAGTAAGCCCTTTAATTAAAAAAAAATTTTTTTGTTAAAAACACTTATTGTGTTTCTTTGGTTCGGGACATTTATTTTGTTTTAGAAAAAATTGAAATTAAAAGTTTTGAGTAGAAATTTTTAACATAAAAATTTAATTTCTGCAGAAATTTCATGAAATTAAAAATCTTTTGCAAATTTGTTAATATCAATTGTAATTCAGAAATTCAAAACTTTCCTTCTTTTTGATTAATATTTTCTGAATATCACTTTACATTTTTAATCCATAGTTTTGGAATATAAATTTATATTTCTGAATTTAAGTTGAGATTTTTAAATTTTCATTGGTATTTCCTGAAGTCATAAAACGCACCTATTATGTGATATATTAGGAAATACAACAATATATTTTTTTATTTCTAAACAATTAACTTTTGTCATGCTATTTAGAACAAAGCTTCAAAAAAATAGCAGTATTATGTATTTTTTACAGAAAAAACGTCGCACTTTTTTTCAAATAATATTTTTGACCTTGTGTCATTAAAAGTGAGAAGAAATGTAGTTTACACATAGAGAAACAATTCAAAATCTAGATAAGAACTTGTTAGTAAACTATTTTAGAAACATTTTAAATTTATAGATTCGATAAAGAATCTGAGATTTTTTCTTTATAGCAAAAATGTCACAGAATCTGAGACATTTTCTATATAGAAAAAATGTCTCAGAATATGAAACTTTTTCTATAAAAAAATTTTTCACAGAAACTGAAACTTTTTTTATGTAGAAAAAATTTTTCAGAATGTCTCAGAATCTGAGAATTTTATTATATAGAAATTTATATTTCCGAAAAAATGTCTCAGAATCTCAGAATTTTTCTATATAAAAAAATGTCTCAGAATCTAAGACTTTTTCTATACAGAATCTGAGACTCTTTCTATATTTTGGTAAAAAAAAAATCCGCGATTTTTTTTTTGTCAAAAAATATATTCGTACTTGTTTAAATACCATTTGGTGTTTAATTATGTTCACATATGTCAACCCGAAGCCGAATTAAAGCATTTTGTATTTTTAGGTTATGTTGAATGTAATGAAATTTTTGAGGTGTGCTTACATTTTCGTTCATAACTTTTGAACTGCTAAACCGATATCGCTCAAATGCAATACCAAAATTCTCGGAAGAACTTCCAATATATATGTTAAGTTTCAGTCATCTCTATGCAATATTTTGTTCGTGACAGCATTTTCCACAGACAGACAGACGGACAGACGGACATCGCTAGAATGTCTTAAAATCGATCGGGCATCATGAATATATATACTTTATGGGGTCCCAGATATTTCGATGAGTTACAAACGGAATGACAAACTTATATATACCCTCTATCACTAAGTGGAGGGTATAAAAAAATGTATCAGAATCTGAGAAAATGTCTTAGAATTCTGAAAAAAATGTCTCAGAACCTAAGATTTTTATCTATATAGAAAAAATGTCTCAGAATCTAAGACTTTTTCTTTATAAAAAAATGTCTCAGAATATGAGACTTTTTCTATAAAAAAAAATCTCAGAAAATGTACTTTTTTTATATAGAAAAAATGTTTCAGAATGTCTCTGAATCTGAGATGTCTCAAAATCTGAGACTTTTTCTAAATAGAAATTTATGTTTCTGAAAAAATGTCTCAGAATCTCAGACTTTTTCTATATAGAAAAAACATCTCAGAATCTAAGACTTTTTCTTTACAGAATCTGAGAATCTCAGAGTCTGAGACTTTTTCTATATAGAAAAAATGCCTCAGAGTCTGAGATTTTTTCTATTTAGAAAAAATGACTCAGAATCTGAGATTTTTTCTATATAGAAAAAATGTCTCAGAATCTGAGATTTTTTATATACAGAAAAAATGTCTCAGAATCTGAGATTTTTCTACATAGAAAAAATGTCTCAGAATGTGAGATTTTTTCTATAAAGATAAAATGTCTCAGAATCTGAAATTTTTTTCTATATAGAAAAAATGTATCAGAATCTGAGAATTAAAAAAAAAAGAATTTAAGATTTTTTATATGGAAAAATGTCTCAGAATCTGAGATTTTTTTCTATATAGAAAAAATGTCTCAGAATCTGAGATTTTTTTCTATATAGAAAAAATGTCTCAGAATCTGAGATTTTTTTCTATACAGAAAAAACGTTACAGAATCTGATATTTTTTTCTATATAGAAAAAAATTTCAGAATCTGAGACTTTCTATATTGAAAAAATGTCTCACAATCAGAGATATTTTTTATATAGAAAAAATGTTTCAAAATCTGAGATTAATTAAAAAAAATCAGTCTCAGAATCTGAGACAATTCTGGCAAATTTTAAAATTCCACATGATTAATTCAAATTTTTAATTTTCTTTTTTAAATTTTTTTTACAGGGAAAATGTCTTTGTGGTCAATATATACGAGCAAGATTAAGACGAGCTGGAGTTTTAAATCGTAAAGCTATACAAAGACTGCGTTGTATATTGGAACCCTCATCCGAAGTGGTTTATGAGATATTTCCAGCCTTAAATAGTGTAAGAATAAAATATGAATCCGTTTAATCTAAAATATTGACTAAATTTGTTTAAAAACTTTTTTTAGATGGGTGAAGAACTTGAACGTATGCATCCTCGGGTCTATACAAATGTTTCACGACAATTATCTAGAGCCCCCTACGGTGAACTGGTGGACAGTGATACGGCACCAATGTTATTAAATCTTGTAGCTAAAGAACTATTTTCTCGTCATCATGATAAAGAACGAATAACATGGGCGAAAATTATTTCAGTATTTGCTGTTTGCGGTGGTTTCGCTATAGATTGTGTGCGTCAGGGTCACTATGACTATTTGCAATTTCTGGTCGATGGTGTAGCGGAAATAATCGAAGATGATTTGGTACAATGGTTGGCGGAACGTGGTGGTTGGTTAGGTTTACAGCAGCATATTAGGCCAAAGGGATCACAGCAATTTAGTTTTTTGGATTGGTTAACGCTATTTGTAGCTATTTCGGCTAGTTTATATGTTGTAGCAAATTTAATTAAACATATTGGTTGCCATTTATATTCATTGTTATATTAAACAAAACAAAAATCACACTAAACAACTTTCTATTATTCTACTCTAAAATAATTTCCTTAATTTATACGACTACACATATTTTTTAATTTTAATTTTGTTGAGTTATGTTTGAATATTAATAAAAAATAATTTTTGTTAAAATTTTAAGTATTTTTTTGGTTGAAATGTGAACCGATTCGGAAATTTTTGGGATTTTAGGAAATTTTCATTTTAAAAAATCTGTTATTGCAATTTATTGCTATACTAAAGATGCTAGAGAGCAAATAGCAAAAATAAGAGATCATCTTTAAAAACTTGGAAAAAATTTCTAAAAATAAATTGTATATGATTTTTTTCTAAAAAAAAAATTTAAGTACAATTTATTCCATTCCAAAAATAATTTTTTTTTTGCAATTTATTGCTTAACTAAAGCTGCTAGAGGGTGATTCCATGTCAAACCGCACAGAAAACTGTGATTTTCGGATTTGTCACCTCCGATTTTAATGAAATTCGCAAAAAATATTTGACATGCGTTGTTTTCATAAAATGATTACCTTACAGGCTCCAAAAATTTTTAGTTTTCGAAATATGTCTTCTTGAAAATTGGCAAAAACATCAAATTTTCAATAAGGTGCACATACAAAGTCACCCATAACTTTAAAACTATAAAACCCACAATTACCAAATAGGTACCATTTGAAAGCTGAAAGGATTACCTTAAAAGTGACATACACAATTTTTTCTTGTAATGAAAGGTCAAAGGTCATATTTCAATGTCTAATGTTCAAAGACCTATATCTCAAAATCCGATATTTTTTAAATTCTCAAAAAAATATATGATAACAATCAAGTCTTTCCCTACATTTGTATCAAAATTTCAGGGTGGACACTCATATGGTTCCAAAGTTACAGAAGAAAACGTGCTCGAAGGCAAGGTTTTTTCTACGAGTTCATATAAAAAATATTGCACAAACAAAACAATATACATAGTCGTAAACAAAGGTGCGGGTCTAGAACAAGGCTTAATACTTTTTATGTATTTTAAGTTATATTGTAGGAGGTTTCTTGTTCTTTTACAAGGAAAGTCCTCGAAAGTGAACATACCAGATTTCTTTAAAATTTATGTCGGCCTAAATTCAGGTTAAACGGGGTTAAAAATTACCCATTTTCAGTTATTTTTTTTAAGTTTAGGTACTTTATATTGATGCCACATATAACAGATCGGTTTCATTCGAAACCTATATTCTTCCATAGTAGGGAAATAGGAATGGGGGAACCGTATGTTCAAAGCGGAATAAAGCTCATAAACAATAATATAATCAAGCATAAAAATGGTTTAGAAATGAAAACAGACGCCAATTTTTTTTTTTTTCAAATGAAACGGATCTGATATAAGTGGCATCAATGTACCTAAAAGTTAAAATTACTAAAACTCGGTAATTTTTGACTCCCGTTTAACCCTGTAAAACTAAATTAAGACCAATAAGCTCAGACAGGTCGATGTTAGATATTTGTTGTCTTTCATGGGCATAAATTTCAAAGAAATTACATATGTTCACTTTGAAGATTTTCCTTGTAAGAAAACAAGAAAACCCTACGATAAAATTCAGTTTTGATAGTGAAATCAAATTCAGGAGGTCGAAATATTAATAAATAATGGGTTCAGTTTTTAGGTCCGTCCCATTGTTTGTTTACTGCTAGCAACATGCTAGCATGCTATGCTGCTTCGTGTGTGTAAGCTTTTGCAATGAACTCGTAGAGAAAATCTTGACTTCAAGCACGTTTTCCTCTGTAACTTTGGAACCATATGAGTGTCCACCCTGAAATTTTGATACAAATGTAGGGAAAGACTTGATTGTTATCATATATTTTTTTGAGAATTTTTAAAATATCGGATTTTGAGATATAGGTCTTTGAACATTAGACCTTGAAATATGACCTTTGACCTTTCGTTACAAGAAAAAATTGTGCATGCCACTTATAAGGTAATCCTTTCAGCTTTCAAATGGTACCTATTTGGTAATTGTGGGTTTTATAGTTTTAAAGTTATGGATGACTTTGTATGTGCATCTTATTGAAAATTTGACGTTTTTACCAATTTTCAAGACGCCATATTTCGAAAACCGAAAGATTTTGGAGCCAGAAAGGTAATGATTTTAGGAACACTATCCATTTGCAATATATTTGGCAAATTTTATTTAAATCGAAGGTGACAAATCCGAATGCTGTGTGGTTTGAGCTGGATTTGCCCTAGAACAAAAAAAGCAAAAACTGAGGGTCATAGGCAAAAATATCAGAAATTGGGGATCATCACATAAAAAATGTCTCAGAATCTGAGATTTTTTCTATATAAAAAAATGTCTCAGAATCTAAAATTTTTTCTATATAAAAAAAATGTCTCAGAATCTAAGATTTTTTCTATATAAAAAAAATGTCTCAGAATCTGAGATTTTTTTTATATAAACAAAATGTTTCAGAATCTAAGATTTTTTTTATATAGAAAAAATGTCTCAGAATCTGAGATTTTTTTTTCTATATAGAAAAAATGTCTCAGAATCTGAGATTTTTTTCTATTTATAAAAAATGTCTCAGAATCTGAGACTTTTTCTATTTAGAAAAAATATCTCAAAATCTGAGACTTTTTCTATTTAGAAAAAATGTCTCAGAATATGAGACTTTTTCTATTTAGAAAAAATGTCTCAGAATCTGAGACTTTTTCTATATACAAAAAATGTCTCAGAATCTGAGATTTTTTTCTATATAGAAAAAATTTCTCAGAATCTGAGATTTTTTTCTATATAGAAAAAATTTCTCAGAATCTGAGATTTTTTTCTATATAGAAAAAATGTCTCAGAATCTGAGACTTTTTCTATTTAGAAAAAATGTCTCAGAATCTAAGACTTTTTCTATTTAGAAAAAATGTCTCAGAATCTGAGACTCTTTCTATTTAGAAAAAATGTCTCAGAATCTGAGACTTTTTCTATATAAAAAAAATGTCTCAAAATCTGAGATTTTTTCAATATAGAAAAAATGTCTCAGAATCTGAGATTTTTTCTATATAGAAAAAATGTCTCAGAATCTGAGATTTTTTCTATTTAGAAAAAATGTCTCAGAATCTGAGACTTTTTTTATTTAGTAAAAATGTGTCTGAATCTGAAACTTTTTCTATTTAGAAAAAATGTCTCAGAATCTGAGACTTTTTCTATTTACCAAAAATGTCTCAGAATCTGAGATTTTTTCTATATAGAAAAAATGTCTCAGAATCTGAGATTTTTTCTATATAGAAAAAATGTCTCAGAATCTGAGATTTTTTCTATATAGAAAAAATGTCTCAGAATCTGAGATTTTTTCTATATAGAAAAAATGTCTCAGAATCTGAGATTTTTTTTATATAGAAAAAATGTCTCAGAACCTGAGATTTTTTCTATATAGAAAAAATGTCTCAGAATCTAATATTTTTTTGGCTGAAAATTTGCTAAAATTCACTTTATATGATATTTATTTAAAAAAAAGTTGTTTGCAATTTATTGCTTAAATAAAGGTGCTATAGGCAAAATATCAAAATATGAATATTTTTAAAAAACAACGTTAACTGCAATTTATTGCTTATCTTAAGGTGCTAGAGCAAAAAAAAAACTAAAATTAGGATTCAACGCTATAAATTATAAAATTTCAAATCAATCAAAATATTTATTATGGAAAATTTGACTTGACCTAGTGTATGAATTCCCTCCTCAGTTTCCAACACATTTGAAAAACTTTTTTTTTTGAGTAAAATAAGTGAAAATTTATTTTGTGTAAATTAAAATTAAAAAAAAAATTATTTAAAAAAAATTTATTTAAATTAAAAAAAAAAATTGGCGACCGGAACTTGTCTGTGCCTTATTCCGATCTTTATGTGATTCCATCCTTGTCTAGGGGAGTGCTAACCAGCTCTCCTTTCAAACAACACGATTGTTGAATTTTTACTTTGGTACTTATACTAACAAATGTTTTAAAAAGAAAATGAGAATTATAATTTTAATGCCCTAAAAATAGAATTCAACAACACACCACAGCACACCACAACACACCACATCAAACAGGGTTGATTTGTCATACACATTCTATTACATTGGTGTATGTCTTTACTAATTCTATAGGTGGTGAGTTAAAATGAATTTTATAAAGCATTGCCAAGTATGAATTTTATTCTAAAATAAATTAAAGCAGCAGGCGACAAATTTTTAAATTATAAAAACACTTGCTATAAATTAGCAACGTAATGGGATAAAAGGGGCAACAAATTGTACTTTGGTACTTTTTGTATCTTCTGAAATAATGGTTTTAGGAACGTGAAATGAAGAATGTAAAATCATTAAGAAGCAAAAAAAAAAACATTCTAAAAAAGTACTTTTTAGAAAGTTTCGATTTTAAAACGCCTTAAAAAAGTGCACTTTCGTACTTTTTTCATGTCCTGAAATAATGAACATAAAAACTTTCTTATTCAAACGGGGTAAAAAGGGGTAAAATAGTGTACTTTTGTTCTTCAGAAAAATATTTTACAGATTCTGAAACATTTTTTCTAATGAAATTCTTACATAGTTGCTGAGGTATTTTTTTTTTTTTTTTAAAGTTAGACATTTTCTTAAGGAAAAAAATTCTTAAAATTTGAGATAGTTTTACTATCGTAAAATTCTTACATGCTGAGTCAAATAAGTATTAAAATATTTTCTGAAAATTCTGAATTTTTCAAAAGAAAGACTCTGTAATTGTTTATTTGTATAACTCATGTATATACAGAAAGGAATGAAACCTACTTGGAACGAAATGAAATGAAACAAGGAACGTAATGGAATAGAACGTGGAACGAAATGGCATGGGATAAAAAACGCAGAAAAAGACTCCGACAGGAGATAATTGGTAACAATTATCACCATACATAATAAGCCCCTGGATCCTTTATTTATCCGTGTTTTTCATAAATTAAATTTTTTTTTTTTTTTTTGGATTTTTCCAAAATGGGCTTTCAAGGTCACTATTTTAAAAAAGTAAATAAAATACAAAGATAATAAATAATAAAGATACAGCAATGGGGACAGTTGCTGAGTTCGAATAGGTAGTTCAAAAATATCGAATGTGTCTTTCGAAAAATTTTTAATTTTTTTTTTTTTTTGAAAAATAGAACATTATGGCCACTATGTATAACAGTATTTTTTAACAGAAAATATTGTTTTGGAAGGCTTGCTGTTCACAGCATAAATTCTTCTACATTTTTTTTCAACTTGAACCCTTATAACAAATATAATTAGAGCCCGTGCTCGATCTGTACTTACAGAAAAAATCGAATAAAATTACTGACAAAATATGTCGCCATTAGGCACGTCTCCGAAACAGAAAATGCAAATTCCTTCATTTGTGTCTGCAATTCCAGATCATGTTGGTAACCCTTGCGAAATAATGTAAAAGACAAAAAAGTTGAAAGAAAGTATGAAGTGGGGTTGAGATTGCTAGAAATAGAATTGTAGTGTTGGAAACTGTCAAAATTTATTCTGTAGAAACTATAAATATTCACATATATAAAAAACAGTTTTCATTAACAAGACAAACCGACATTTAAAATCCTACTGATGATGACACTAACTGGGGTGTTTGAAACCGGTATAGGAAATACCAGAAATGTCTATAATTTTTAGAAATTCAATTTTTCTTCTACATTTTTTCAACTTGAACCCTTATAACAAATATAATTAGAGCCCGTGCTCGATCTGTACTTACAGAAAAAATCGAATAAAATTACTGACAAAATATGTCGCCATTAGGCACGTCTCCGAAACAGAAAATGCAAATTCCTTCATTTGTGTCTGCAATTCCAGATCATGTTGGTAACCCTTGCGAAATAATGTAAGAGACAAAAAAGTTGAAAGAAAGTATGAAGTGGGGTTGAGATTGCTAGAAATAGAATTGTAGTGTTGGAAACTGTCAAAATTTATTCTGTAGAAACTATAAATATTCACATATATAAAAAACAGTTTTCATTAACAAGACAAACCGACATTTAAAATCCTACTGATGATGACACTAACTGGGGTGTTTGAAACCGGTATAGGTTGTTAGGTTGTAGGTTGTAAGTGGCTGCTGACGTTTTACGTCAACACACGTAGACTCTGAGGTCCATTGTGATACCACCGGTATAGGAAATACCAGAAATGTCTATAATTTTTAGAAATTCAATTTTTCTTCTACATTTTTTCAACTTGAACCCTTAGAAAAGCTTTAATTTTCTTAAAAACCTGAAACTAATTTACAAAAAAGTCCTGCGCTTGAACGCAGGGGATTCGAAAATGTCGCTTTTTTTCGGCCCGCCCCCTTTTGAGGGCGTGGATAACAAAAATAATTTTAAAAAATGATAAAATTATAATACATTAGTGCACAAAGCAGAATAAAATGTATTTCTAAACATATCCCATGAGGGCAAGGAGTCTCCTAACTCAAAGCTTCTCCTCCCACCCAAAAACGCCCCAGTCAATTTTTTTTTAATTTGTATACCCTTCACTTAGTGATAGAGAGTATATATGTTTGTCATTCCGTTTGTAACTCATCGAAACATCGGTCTAAGACCCTATAATGTATATATATATTATTGATCAGTGATCGATTTTAAGACATTCTAGCGATGTCCGTCTGTCTGTCCGTCTGTGTAAATGGTGATCACGGACAAAGTATTAACAGCTAAGACTTAGCATATTTACTTATTGTTGCCCTAGGCAGATTGGTATTGCATTTGAGCAAAATCGGTTCAGCGGTTCAAAAGTTATGAAAGAAAATGTAAGGACACCTCGAAAATTTTGGTGCATTGAACATAACCTAAAAATATATAATGCTTAATTCGGCTGCTGGTTGACACATGTGAACAGAATTAATGACCGAATGGTATTTAAACAAGTACAAATGTTTTTTAAAAAAAATTTTACGCCAAATTTTTTTTCGCAAAAAAATTTTTTCCGCGAATTTTTTTTAAAAAAAAATTTTTGTTTTTTTTTTTTGCAAATAAACTTTTTTTTACATTGTGGAGGGTATCAATACATTCCGCAAGGTTGAATTTAATTTTTTTTACTTGTTTTAAGGGCAGTTTACATGTTAACTACCCTCGACCACCCTTATCTACTATTTCCCAGTATGGTAATACGGTTTGCCGGGTTCAAATAATTTTGTATGAAAAATAATTTGAATTTGACAAATGCTGGGAAATAGTAGATAAGGGTGGTCAAGGGCAGTTAACGTGTAAATCAAGCTTTACATATAAAAGAATCGGCACAACCGAATTTAACACTCTCACTTGTTTTTTACAAAATTTTTACAGCTGTGATGTTCTGTGGTATGTCACTATTGAACAGGCACGGGTTGTGTTTCTAAGGGATAGTTTTTTTTGGGTCCGGGTGATATGTCACGTGACCTTTCATGGACCTTCCGGGTATTTAAAAAACGTTTTTTACATTCTGCAACCGATTCGATTTTTTTTTTTGAAAAAAAGAGTATTTTTATTTGTTTTTTTTTTTGCTATTAAGCAATTTTATTAAATAAAAATATTTATATTGTACTATTTTTAAATTTTAAATTCCTTAAAACTAAATTAATACAAGTTAAAGTTAATGTGAGAATAATCAAGAGGAAATTTTAAATTAAACAATATAACAAATACAAATAGATGAGTGATTTTTTGTTAATCTTTAATGAAAAAGGTAAAACGAAAGCATTCAAATATTATAAAGTAAATATGACTTTAGTTAGTACGTACTACGTAAGTGGGGGATGAGAGGATAACAACAAATAACTTATGAAAACTACAAAAAAATAATCATCATGTCCAAATAAATATTTTTCTATAAAATTAAATGGAACATTTCAAATGTTAAGGAGTTTGTTTTTTTTATATATATAAAATTATAACTAATAACTTAAATAATAAATATAAGATTAAGGGGGGAAATGGTTTTATAACAAGAGCATTCATTTCAGTATTTCTTTTTTTTCAATTGTAAAATTGAAAATTGGAAATTGTGAAAATAGAAAATAGAAAAATGGAAAATTGTAAAAATGTAAATATGTAAAAAGTGCAAATCATAAGTTAATAGGTTCTTTTATTAGATAATTTAAATATTTTTTTTGAAAATTTCTATCAAAATTTTGTTATGTAGCCGCTCACATCAATGAGAGTAGAATGTTGCTTTTTTACATTTTTCCATTTTTGCATTTTCTAAAATGAATACCCCTAATAATTTTAAGCAGGTGAATTTAATATTATTTTAAAACTTTCTTTGGAAAAGAGAACCACTTGGTAATTAACAAAATATTAATTTCACCCAACCCCGGTAATAATTGTTTGAAAATTTTAAATACTTGTTAATAATAAACTAAATGTTTCAATTGGGTCAATATTTTAATTGCCAAAGTTAAGAATATTTTTGTTTAATTGTCAAATTAAATTTACATTTTACTTTTCTCATTGGCCACCGTTTCCAAACGTTGTATTATCTTACTTAAATCCAAATCTTTATTAATTTTCAAATACATGGTTTTGCGCACTTCATGGAAGGCCAGCCATACTGGTACTTCTTTAGCCAAAAGTTTTAAATGATTTTCAATTTCTTGCGGTGTTAGGCTGGTACGGAAACTATTTTCGATTTTCTTAATAACAACGTCTTGGGTTAAAACACCTTTGCGCTCTGTTACGAAAACATTACGTAAATGACGAGCCAATTCGGGTAGACGGGAATATTTAGTAGCCTCTTGATCTTGGGAAGGCCTACGTGTCATAGCATCTAAAGCTTTGGCCGCTTGTTTGGCACGTATTTTGTCTAACAAAGATTTGGGTACACCTTTTAATAAATTTGATGTAGTGGGAGTCTGCGGTGTTGTTGTAGTTGAGGTAGAGTTGGAGGTAGTTGCTGAAGTTGAAGCTCCGCTGCTACTGCTGCAAGTTTCTGCCGATTTTGTTCCCGTGTCTTTTGTAGCTGTTTGTGCATTTGTGGATTCTGCTTTGGTATTGCTTTCTCCTTTTGTTATGGTTTCTAAATTTTTAACATTTTCTGCTGTAACCTTATCCGCCTCCAATTTAGCTTCATATCTTTCCATTACCCGTTCCATAGGTGTAGCACAATTGAAAAGATTGCGGGCTGTCGATAAAATATCTTTAGCTGATGAATATTTTTCCACATTTGGTGGTTGTGGCAATTGGCTCACTTCAATTTCTGGACAAATTTCTAAATCAAAGTCCGGATGCCAACGTGTCACCTTTTCCCGTGGTATAGAAATAGGAGGATCCAAGGATTTTAAAAATTTCTCATGTTGTTGCTTAACCCTTTCCAATAAAATTGCCTGGAATTTTTGTAATCTTTCTGTCATAACATGTGGATTCATTGAATTACTCTGGGCCGCTGCCAATACATCATCTTCATCAATTTGTTTAAGCTTCATTTTTTCCGGTAAATTTTCCACATTGGGTGTTATTACCAATTGATAGTAATCCGCCTTTGAAGCCGAACCATAATTACGCATTTTCATTTGTGTGAATATGAATGCTTCCGGATAGAGATGTTTGATTTGTGCCAAATGAGTTTCATAGAAATTTTTACGCATCATCCGTTGTACGGCCGGTTTAAGTTTTTTAAAGGTTATACATTCTTTGCGATTATGAAACATAGCGCAAACCGAATCTAAGGCCTTAAAAATCTCAATAAGATGACGATATTTATAGGGTAATGGTAATTGACCAGCTTTACTTGTTTCAGCCAAGGACATAAAACGTTGATAGGCCGGTGGGACCACCATTTTAGATGGTGAACCCAATTTAGCCGGACTAAATAGCACACGTTTGGAGACATCTGTATGACGTGGTGACATAAGTTCATTTTTATCTGGTGTTTTTGGTGGTAGTTTTGTGGGAGTTTTAAATGTTTTTGAGGGGCTAAAATAAAAAGAAGGTACAGTAAAGTAATTAATATTTTTGTTTTATGTTAAATTAGTTTTCATTTGTTAGTTTAATAATTCTTGATAATTTCCATTATATTCTTGGCCCAAACGCCTACTTCTTTTCCTACTTGTTTAAATTTATCCATCCATTTGTTAGTTTTGTTCCTTTTTTAGTTTTAATTCATTTAAATTAACTTCTTAAACGCCAACTTCTACGCCTACTTTTTGAATAGATGTTGATATGCATCTCTTTCTTGTTTTTGAAAATCTTGAATCTTGATAATTAATAAATTTCTTGACTTATAAAATCTCCATTATTTATTTGATTTAATTTACAAAAGTTGAAAGCAAAAACTCATTTATTCACGCTTTTTGTTCCTTTTCTAGTTTTAATTAATTTAAATTAACTTCTAAAACGCCAACTTCCACGCCCACTTTTTGAATAGATGTTGACATTCATTCCTTTATGGTTTTGGAAAATCTTGAATCTTGATAACTAATAAATTTCTTGACTTATAAAATCTCCATTATTTATTTGATTTAATTTACAAAAGTTTTAAACAAAAACTCCTTTATTCACGCTTACTTTTTGCAATACATATATTTATATATTTTTCAAAATTTGTTGTTGATTTGCTATACAAATCTACAGTTCTTGACATTATTCCTTTAAATTAACTCTTTCTTGTTTTAAAAAATCTTGACAATTAAACATTTTTTGACTTTTAAAATTTATTTTATTTGCTTGCTATACAAATTTTTATTTCTTAACTTGTGTAATTCTCGAAAATTTTAAGTAAAATCTCCTTTATCCACGCCCACTTTTTGGAATATATGTATCAGTTACATTTTTAACGCCCACTTTTAGTCTAATCTTTTCACAAAATGTGTACTTTTTAGTTGATTCACTATATAAATCGCGACCTTGGAACAACAAGGTTCTATTTGCACCAACACAACTATTGAGGAAACTAAGGTTGAATATTGTTAATCGATTTACTAAGTCAGTTTTGATTTAACTAAAAAGCGGTTTTTGCACAATTTCATATTAGTCCTTAAATATTATTATGTACTTGAAAATATTCGCGCTACTTTATTAGTTTTTGCACAATTTGAGTCATAAAAATCAGATAGAACTCTGTTGCTCAACGATAAGGCACATGAATTTGGACAACATGGTTCTAACTGCCAAATAGAACCTTGTGTTTCTGTAAGAAATAGTTTTTTGCAGATAGAACCTTGTGTCATTTGGATTTCAATATAATAATACAACATTTGTTAATCAAAAATAAACCGACTTACAAGGTAAGCCTCCCTAGTGTCCACCTGGGATCTTCATAATATTTTTTTTATTTTGTAGAGCAGGAAAAATAAAGTCACACGTGATTAGTGTGGGGGGGGGTACACAAGGAAAAGAGAACGGTTAGTTTTTCGTCCAGGTAATGAGTATTTCATTGTAACGCTTTCATCATCGGCATGAGTTTTAATAAAATACTCCATTGCTAGGTCCATAATGGAATTTTTGATTTTTAGTACCACCAGAATCGCTCCATGTTAACAGTTTTGTGATATTCTTGCCTTCGAATACTTTTTCGACAGTTTTGTGATATTCTTGCCTTCGAATACTTTTTCGACAGTTTTTTTGAAAGGCTGATGCTATATCGTTCACACTTCTTCCGCCAGTGCTGCTGTTGGTCTAACAGAAGTTTTATCAAAAGCCTTTTATTTCATGTGTTTTTACTTTAAAACCCTTCAGGAATTCGTTTTGCGGATTTTAATTCCTAATCGCATCTTTTAGCTACCCCAGTTACATTATTTTTCTTCTCGAGTGTGTTAAAACTATTTTTTGGAAGTCGCAAAAGCTCCAAGCTAAGCCACTAGGAAGGAAACTCATTTTTTTCAATAAGTTTCAAGACAATACTGTACTTATGTGACTTTAAGCACATATTTCTCTTTACAGTTGGTTCTAAACTCAAAAAAACATTTTCAAATTACTAGAAAAAGTCCCGTAATCCCATTTTACAAATATCTTACAGTTTTCCAAACAAATTTTTATACAAATATATAAATTTTTTTTATTTGTAATTTAACAATTTTTTTCGTAAATATACAAATTTCCAAGGTAATTTTACAAAAAACAAGTAAGAGTGTTAAATTCGGCTGTTCCGAATCTTTTATACCCTCCAACATGCAAAAAAAAAAAATTCAGGGACGTTTTTTTTTTGGAGGGGGGGGGGGTCGAAAGTGGTAATGGGGGGGCAAATTTCCTCTCGAATATGTGTTTAAAAGTTCATTCTTATGCTTTATGCACTAAAGAAATACAAGTTTATCATTATTTAAAAAAAAAAAAAAAATATTCCACGCCCATAAAAGGGGGGCGGACCAAAAAAAACACATTATCTAATTCTCTGGGTCCAAATGCAGGACTTTGAACTCCTGTTGCATAAAAATGTTGCATTTGTTAAACAAAAACACAAAAAATCATGTAAAAAAGTGGTATTTTTCATGGGTTGGTTTAGTTCTCTAAGGGGGAACTTTTTCCCCCTTTGTCCGATTTTGCCTATTTCCGAACTTAACCTGCCTAGGAATATAAGACATATTCGTGCCAAACTTCCGAAGTCTAGCTCTTTTATTTTGGACTGTATCGTGTCCTCTACAGACGGACAGACGGACGGACGGACGGACATCGCTAGAATGTCTTAGAATCGATCACTGACCAATAAAATATATACTTTATAGGGTCCTAGACCGATATTTCAATGCGTTACACACGGAATGACAAAGTGAGTATACCCCCATACTGTGGTTGGAGGGTATAAAAATTAGTTAAGGCATGAGAATTCCTTGTAAGCATTATCGCATCAAAAAAGTATTAAATTTCCAATTTTATTGGTAAAAAACTTGTAAAATTACAAAAAAGCTCGTAATTTTTACTAAAAATTCTTGTAAAATAGGAGGTGGAAAAACTTAGTTAAGTTACGAGAAGTCCTTGTAATTTTTATCGCGTCAAAATGTTGTAAATTTACAATTTTATACATGAAAACCTTGCAAATTGTTTGTAATTTTACAAGCTTATTACCAATAAAATTGTAATTTTTACTAGAAACTCTCTTAAAATAAGAGGTACTCGTAGCAAACAATCATTTTGCGAGAATTTTTTGGTAGCTTTACAAGATTAAAAAAAAGACATGTTAAATTACTAGAAAAAGTCTCGTTATCCTGTGTTAATTTGTGTTTTGTGTGATCGAAATTTACTTTTTTTTATAAATTTACATTTTTATTGGTAAAACGTTAGTTATCCGCTGCCAAAATTTATGAAAAAATTTTAAATTTACAAGAAAAAATTATTGTTCACAAGGAATTCTAGTAATTTTATAATAAAAACATAAATTTCATAATTTTTACAAGGAATTTTCGTAAAAAAGGATGTAAAAATTAAGTTAAGTCACGAGACTTCCTTTTAAGTTTTATCGCGTCAAAAAAGCTGTAAATTTACAATTTTATTGGTAAAAAGCTTGAAAATTACAAAATTTTTTGGTAATTTTTAATAGGAATTCTCGTAAAATAGGAGGTAGAAAAAAAATTACAAGCTTTTCTTATCATTTAAGAAGTTTTTTTTTTGCATATGCAATTTTTAATCTGTGCAACATGGTTTTGTTTCCAATTAAAGTGTCCACATGGTTCTATCTGCAATACAATATGGGCTTTTTTGGTAAACAAGGTTCTATCAGCCAGTTAGAACCTTGTTAACTGAATCTCAAACCAAAAACACGTAGATAGAACCTTGTTGAATTGAATATCTCAGAAGCTGTAAGAGATAGAGAAAAACTGAGAACGCCAATCGAAAAAGCGTAGTCGCTTTAGTGCTATGCGATATATAACTCATTTTTGAAAAAAATGTCAGTTAGAACCTTGTTGTCCCAAGGTCGCGAAATTTAAATTTCTTGTCATTATTCCTTTATAAAATAAAAATACTTTTTAAGAAAATAAAAGTACTTTTTTATAAAAAAAAATTGAATTTTTATAAAAAAAAATACTATTCTTCCCTTTTGAAAAAAATGACTTTTCTAAAAACTATATCAAAAACTGAGAATTTCTGCTGAATCTCTGCTGAATCTGATTACTTTTCTAAAAAAAATAAAGTATCATAGACCACAAAAACAAGTATAAATATAATTCTGAAAAATCATTCGATTAAAAATTATTTATAACAATGTTCTTGATTTTAAAATACTATAAAATGCCTGAAAATATTTATTAAAGTCAACAGTCTTCTTTTAAGTCGTAACAAAGTAATTCATTAAATTTGGAATAATAAAAATGAAATTATTTCAAGTTGTATTTGTAATTGGTTGTATCCTTGCCAGCATAATGGCGGAACCAATTCCTGAACCTGAAATGCGTTTAGGAACAGATTACACGTGTTTTGGTGTAAGTATTTGGTTGTTTTTGATCTTATTGAATATAAAAAAATATTGAATAAATATAAAATTTAAGACCGAATTTTCCAGTTAGCACTTATGTCTATTACACAATAATATGTACATTTCTTAACCTTAATGTTGGGACAATTTGAAAGTCCTCGGGCTTTATGTAAATCGGATTAAAAATTGATATTCAAATGTTGATGAAGTAATAATATAAGTGCTAACTGTAAAATACAATCTCTGAATTAAGAATTGTTTAAAGTTTTTTTTTACATAAAATTTTTTAAATAATTTTTTTTTTACTTAAATTTGAAAATTAATAATGGAAACTTTTTTTTAATTTTCAGCCAACATGTCATTTTTAATTATATTTCATTCAAATGGACATGTATTTTTTTAGTAATGAATATTTTGATTAAAAAAAACATAAGAAAAACAATAAAGAATAATATGCCGAATAAAAAATTTCCTGTCCAATATTTCTGAATTGCCTAATTCTGTTTGATAAATTAAAAAAACAAGTAAAAAAGTAAAATTCGGCCTTGCCGAATGTATTGATATCCTCCACAATACCAAAATGATTATTGCAAAACACTTTATTTAAAAAGAAATTAAAAAAAATTGTGAAAAAAATCCGCGATTTTTTCCTTTATTTGTAAAAAAAATATGTTCGTACTTGCTTAAATACCATTCGGTGTTTAATTCTGTTCACATATGTCAACCAGCAGCTGAATTAAAGCATTTTGTATTTTTAGGTTATGTTGAATGTACCAAGATTTTCGTTCATAACTTTTGAACCACTCAACCGATCGCTCAAATGCAATACTAAACTTCTCCGGGCAACAACAAGTAAATATGTTAACTTTCAGTCATATCGGTGTAATATTTTGGCCGTGATCACAATTTCCGCAGACAGACGGACAAATGGACATCGCTAGAATGTCTTAAAACAACAACAAGTAAATATGTTAACTTTCAGTCATATCGGTGTAATATTTTGGCCATGATCACAATTTCCGCAGACAGACGGACAAATGGACATCGCTAGAATGTCTTAAAATCGATCAATGATCAATAATATATATACTTTATGGAGACCCAGACCGATATTTCGATGAGTTACAAACGGAATTACAAACTTATATATACCCTCTACCACTAACAAGCAAGGTATACCATAGCTTACACTCCGATTGTCCTGCACTTTTAATATGTTATAGAGCAGCGGTTACCAATGAAATCAGCGTACCCCAATTACCCAAAATTAGCTATCAGAACCCGGGCAAAAAAAGTGTTGCCCAGTGTAATTTAAAAAACCTTATTTAAGGAATTAATTACATCTTAACAATTTAAAGAAAGAAATTTGTATTTTTTCCAACTGCTTAACATAAAATTCTTGGGATACAAATTACATACATATGTATGGTGTAAGAAAGTTTCACTAAAAGAGGGTTGCTAAAGCCGGATAATTCAAAGATTTAACGCACAATTTTTTTTAAAGGAATTTTACAATTTCTCAGCTACCTGAGTTAGACAGACGACTAACAATAAGGAAACTGGTTTTGAGTACACAAGAAATATACAATTAAAATGGCTTGGCTGGCTTATCAACTCTTAAAATTTATGTTTACCAAAAATGATCTTACAAAACATAATTTTGTAACGGACAAAAAACTACCCCCTTTTTCAGAAATAACGAAGGAAAACATAAAAGTAACACAAAACAAACAAAATATTTCTGGAGAAAGGTCATCACGAGTAATAAGAAAATAAAAATACATAACTACTCAATGGGGTAGTGTACCCATATGATAAATATCAAGTAACATTGTATATAATATATATTACTTTGTTTGTAAAATTTATATTTATTAATTTGAAAGACTACATGTATTTTCTAGCTGAACGCATTTACACGAAAAAAATGTAAACATTAACATATGGTGGTCACTGGTTTTTTTCATTAACTTCAATTTTAAAATAAGCAAAACTAAGCAGAATTTTAGTTTTTTGTTGTTAAAATAGTTTAACGTGTAGTTTTTAAAATTATATTTTTAACATGTCTGTGATAATTATGTAGATATATCATTACTTTGAGAATTTCCTATATTTACCCTATAGAAAATTTCTTTACTAAAATTAAAGGGTTGATTTGGAAAAATTATATTGCATTTGAATTTTCATAACATTTGGTTTATAATTGCATTTTAAGCATTTTCCATTCATTTATATATTTTTTTAATAAATTATATATTTATATTTACAAGAAAATATGACCTCAATTGTAGTTGAATCGAAATAAAGTTAAAAAAACTACAGTGGAGTGTGGTTATATTGAATTTGAGGGCTTAGAAAATTTTGTTTTGTTATAATCTCGAAAATATTTTTCTACAGATTTGGTAATCGGCTGCGCAAAGTCTTTTGTATCCTCCAAAATATGGAAAAAAAAAATATTTTTTTTTTTTGAAAAGGAAGTTTTGATAGTTTCGGATCCACTTCCCACTTGCGACAAATCCCTGTAGGAATAACGGTGTCAGTCGATCCAAAATCACCTATTCCGTGACTGTTAATCACGGAACATATCACTAAAATTTCCTAAAATGCCTATCACGTGACAGCTGAAAAGTAGTTCATACATTTTGCGAAATTTCTAAGCCCCGAACAAAAATTTCAAAATTTTCTAAGTACCGGACAAAAAAAATGTGTTGCCAATTTTTTTGAGTTTTTCAGTAAAAATTTCATTACAAATGCTTTTAGAAAAAATTCCAAAAAAATTTTTAATTCCGAATTTTTTTGAAAGTTTGAAACAAAAAATCAATAATGGAATTCACGTCAGAAATTTTAGTCTTGCAAAATTGCGAAATGTCAAAATTGCAACTTTTTTTGCTTGTTTTTTTGTGAATAAAAGCAATTGTATTTATATTAAAATAAATTGCAAATATTTTCTTGCAACTACGCATCATATAAAAAGCAATAGAAAAATAAAAATTTCAATAATGGAATTCACGTCAGAAATTTTAGTCTTACAAAATTGCGCAATGTCAAAATTGCAACTTTTTTGCTTGTTTTTTTGTGAATAAAAGCAATTTTATGTATATTAAAATAAATTGTATATCTTTTCTTGCAACTACGCATCATATAAAAGGTAATAGAAAAATAAAAATTTTATTAAATTTTTTTAAAAAAAAAATGTTGCAATATTGCACTGTTGCAAGGGTCAAAAAATTCTGAAGTGAATACCCTGAATAAAAAATTTTTTTAAAAAAAATGTTGCAATATTGCACTGTTGCAAGGGTCAAAAAATTCTGAAGTGAATACCCTGAATAATGAAATTTACGTCAGAAATTTTAGTCTTGCAAAATTGCGCAATTTCAAAGTTGCAAGGGTCAAAAATTGCTGAAGTGAATACCCTAAATGTAATTCATGTCAGAAATTTTAGTCTTGCAAAATTTCGAAATCTCAAAATCGAAATTTCAATGGAATTCACGTCAGAAATTGTAGTCTTGCAAAATGTCAAAGTTGCAACTTTTTTTGCTTGTTTCTATGTGAATAAAAGCAATTGTATTTATATTAAAATTAATTGCAAATCTTTTCTTGCAACTACGCATCATATAAAAGGTAATAGAAAAATAAAAATTTTATTAAAAAAATTTTATAAAAAAAATTTTATAAAAAAAATGTTGCAAGGGTCAAAAAATTCTGAAGTGAATACCCTGTTCATTTGCTTGTTACTTTGTAAATAGAAGCAATTATATTCAACAGTGCAATATTGCAACATTTTTTTTAAAAGTTTTAATAATGGAATTCTCTTCAGAAATTTTAGTCTTGCAAAATTGCAAAATTGCAACTTTTTAAATAGAAGCAATTGTACTAATAATAAAATGAATTGCGAATCCTTTGTTCGACGCATCATAGAAAAAGTAATGGAAAAATAAAAATTTTATTAATTTTTTTTTTAAGTTGCAATATTGCACTGTTACAAGGGTCAAAAATTTCTGAAGTGAATACCCTAAATAAAACATTTATTCTTCTATTACCTTTTATATCATGGGTCGTTGCAAGAAAATATTCGCAATTTATTTTTTAATAGTAATACGATTGCTTCTATTTTCAAAGAAAAAAGCAAATAATGTTGCAATTTTAACATTGCGCAATTTTGCAAGACTAAAATTTCTGACGTGAATTCCATTATTACTATTCAAATAAATTGCGAATCTTTCTTGCAACATTGCATCATGAAAAAAGGTAATAGAAAAATAAAAATGGAATTCACGTCTTGGAAAATTGCGCAATTTCAAAGTTGCAACTTTTTTGTTTGTTACTTTGTAAATAGAATCAATTATATTACTATTGAAATAAATTGCGAAACTTTTCTTGCAACGACGCATCGTGTAAAAGATAATAGAAAATAAACTTGGTATTCACTTCAGAAATTTGTGACCCTGAAACAGTGCAATATTGCAACTTAAAAAAAATTTATTTTGCTATTACCTTTTACATCATTCGTCGTTGCAAGAAAATATTCGCAATTTATTTCAATAGTAATATAATTGCTTCTATTTACAAAATAACTAGCAAATAAAGTTGCAATTTTGACATTTCGCAATTTTGCAAGACTAAAATTTCTGACGTGAATTCCATTAAAAATTTGATTCAGTATTTTTGTTGCAAGGGTCAGAAATGTCGAAAGTGAATACCCTGAAAAATTTTATGCATTGTTTTTTAAAAAGTTGTAATATTGTATTGTACTGTTGCAAGGTCAAAAATTTCAAAAGTGAATACCCTGATTAAAATGCTTTCAGAAAAAAAAAAAATCAAGCGAGAGTGTTAAATTTGGCTGTGCCAATTGTTTTATACCCAACATATAAAAAAAAAAATTTGCAGGGCCGTTTTTTTTGGGGGGGGGTCGTTAGGGGTCATTGGGGTCACATTAACCCTTGCGGTAAATGTATACAAATTCATTTAGTATGCTTTTTGGGCTTAATTAATGCAATTTCATCGTTATTCAAATACATTTTTAATATACACGCCCACAAAAAGGGCGGGGGAAAAAACGACATTTTTTTTAATCCACTGAACTTCTTCAGACATAAGAATGTTTATTAACAAATATACACAAAAAAAATTAAAATTTTGATTTTTTCAGAGGTTGTTTTAGTTCTTTAAGAGGAACTTTTCCTCCTGGTCCGATTTCGCCCATCTCCGAAATTAACCAGCCGATTACTGCCTAAGCGGTGTCTCATTGACGTCTCTAGCGGAATACCTCAGGAAAACGGGGTGGTTTAAAAAGTAGAACTTTGTATCAGAGGGGAAGAGGGGAAATATGATTAGGGGAATCACAATGGGCCTTATGGCCTCCGAGTGAACTCGCCAAATGGCGAGCGCCCATCCAACCTAACCTAACCTATAAGACATATTCGTGACAAACTTCATGCGTTTAACTTGTTATTTTGACTTGTCTCGTGTCCTAGACAGACGGACAGACGGCGGAAGGACGGACATCGTTTGAATGTCTTAGGATCGATAATATACCGATATTTAGATGCGTTACACACGAAATTACAAAGTGAGTATATCCCCATACTGTGGAGGGTATAAAAAAAAATTCAAAAAAGTCCCTAAAAAACACCTGTGATGTGTTTATTGACATGTCACTATCGAACAGGCACGGGTTGTGTTCCTGACTCAGTTACAGTGACATGTCAAGGCTTGAGACATTTCCTCACAAAAGTGGTTTGTGAAAAAATTTTAAACAAAAGTAAAAAAATCGCGTAAAAAATTTAGTTTTATTAAAGGTTGGTTTAGTTTTTAAAGGGTGTTTAGTTCTTACTCGAAAACCACGTTTTTTGTGTTATGACGACGTTGCAGCAAATGAAAAACATATGAAAAATGGAAGCAAAACCATTTGGAAAAATTTTATGATGTAAACAAAAATCGTTATAACCAGAATTCGTTATTACCGTACTCCACTGTCCATTTATACCAGGTTTTTTGCTTTCATTTCTTTTGTAGGCCAACTTAGAGCAACGAAGAATTTTATATAAATTTAATTTTTGAATGTCAAAAGCAAACTTTAATAAATTATTTATGTAAGTTAAACTGTAGCAATGCAGTTTATTAAAAACTAGGACAAAAATAAATGACGTAAAATTGGATGGGATAGGTCAAGGTAAAATTAATGTCTGGTTTAAAATTTATAAGAAATTTGCGCTGATGTTTTTTTTTAACATTTAAAAATTTAGTATAAATTAATATTATTATACTAAAATTTTTTCGTGGTTTTATTTGTTTAAAAAAATTTTAATTAAGAAAAAAATATTTTATAGTTTAAAATCAAGTTGGTATAATGTGAAACAATAATTATAATCGTGTTATAATATGTTATAATCAATTATAATCGTATTATAATATATTATAACAAATTATAATCGCTTTATAATACATGATAACAAATTATAATTGTGTTTTCATATATTATAACAAATTATAATCGTGTTATAATCATGTTATAATATATTATAAAAAATTATAATGATGTTATAATATATTATAACAAATTATAACCTTGTAATAATTATTATAGCAAATAATAATCATATTTAACCAAATAATAATCAAGTTTTAATATATTATAATATATTATAACCATATTATCATACATAGTAACTTATTATAATCGTATTTTTATATATTATAAAAAAATATAATCTTGTTATAATATATTATAGTAAATTATAATCTTGTTATAATATATTATAACAAATTATAATCGTGTTAAAATATATTATAACAAACTATAATCATGTTATAATACGTAAAAATAAAATTGTATAGCAATGTGATGTGCTTTAAAAAATATAATCATGTTTTAAGTGTCATAAGTGCTTTCGAAAACAAAATTTTTAAATTGACAAATTACTGAAAAAATTTAATTTTACTTTTCCTTCGTTTTTGGAACCGAAAAAATATATTTTATAATTCAAAATAAAATTGTTATAATGTGAAATAATTATTATAATAGTGTTATAATTGGTTATAACAAATATAATCGCATTATAATATATTATAACAAATTATAATCGTTTTATAATATATGATAAAAAATTATAATCGTGTTATAATACGTAAAAATTTAATTTTATTGCAATATAATGGATTTTAAAAAATATAATCATGTTTTAAATGTTGTAGTTAAATAAAATTTTAAGGAACTTTTTCGAAAACAAATTTTTAAATTGACAAAAATTACTGAAAAAATTAGAGTTAACTTTTTTTGTAAATGACGATTTTCCATAAAACAACACTTCAGTTTGTTTGGTCCATATTTGTTACCAAAGTGTTTTTTTTTAATTTAACCTCAGCAAATTTTTCAAAAGAACACTTCTGAATTTACTCCCCATTAATAAATAAACATAAATTCTACTACTTTCAATGTGTAAAAAAATCAATAAATAATTTTTTTATGTAACTTACCTTGTCAAAACTTCCAATTCAATTTTATCGAATTCTTTTAATTGCAAAATAGGAGTTTTCTTAGCAGGGGACAAGAGACTTTCTTTCAATTTACGATTACGTTCCTCTTGAGCTTTGCGAGTCTTTTCCAACTCTTTAATGCGAGCCAAGGATTCTTTTAATTCTTGTAGTTTAGCACTACGTGTTATTTTAGTTTTAACTTCTTCAAAATTGAGTTCTTTTTTAACCATTGATTTCAATTCACCCTGTTTTAGGGGGGTATTTGAACCCTTAATTATTTGTTTAGTGGGTGTCTTAAGACCCTTTTCAACATTAGTAGCACTATTTTTAGAAGTAAATGCTGTTATCAATGTAGTAGATGGTGTAGATTCATTTAACTTTTGTCTAGAATAGATTTTTGGAGTAGCCGTTGATTTTTTACGTGGCGACAGTGGTCCTTTTTGTATAAATTGCACAAGTTTTTGTTGTTTTTTAACATTTTCTTCAATTTTAGAAATTTTTTTGGGAGAAACACCACTTTCTGATATTTGTAATGGATCTTGTACACCAATACGTTTAACTGATGTTGAGGAGGAGCGTGTAGAACGGGTACGTAAGCCCATTTTTTTAAGAGTCGCAATATGATCATGTTGATCTTGCTGTTGTACAGATGTTTCATTTGTATTGGGTTCAGAAGGTTTATGAGTTGTATTTTGTGTAGTTGATTCTGTTGTTTCCAGAAGACGCTGTGATAAGAATAAAAAATTAAATTGTTATACACAAATTTTTGTAAAAAAATAACATAAAATATAAAAAACGAATTTTTTTACAGAAAAAAGGTGGGAAAAATTTCTCAGAATCTGAGAGTTTTTCTATATAAGAAAAATGTCTCAGAATCTGAGAGTTTTTCTATATAAGAAAAATGTCTCAGAATCTGAGAGTTTTTCTATATAAGAAAAATGTCTCAGAATCTGAGAGTTTTTCTATATAAGAAAAATGTCTCAGAATCTGAGAGTTTTTCTATATAAGAAAAATGTCTCAGAATCTGAGAGTTTTTCTATATAAGAAAAATGTCTCAGAATCTGAGACTTTTTCTATATAGGAAAAATGTTTCAGAATCTTAGACTTTTTCTATATAGGAAAAATGTCTCAGAATCTGAGACTTTTTCTATATAGGAAAAATGTCTCAGAATCTGAGACTTTTTCTATATAGGAAAAATGTCTCAGAATCTGAGACTTTTTCTATATAGGAAAAATGTCTCAGAATCTGAGACTTTTTCTATATAGGAAAAATGTCTCAGAATCTGAGACTTTTTCTATATAGGAAAAATGTCTCAGAATCTGAGACTTTTTCTATATAGGAAAAATGTCTCAGAATCTGAGACTTTTTCTATATAGGAAAAATGTCTCAGAATCTGAGACTTTTTCTATATAGGAAAAATGTCTCAGAATCTGAGACTTTTTCTATATAGGAAAAATGTCTCAGAATCTGAGACTTTTTCTATATAGGAAAAATGTCTCAGAATCTGAGACTTTTTCTATATAGGAAAAATGTCTCAGAATCTGAGACTTTTTCTATATAGGAAAAATGTCTCAGAATCTGAGACTTTTTCTATATAGGAAAAATGTCTCAGAATCTGAGACTTTTTCTATATAGGAAAAATGTCTCAGAATCTGAGACTTTTTCTATATAGGAAAAATGTCTCAGAATCTGAGACTTTTTCTATATAGGAAAAATGTCTCAGAATCTGAGACTTTTTCTATATAGGAAAAATGTCTCAGAATCTGAGACTTTTTCTATATAGGAAAAATGTCTCAGAATCTGAGACTTTTTCTATATAGGAAAAATGTCTCAGAATCTGAGACTTTTTCTATATAGGAAAAATGTCTCAGAATCTGAGACTTTTTCTATATAGGAAAAATGTCTCAGAATCTGAGACTTTTTCTATATAGGAAAAATGTCTCAGAATCTGAGACTTTTTCTATATAGGAAAAATGTCTCAGAATCTGAGACTTTTTCTATATAGGAAAAATGTCTCAGAATCTGAGACTTTTTCTATATAGGAAAAATGTCTCAGAATCTGAGACTTTTTCTATATAGGAAAAATGTCTCAGAATCTGAGACTTTTTCTATATAGGAAAAATATCTCAGAATCTGAGACTTTTTCTATATAGGAAAAATGTCTCAGAATCTGAGACTTTTTCTATATAGGAAAAATGTCTCAGAATCTGAGACTTTTTCTATATAGGAAAAATGTCTCAGAATCTGAGACTTTTTCTGTATAGGAAAAATGTCTCAGAATCTGAGACTTTTGCTATATAGCAAAAAGGTGTCCGAATCTGAGACGTTTTCGATATAAGAAAAATGTATCAGAATTGGAAAAAATGTCTCAGAATTACAAAAATGTTTCGAGAATCTGAAATATTTTCTATGTAGAATTTTTTTTTTAGAATCTGAGACTGTATAAATTTTTGTGCACATATTGTGATATGGAAACTATAAGTACCCCACAGATCATTGCATTTTTTTTAATATTGATCACTTTTTTAACGATTTTTCTTTGTTTTCCACTTTCTCTTATTGCCTGGTTACCCTTACACAAACAACAAGCATGAACAATTAAATTTAAGAGAGTCTCTAACATTTGACTCATTTTTTTATAAGGGTGTTTTAAATTGAAACAAAGCAAGCCACATTCCTATGCATGGCGTCAGTCAGCTTAATATTTTTGTTCTTATAAAAAAAAATGTATTCAAAGGTGTTTCACTGATATCCTATAGATACTTACTCTATTTTTTATGCTGGCCACATCTTCAGCAGCAGCACGTTTCCTAGTATTAAAAAAGGAAGCTATGGAAGGTTGAGCCATTTTTGCTTATAATTGTTGAAGTATTTTTGAGAACTTTTTTTTTATTATAAATTTAATAATCTTTTTAAACTTTTTATTTAGTTGTTTGGTAGTATTAATTAAAGCGGTCACTTTTTCAATAGAATTTTAAATTATTTCTATATTTTGTTAACTTTTATTTGATTTGCAAAGCAAAGTATAATATGTGTGGTTGGATAAAGTAATTATTGCTGGTTCTTAGCACACGTCTTGTAGTTATCCCGCTTAAATTTCTACTGACAAGAGTTTTTCCCTCCAAAAGTTCAGTCACTACACCAGACGATGACGTTGACGTTTAGTTGACGTTTCCAAAACCTCTGTCAACGTCGTTGCAAACGCGCCAAAAAAAATTTCTTGCTTTTGTTTATGTTTTAAAGCAATTCGATATGAAAGTGGTGGTTAACATCAACAGCTGTTTAGGAAAGTTGAAAATAAAACATATGTTTGGCGTTTGAACTAAACACCTGACAGAAATTCACCATATAAACAAGAGTTGTGTAAACCTAGTAAAAGATAATAAATGTCATATTAACCTTGGTGTTTTTTTTTATTTTTGGGGTTAAAGCCTGAATCACAGACTAATTCAGACTCGACAAATATGACAGGTGTCAAAAAAGTATTTCTTAACCATATGGTTAATATTTTCAAATAATTCTACGAATTAGGTTAGAAAGAGAAAACTGATATAACGCGCCATAAGAAAAATGGATGCCAGATCGGTTTTTGTTGTTTCACTCACTCCTAAGTCGTAGAAAGAGTTGCCATGTAAGCGTAAAACGGACTAAAAACCGCTGTGTTTTCTCCTAAAATCGCTTAGTTTTTCCCCATTTTTTCTTATTAAACTCTACTGTCGAGTCTGTATATAGTCTGTGCCTGAATTTTCAAAAAATGAATTAAAAAATTTAAACAAAAAAAATTAATTAAATAAATTTGTTTCAAAAAATGAATTACAAAAATTTAATTCAAAAATGAATTAAACAATAATTTATAAATAAAAATTAATTCAAAAATTAATTAATTAAAAATGATTTAATTCAAAATAAATTAATTCATTAAGAATTAATTCTTTGAATTAAAATAAATTATTCACAAAATGAATTAATTCTTTTTTAAATAATTCAAATTTAATTAAAACATTAAATAATCCATTAATTGAAAAAATAATTAAAAATAATGTGAATTAATTCACAAATTGAATTAATTCTTCGAAGGTCATTTTTAAGCCTGAATTACTTTAAACGTGCGTGAAACGTAGGCTCTTTAACAAAATTCAGTAAGTAAAAATAGTAGAGACCATTTTTATTTATGTTTTGAATCTTCAATATAATTTAAATCTTCAATTTGTGAATTAATTCACATTACATATTTTTAATTAATTTTTCAATTAATGGATTATTTTATGTTTGAATTAAATTTGAATTATTTAAAAAATAATTAATTCATTTTGTTTTAATTCAAAGAATTAATTCTTAATGAATTAATTCATTTTGAATTAATTCAATCATTTTTGAATTAATTTTTTTTTATATATTTTTGTTTAATTCATTTTTGAATTAAATTTTTGTAATTCATTTTTTGAATCAAATTTTTTTAATTCATTTTTTTAATTTTTTTTAATTAATTTTTTGAAAAATTTGTGACAGATTAAGGCTCATTCTGGAGAATCCATTAAGCAAATGATCTTTTTGGTGCGACTTTTTCTGGCGAAGATATGGGCCTTCAAAGTTCATACATTAAATATTCAAAATTTAAATATTAAATAAAATAACAGTTATCAAAGACTTTTAAAAAATATAAAAATAAATGTTAAAACTAAAAGTTTTTAATAACTGGTTTGAAAAACTGTTATTGCTAAAATAAAAAAAAGAAGTTATTGCAAATATGGATAGCACCGCTCTACAAATCTGAGGTTTGTCGCTGCGTTTTGGATGAAACCAAAAAAGGTTAATAGGGTTTGGTGCCCCGATTCCAAAACGGTCACTCAAATATTTCTATCTCGCCACAATTTTGAGAAAATCGCGGTTTAAGTTTCAAAAAATGCCCATCTTGACCATTTTTAAACGCCTATAAAATAAGATTCTGAAATGCAAATGACTTGGTATCAAGCTCATTCGAAAGTGTGTAATTTTCTCTTTCAGACAAGATCAAATCTTCTTGGAATTTAATTTTCAAAAATGGTAAAAAAATCATTAGCCACAAGTGCAGGCTTTCGAATGAGCTTGATACCAAGTCATTTGCATGTCAGGATCTTATTTTATAAGCTTTTAAAAAGGGTAAAAGATTCCCTTTTTCGGCACTTTAACCGAATTACACAAAATCCTAACGTGATAGACAAATTTGGGCTCCGGATTTGGAATCAGCGCAACAGACACTATCCAAATCACTAACCAGAATCCAATACTCATTTTCTTGTTGAGCTGTGTAGGGAATACATTCATTTAGAAGTCCATTCATATATAAGTATAACACCGTACTACTCTACTTTAAATACATGAACAAGACCTTGTGCACGTGACATTAGAGCCCTCCTTCTTCAAAGGACATTTTAAATAAAACAAGTAAAAAAGTTAAATTCGGCCTTGCCGAATGTAGTGATACCCTCCACAATTTCAAAAAGATTATTGCAAAAAACTTTATTTAAAAGGAAATTACTTTTGAAAAAAAAATTTTTTGAAAAAATATTTTCTGCGAAAAAAATTTGGTAAAAAAAATCCGCGATTTTTTTTATTTTTTTGTCAAAAAATATGTTCGTACTTGTTTAAATACCATTTGGTGTTCAATTATGTTCACATATGTCAACCAGAAGCCGAATTAAAGCATTTTGTATTTATAGGTTATGTTGAATGTACTGAAATTTTTGAGGTGTGCTTACATTTTCGATCATAACTTTTGAACCGCTGAACCGATATCGCTCAAATACAATACCAAACTTCTCGGGAGAACTTCCAATAAATATGTTAAGTTTCAGTCATCTCTGTGCAATATTTTGTCCGCGACAGCATTTTCCACAGACAGACAGACGGACATCGCTAGAATGTCTCAAAATCGATCGGGCATCATGAATATATATAATTTATGGGGTCCCAGATCGATATTTCGATGAGTTACAAACAGAATGACAAACTTATATATACCCTCTATCACTAAGTGGAGGGTATAAAAATATTTATCCTACGATGATGAGATAAAAACTAAATGAAAGAGGAGAGTCTCATCATTTTTTTTATTTTTTGTTTTGTTTTATATCAGGACAAAAGGATGTCAATAGGGGCATTTCCAAGTTTTGTCCTTTAATATCCTTAAGAATTTTCAAACATTTCTTTCGGAAATAATTATTTTGAAGGACTTTTATATGCTACAACACGTTATTAAATTTCATCCTCTCACTTTGTTAGTTTAGTCAAGAAAAAAAATTAAGTTTTACACAGCAGAAAATAATTAAATGTCCTTTGTACTTCTCCGAATGAAAAAGAGTAAACGACGTTTTACTCCATGGGGCTCTACACCATTTCCAATTGTATTTCAGAAATTATCAATTGTATTTCAGAAATTATCAATTGTATTTCAAAATTTATCAATTGTATTTCAGAAATTATCAATTGTATATCAGAATTTATCAATTTTATTTCAGAAATTATCAATTGTGTTTCAGAAATTTTCAATTGTTTTACGAAGGTAAGTTTCTGAAATACAATTGATAATTTCTGAAATACAATTGATAATTTTTGAAATACAATTGATAAGTTCCGAAATACAATTGATTATTTCTGAAATACAATTGATAAATTCTGAAATACAATTGATAATTTCTGAAATACAATTGATAAAGGTGTAGTTTCACGTGCATACGGTCTAGTTCATGTGTTAAAAAAAATTTAAATTTATAATACATATTTTGGACCCCATAAAGTAGAGATGGGCACATGAGCAGATTAGAGCGTGATTCACGCTTGAATTCAATTTTACTCACGTGATTGTGAGTGAGTGTGAGTGGAGAAAAAAATTGCGTGAGTGAGTGTGCGTGAGTACGATTTTTGCGTGAGTGAGTGTGCGTGAGTCGATTTTTTTGCGTGAGTTTGAGTGATTTATTTTCTCTTCACATTTCCTTTCGTACAAAAAAAAGCAACAAAACAATTTGTAAAATTTGGCTTAACTGATGATTTTGTCCCGAAAAAAGCAAAAAAAATGTAAAATTCGCTGAACTTTAAATTTTGCTGAAAATTTTAAGATTTTTGAGTTTTTTTTTGTATAAATAGGAGTTTCGTGAGTGTGAGTCAACGTGAGTGTGAGTGAAGCTTGCGTGAGTGCACGTGAGTGTAAGTTGTATTTAATTTACTCACGTGATTGTGAGTAGAAAAAAATATGCTCGTGAGCTAGTGTGCGTGATTCTAAAATTCCTGTCGTAAGCGTGAGTGAGTCAAAAGTCACTCATGCGCCCATCTCTACCATAAAGTATGATGGTTTCCAGCAACCATTGCCCCCTTCCCCAAAAAAACGCCCTGTCAATTTTTTTTACATGTTGAAGGGCATAAAAAATTATTCGGTCAGCCAAATTTAATACTCTCTACTATCTAGACAAGCTTTTGAAATAATTTTACAATTATACATTTTTGAAATTGTGTTGAAATTACCAAATTTTAATGAAACAATAATTTCTGCAGGTTCGGTATTTCGGGAGAACCGGAAATTTACACTAAAAAACATTGGGTAAATCTGATGGAGTTTTCTTTTCTGCCAAAAAATGTTCCTTTTTGTGTTCTTTTCTAGAGTTGTCAAAACCGATTTCCGAAGTATTCGAAAAATCGATTTTTTTCTATTTTTCCGGTTTTTTAAAACCGGTTTTTTAAAAAGGCCGGTTTTCGAATTATTCGAGAAACCGATTTTTTGGTCTCGAATAATCGATTTTTTCTTATATTCAATTTTTTCGTTATTTTGCATTTAATTTAATTTTTTAGTACCATCTCTTAGGTTGAGAAATCGGATGTCCCCAAATCATTTAAACTGTTTCCTTTTTTAAAATACTGTTTAATAAAAAAAACTAATAGCTTTTTATTTTTATTAAAATTTATCCTACTTATTTACATTTGATGTAGTTACATACGTAAATAATATGTATTGTTAGTTCTGAAGTAGAGATGGGATCGTGAGTGACTTTTGACTCACACTTATTCACGCTCACGACAAGAATTTTCCAATCACGCTCACCCACGATCATATTTTTTTCTACTCACACTCACTCAGAATCACGTTTGTAAATTTAATACAACCCACACTCACAAGCTTTGAGGGTGTTGTGGCTTAGTGGTTAGCGCGTTGGACTACTAGCCAGCAAGCCTGGGTTCGATTCTCAGCTCAGGCAAAAACAAATTTTTTTTCAGATATTTATTAGTTTCTATTCATGACTAATATCTATCGCAGCACCCTCCTTCGTTGATAAATAGCACTAAAAACGTCAACGAAGTAAAATAATAAAATAATGGCTATAAACACAGCTTCAAAAATAATTCGCCAGATCAATAACAGATGGCGATGCAACAACTGTACTCAAAATTATCAACACGCGCAATTACAGTGTTGCCATACTGAAGCCTTCTATCTTTCAAATCTTTCATCTCTCTTCTATCCCCTTTCCGAAAGAAGCTCACGGTTACATTAGTAATTGATAGGCAGCATTGCCTGAGTGTTGCTTCTTTTATAAAAAAAAAAATAAAAAAAATCTAACAAAATTTTTAGCAAAATTTAAAGTTAGCCAAATTTTACAAAATTTTTCGGGATTAGTAAATTTGTTTGCTTTTTTTGGACAACTTGTTTACTCCCAAACGCCCAAACAGTAGACAATAGGGTTAATAATCATTGTTGTTATAAATAAACTAAAACGTAATTTAATTTGTAGATAACTTATTAAGAAAACTTTTTATTACTTACGCAAGAAAAATTTTAAATTCTATAAGAATTTTGGTTGATATTTTATATTTTCCAAGTCCACTATATGCTGTGGTACAGACGCCTTTGGTGACGCTCTGACCAAAGGTGATAAAGGCAAACGTCCAGCGTATGGTGAACATTTTGCTGGTGCTTGTCTTTGATTATTAGGTGAATTTCTTAAATTGTCAAATTGTTGATGTTGTTGACGATGAGGTGAATTATATTGTGGTAAATTATTTTCATTGATATTTTCACCACTCTCTTCATCCACAACATGGCCATCCGAGGAGTGATCTTCCGGTAAAAGGCGATACTTTTTTAAATACTTATAAGAAGCATTTGATATATCGGAGGGACCTCTTTCAAATTTTTCAACATTTCCTCGAACAGGTGTAGAAGGGTTATTAGTAGCAGCTAATGGAGGCTCTGGTAAATGATTTTGTTTTGTAGGTGGTAAGGGACATTCCATATTTAACTCATTTAATAATTCGGCTAATTTTTCATTGGGTAAATATTTTAAGGCCAGTTCATTCATAGCTAAACTTGTATCGGATGATGATTTAGTTAAAACTGGTGGACCGTTAGTATGCTGTTGATAATTTGGCGCTGAAGCTACTTCTTGGTAACGCTGATTTTGTGGGGAATTTGGTCGATAAGTTGTTGATTGAGCCATTGGCTTACCTTTAGGTGATTGTAGTATATTATTGGGTGAGGGTTTTAAATGTTGTATAAATTTATTTGTAACTGCAGGTTGCTGAACTATATTTTGAGTTCCTCCAACATCTACATTTTGAAGATTTTCTGTAAATTGAAATAAAAAGAAAAAACAGGACTTAAAAAAATAATTTCTGGGTTTTAGATTACAAAGGAAGCAGAAATTTGAGAACGGGAAAGAAGTGGAATATTTTTGAGCATTATTTTTTTTCTAAGATATATTTAGTTTTTTATTAAAAAAATAATTGCATTTTTTTAAGTTTTCTGCAAAAAAAAAAAGAAATATAAAAAAGTTTACCTTTTTCTTTAATATCAACTTGTACAGACATATCTCTAGATTCTGGTTTCGGTGCCATTTGTGGAGAAAATAAAATGGTTTCTAACATTTTCATAATACGCAATTGCTCATGTCTCATATCTTGCACCAAGTGCAAAACATCTTCCACATCTTTTTTTGTAGCCAATTGTTGCCAAGGTATATCCGAAATAGCTTGTGCCATGTTTTGAGATCCAGATGTTTCTTCAGTTTGTGTACCAGCACATATAGTTAAAACATCTCTTGGAGAATTTGTAGGATTCTGCGGTAAAGTTGGCGTTACTGGTAGAACTTGTCGTGGCGATTGTTGTTGCAACTGATAATGTTGTGGTATTTGTTGATAAGCAATGTTATTATTATTACTACAACTTTCCAAACTACGACGATATGTAAGTGGATTAGTAGCCCCTCCCGTGGTAATTCCAAATCCATTTGTTTGCACACTGACTGGTGTAGTTGTACTTCGAAATGGATATAAACTCGATGTGGGCATATTATAGTTTTTTATACCACCATTGTTGTTGTTGCTTCCATTTTCTTGTAGTTGTGTTTCTTGTGTCAGGCCAGCTGCTTGATAATTAACTTTAGGCAACATTTGTTTTTTCCAAGCTGCATATGATGGTTGTGGAACATTTGAATTGCTCTGCATTTGACGTTGTATGTTATAATTTTGCTGTTGTTGTTCATTTCCATCCAGTTGACCAAATATTATGGAAATCTCGGGTACCTGAGGACGTACCATTGCTTCGCTTAAGGCACTGGGCTTTGGAGCCATTCTGGGTAGCATATCTTCAGTTTCTGGTTGAAACATTATTAACTGTATAAAATTACACCACAAACTAATAAAATATTTAGTTTTAATTAATATTTAGTTATAATAAAAACAAAATGTAATATAAATGCTACAGAAATCACAAATTCAAATAAGATTTTATTTTAATTGAAGGCTGGTGGAAATGTCATATTTTTATTGAGGTGAATTAAATGTTGCCAGATTGTTGAGTAAGTGGTGAATAGTACACTGGAAAAAATTAAATAGTAAATGTTTCTTCACAATAAAGCAGCAATCATCAAAAATTCCCATACATTCTTATGTTTGCTGCTCAGCAGTAAGTGTCTCTTCACAATACAGCAACAAACAGCAGGCAGCAAAATTTTTGCATGTATTTTATTGTTGCGCCAACAAAATACATGTAAAAATTTTGCTGTCTGCTGTTTTGTGAGAAGACACTCATGCTGCTAGGAAGATTCTACTTAATAGTGTTGCCAACTTTTTTTGGTACAGCGTTGTGTTTTTTATGCATTGTTACCCTATCGTTTTATTTTTCGAAGTAAAAAGTTTATAATTTATACATATTATTAACAAAATAATGATTGTTTTTAATAAAATTATTAAGATTCCAAATAATTACGTTAAAAACTGGCTTCATTAGATCCAAATGTAACTGAGGGATGATTTTTTCTATTAAACGTCAAAACTTTGCTGTCTGCTGTTCAGCAGCAATGCTGCTAAATTATAATTTAGTATCTCTCCACAATACAGCAGCAAGCAGCAGAGGTCAAAATTTTTACATGTATTTTGTTGTTGCGCCACAACAAACTACATGTAAAAATTTTGCTGTTTGCTGCTGTATTGTGAAGACACTTACCCCCGTATTTTTTACTTTTGCTGTCTGCTGCTTGTTGCTGTATTGTGATGAGACACTTACCCCCAGTTTCAGTATGACGAACGAACGACGAACGTCAAAAATTTGCATGTATGTTGTTATTGTAACAAAAACAAAATACATGTAAATTTTTGACTTTCGTTTTTAAAGTTTTTTGCATATATTATGCAAAAAATAGCATCATTTTACCAAGTTTTTGCTTGTTTCTGATAAAAGTTTAGAAAATATTCATAAGAGTATTTAACCCTAATTAATTTTACAAACCTTAACCAAAATTATGCAAAAACTAGGTAAAATGTTACAAAACTTTTCATAAATAATGAAAAAAACTTTAAAAACGCATATCCTCCCAAGTTATTGGTAAAATATTTTTTTGTGTGTAGAAACTGGGGGTTAGTCGAGCCGCCCACTGTGCTTCGACGTAATTAGCTTTAAAATAGCTAAATTTGATTCAGCGAGTTTTGTAGAAAATAGTTGGCATCACTGTTCTAAAATCATTATTTTTAATTTAACTCACCACTATCTTACCCACCACGTAGTATATGTCAAAAACATCTGTTTATAGAAAGGAAAAAATAAAAATAATCATCCGCGTGAAGTTGGATGTGATTAAAATATTTTTAGTCGATATATTATTTAAAATTCAAATTAAATTAAAGATTTTACAAAACAAACGACAAACTTGTTAGGCGTTACGTGTTCAGGCGCAAGTTTTAAAATATGGAGGGTAAGTGGAAAATATAAGACCAAAATAGAAATTTGGCCCAAAAAAATTGAATAAAAAAATATATTTTTATTATTATTATAGAGGAAACGGTTGATATGATAGAGGAAAGTAATGATGAAGTAGACAATTGGATGTATTATGATAAAGACTCCAGAAATGATGGCAGTTTATTTGATAATGATACCGGACAACCACCATTGATTTATGCAGAACCCACAGAATTGGTGTCAGACAATGATGATGATGAGCATAACTTTCTAACTATAAATGATGATGACAATCAAAATATGCCATATAATAATGAACTACCTGATAATAACGAAGGTGGTGATGATAACGGAGATTTTTCTAAACATACTTTAGTTTTAAAGGAAACTATAAATGATAATGGCCAATTGGTGGAAGGATATTTATGTCAGGAGTGCAACATTCCCTACAATTCAATTGAGTCATTTTTACAATATCATCCCTGTACGGAATTATATGATGAAAATCCTGAACAGCCGCATACAAATACGCAACAACAGGAACCACCAGATAAATTATGGGATTTAGTAGAAAATTTAGGAGCCACAAATGAAAATGATGTTATTGATGACGACGATAATCAGGACGATGATATTATAGATATTAAACCAAATGTTAATGATAACACCGATCCTACTCCAGAAGAAGATGTTTCAAATAATGATGTAGATGTAGATAATGAACGTTATTTTTGCTATGAATGTCAACAAGTTTTTACGGATTTAACTACGGCGGAGCGACATGATTGTAATAATCAAGTTAAAATTGCGGAGAATATAATTGAAGTAAGTTTTTTTTACATATAAGATAATTAAACATTTACTTCCAAAGACATTTTTCTTGTAATCAACGTATACACATCTTTGCCAACAAACTTTGGAGCGTTTCTAAATAAGACTCGTTTAAGACACAGGCCTACAGCATTTACAGATGCAATTCGAAAAATATCAATTGTAATTCAAAGATTCTATTTGTAGCTCGAAGATTCCAGTTGCACTTCAAAGATTCCAATTGTAATTCGAAGATACCACTTCTAATTCAAAAATTCCATTAGTAATTCGAAAATTCCATTTGTATTTCGAAAATTTCAATTGTAATTCGAAAAAGATCAATTGTAATTTGAAAAAGATTCGAAAAAGATTAATTTTTATTCAAAAAAGATTAATTTTTTTTCGAAAAAGATTAATTTTTATACGAAAAATTAATTGTAATTTGGAAAAGATCAATTGTAATTCTATAAAGAACAATTGTAACTCAAAAAAGATTAATTGTAAAAACAGTTTATTCAAAAAAATCAATTGTAATTCGAAATAGATTAATTCAAATTTGTAATAGATCAGTTGTTATTTGAAAAAGATCAATTGTAATTCAAATTAGATCAATTGTAGTTCGAAATAGATCAATTGTAATTTGAAGATCAATTGTAGTTCGAAAAATATTGATTGTAATTCGATGATTCTAGTTGTATTTCGTAAAAGATCAATGAAATTCAAATGATATTATTTAAATTACAATTATAATTTTCGAAGTACAATTAATCTTTTTCGAATTAGAATTGATCTTTTTCCTATTACTATTAATATTTTTCAATTGTATTTCGAAAAATATCAGTTTGTAATTCGAAAAATATTAATTATTATTCGAAAGAGGTCCATTGTAATTCGAAATAGATCAATTTTAATTCGAAAAAGACCAAATGTAATTCGAACAAGTTAGAGTGTTACATTCGGCTGTGCCGAATCTTTTGTACCATCCAACATGTAAAAAACAATATTAAAAAAATCCAGGGGTCTTTTTTTTGGGAGGGGGGGGGGTTGGTTGGAGACGTTAGGGGGCACCTTCCCCTTGCGATTTAGAACTTCTTCTGAAACAAGAATGTTGCATTTGCTTAGCAAAAGTACAAAAAACCCTGAAAAAATGCGTTTTTTCTTAGGTTGGTTCAGTTCTCCAAGGGGGAACTTTTTTCCCCTTGGCCCGATTTTGCCCATTTCCGAACTTAACTTGCCTAGGAATATAAGACATATTTGTGCCAAACTTCGGAAGTCTAGCTATTTTATTTTGGACTGTATCGTGTCCTCTACAGACGGACGGACGGGCATCGCTAGAATGTCTTAGAATCGATCACTGATCAATAAAATATATACTTTATGGGATCCTAGACCGATATTTCGATGCGTTACACACGGAATGACAAAGTGAGTATACCCCCATACTGTGTTTGGAGGGTATAAAAAGATCAATTGTTATTCGAAAAGTCCAATTGTAATTCGTCAAAGATCAATTCTATATTAAATTCAATTGATATTATTTAAATTACAATAAGAATCTTCGAAGCACAATTGACCTTTTTCGAATAACAATTGATTTTTTTCGTATTGCAATTCATATTTTTCGAATAACAATTTATCTTTTTTCAATAACAATTGATGTTTTTCAAATTACAACTGATCTTTCAATTAAAATCTTCGTAGTGCAATTGAGCTTTTTCCAAATACGAATGAAAATAATAAAATACAAACAAAATCCTTAAATTACGAATGGGATCTTTGAATTACAAATGAAATCTTTGAATTTCAAGTAGAATCTTTTAATTACAATTGATCTTTTTCGAATTACATCTGTAAGTGCTGCAAAAAATCTATTGCTATAGAAAAATTGACAGATTCTAAAAAATGTTTTTATAAAAAAAAATTAAGATATTTACCCATTTTTCGATTCTATTAACATTTTTGTATTTTAACAGCCAATTACTACTTCAGTGATCGAATCATCCGATAAACAACAAGTATTTAGATGTGTATTATGTGATAAAGATTACTTCAATTTACGTTCGTTTACAAATCATCAACGTTGGCATAAAAAAACGTTTAATGAGACAGGAGAAAATAAAACATTACTTGATGTTGATTCAATTTGTGGAATTTGTAATACAATATTTGCTAACGAAAAGAATTTAAAGTAAGTAAATATGTGTTAAAGAAACTTTTTTTTTTTAATTTAGCAAGTGAGAATGTTAAATTCGGCAAATCCGAATCTTTTATACCCTCCAACATGTAAAAAAAAAAATAGTTGACGGGAGCTTTTGGGGGAAGGGGAGTTTACTGTATACTTTTTTGTTATGATATTTACTCTTCAATATTTTATCATTATTTTTTATAAACACGACATTAAAATGGGCTGGACCATGCGTTTAAAGGGTTAAAATGTTCATTTCTCCCATTTTTAGGGGTCACTTGAGTCCCTTTTTCAAATATCCTCATAGAACACCACTAACAGTTGTAATCGGTCAGTCATTGATTAAGGACGTGTAAGCTGCGGCGTTGTAGTTGATTAAAGTTAAAGACAAAACTGTACCGCGTGTTTTTTTTTGTTGAGCCTGCTCATTCACTCGGCATTGCGTCGGACACTTGTGGTCTGATTATATGTCTATCGGCACTTGGGAGCATTGTTTCACTGCCTCCATTGCGAAGGCAATGGTGGTTTTTTGTGTGCAGAGCCAACTTGAGTGTCTAGGCTTTATCGTGGCGTCATCATCAATAACGGAATATCCCGTTATTCTTCGTGGTTGCTAATCTATTGTCACTTTAACCTGGTGTTGCATTTTGCACGTATGCCAACTTTTAAATATATATACATATTAACAAAATACGATTGGACGTATTTTTTTGAAGAACCTGGTTATGTCAGCCAATGAACTGGTCCAACAGGCCTAAACAAAACTGTAGACTTGAAATCTATAGGTTTAGTACCACATCAAAATCCAAAAAAAAAAAAGAACACCACTAAGACGCGTGTTTAAAGGGTTAACATTTTTTACAAAAACGTTCTGCATCAAATTTCGCTGGGTGTTATCAAAGTCCAAAAGTTCTTGTGATATAAGCAAAGTGCTTCAAAAAGTATAATTGCACTGTACGATAAAAAGAAAAAAGACAGACATCGCTTAGAATCGATCATTGATCAATTACACCGTCCGACAAAAAGAAAAATTCGTTAATCACGAACTGCATAATATACGTTTGAAACTAGAGACCAAATGTAGTAAAACTGCATTTCCAGATTCTCATTTCGTAGTCCTGTTTCCTTTTAAAATGACTTTAATGTTTTAGAGGATTAAATTTCAACAGACAGACAGTGGAGGGTATAAAAAAATTTACTAAAGTTAGGAAAAAAAAATCTTAATTTCAGGAAATGTTTAAACTACATAAATTAGGATTTTTCTTTTTTTAAACAATTTTAACAAAAATTCAATTATTTCTTTTGAAGATTACACATGAAAATGCATAATAAACATACACTTAAAACTATACAAGAAGCTTTGCCCGTTGGTGCTCAAAATGAATATAATGGTTTAAATCAATTTTTTTGCGAAATATGCAATAAAAGGTATGAAAAAATGTCTTTAACTATTTCTGAATGATTTTTTTTTTTAATTTTCCCTTTATCTTTCAGTTTTGATCAAAAACTTTTAGTGATACATAAAAATATGCATCAAAATGTTGAAGAATATAATTGCAGTAAATGTAATAAACAATTTGAAAATCTACCAAGCTATGAAATACATTTACAAATGCATGGTGATATCAACGCCGGTGGTGTTAGACAATTGTCACCATCAAAAAACTTAAATGACTTGATAATAGATTGTGAATCTCCTACAACTTCCTCTAACAACACAGCAGGTGGTAGTGGTAGTGGTGGTGGTGGTGGTAGCGGACAGCGTAAACATGCCTGCCAATATTGTGGTAAAGAATTTCAACGTCCTTATGAAAAAGTTAAACATGAACGCATTCACACTGGTGAAAAACCCTACGAATGTGAAGTATGTGGTAAAAAATTTAGAGTTTCCTATTCACTGACATTACATTTACGTACTCACACCGATATACGACCATATGTTTGTGCCACCTGTAATAAACGTTTTAAACAACAATCCGTTTATGTTCATCATATGAAGACTCATGTTAATGAACGTGCCTATAAATGTGATGTATGTGGCAAAAGTTTTCGTACATCTGTACAATTGAGTGGTCATAAAAATAGTCATAGTAAACCATTTAATTGTACCGATTGTAATCGCCCATTTGCCTCAATGTATGCGGTGAAGATACACATGAAAACCCATAATAAAACTCATAAAGCAAATAAGAATTTAAAAAATCGTTGTGGCATTTGTGGTGCTTCATATGCTCGTCTGTTTGCCTTGCGTTATCATCTTAAAGAACAACATGATGTTGATATTGATCCTAGTCAATTATTAGATGCAGAAAATATTGTTAATTCTGCAGCATCGAAAGATATGGATGCTGAAACTGCTATACTAATGCATGCAGCGAATGAAGCAAATGTTCAGAATGAACAAACAAATTATTTACAAAATGATGAGGCTACCGAAAAAGTTATAGAACAACAGATAGATCATGAAGAAAGTATTCAGCCATCATCTTTTTCATCAAATCCATATTTAGATGAAACAGAAGCTGCTACACAAGCTATATTAAATACTGAAGAGGTTTGTTATTAAATTGAAGATTAAAATTTTGGTCAACTTTTAAAGTTTTTTTTATTACACTGTGCAACAAATTTGCGGTCACCAAATTAAGGCATACCATTAGTACCCAGTAGGCAAAAAAATCACCCATGACATACTGCTGACTCTCCCTTTATAAAATTGCTGACATCTTCATAAAATTTTTCAAAATGTTCCCCATGACATGTCAGCAGTTGGCCAGCGGTTGTTTAAACGAATTGTTGGTGGCCACCGATACTGGTGGGCACTGCTGATCATCTGCTGACATGTCATTAGAGACATTTGGAAAAATTGTTTGAAGATGTCACCAATTTCATAAAGAGAGAGTCAGCAGTATATCAGAAGTGATTTTATTTTGCCATCTGGGTAGATAAAAACCCCCGAAGCGTTTAAAGTACTTAGACTGTATTTATACACAGCCTTTTTTTGCTTGCAATAAAGTCTTGCAACTTTTTTTTTGTAGGCAAACGGGGGTGAAAAGAAAACGGGGTAGAAAAAAAATCACAAAGTCTGTTTTCCTTCTTCTATGCTTCTCACCCCCGTTTGCCTACAAAAAAAAGTTGCAAGACTTTATTGCAAGCAAAAAAAGCTGTGTATAAATACCCACTTAGCTAGAATTTTTTTTATGGCCCACTAAATTTTTATTTTTTTTTTTTCAAAGGTATTTGGAATAAGTAAAAAAAATATTCGTGGCGTTTATGAAACCAATGCGGATTGGTTTGACAACACTTTTTCACGGAAATCGGCTGTGTGTGTTTATGAATCCAATCCAATTCCAATCGAAGAGAAAATGAGAAAATTTCCGTTCGAAAACGAAAATGTGCGTTCATGAATTCTATTCAGTTGGTTTGACAGTTGGAAAATTTTCGTCAACGTTTTGCTTCGGGGATTTGTAAGAAAAGTTGGAAATAATTAGTTTAAAAAAAATTAAAAACAAAAGTTAAATGACAAAATGTGAGTAACATGTTCTTTTTTGTTTTTGACTTTTTTTAAAATATTTTTTCTCATTTTTTATTTTATATACATATGTTAAAAGTAATGAGCAAAATGCAGTTAGTTCTTCATGAGTTTGTGGAAATAAATTCCGATATATCGAAGGGATTTGTGTTTTAAGCGCCTAAAAATGGACTAAAAACTATGAAAGTATGCACTTAAAAAGTGCATTTATACTTTTTTGGAAAATTTTCCATACATTCCAACATTTGCTTCGGTTTTTACATTGTCCGTTGTTCCAAAAAAAGTAATTCACATTAAAAAATGCGAAAATAAAATTTCCATTTTTTTGTGTCATATGCCGCAGTTCCAAAAAAAGTAATTTACATAAAAAATGTGAAAATTAAAATTTCCGAATTTTTTAGGTGTTTAAGATTTCACATCCGTTTTTTTTTTTTTTTATTTTGTTTCACATAAATAAAATTTGGTAAAGTATTCGTTTTACTTTTTTACTCTTTTTTCCTAATAATTTTTAAAATTTTAATTATTCGATTTCAACTTCGAATGAAAACGTGATCAACAAAACACTAAACTTTATTTCATGTGTACGGAAAATTTTAATGTGAATTGAAAAGTTGTGAAAGACAGAACAGAGGCCCTAGATTTAGCTTCCGTGAAAGTAAAACGAATGCACTTTTTCCGTTTAATTTTAAAATTTGAGTTGTTCGATTTTAACTTTGAATGAAAACGTAAACAACAGAACACCAAATTTGATTTCATGTGATTCGGAAAATGTGAATTGAAAAGTTATGAAAGACAGAACAGAGGCCTTTGTTTAGTGTGTATGATATTTGCTTTTTTAAAGAACTTTTTCAAAGCCTGAAAGCCCTTGATAAAATTCTTTAGCTTAACACCTTCAGTCGGATAAGTATTTCGATTCCGAAATTGGGTTCAAAAAATAAGATGCCAAATGGGCACCAAGTTGCCGATATTTAAAAAAAAATTATAAAAATGGAACAAATAAGCTAAAACTTTATACAAAATATGACCCAAAAATATGCAAAACATGTTTAACCAAAATATGCAAAAATGTCCATTTACGAATCGATGCCTTTTAAAAAGCAAATTATTTGATGTGCAAAGATATTTATCCTAAGCCAATGAAAAATGTAAAGCAACTGGTATTTTTCCATACAAAAGTAATGTCAGATCTAAGTATATATTAGACTTAAGGAAACCAAAAATGGATTTGTATAAAATCCCTTAATGGATCAATAATCAAAAAAAATAATTCAAAAGAAATGCTTGACAGTTTGTTATTTGTTAACAATTTTTTTTTACAAACTGCCTTATTATAACAACTCTGACTTTGACTTTCAAACAAAGTTGTTTTATAAAATACGACTCTGTATTTGCAACAACAGAGTCGTATTTTGTAAATACATGTGTCTCCGCTAAGTTCGAACGCAATAGATATTTTTTTTCGAACAAAGCAATTCGTCACGGTTTCATGAACGCTTCGAAAATTGGAAACGGAATTGAATTTCGTTTCCAATCTAATTTCGTTGTGGATTCATGAACGACCTGATTAAGGCCGCTGTTCCAAAAAAAAAGTAATTCACATAAAAAATGTGAAAATAAAAATTTCCGATTTTTTTTTGTGTTCTAAATTTCACATCCGATTTTTTTTTTCCGTTTTGTTTCAAATTTGGTGAAAGTAAAACGAATGCACTTTTTTCCTTATAATTTTTTAAATTTTAATTATACGATTTCAACTTCGAATGAAAACGTGATCAACAAAAAACTAAAGTTGATTTTCATGTGAATGGAAAAGTTGTGAAAGACAGAACAGAGGCCTAAACCTACTTCTGGGCTTAATAATGTTAATAGATGTCTTCAGAGAGATTTCATGGCGGTTCTTTTCTTAGAATATATTAACCATTTATCTCCCATATTAAGGAGCCATTTAAGTCTTTTTTTCAAATATCCTTATAGAACACTAAAACGTGCGTTTAACGGGTTAAAATGTTATACAAAAATGTTCTGCATCGAATTTTACTAGAGTAAAAGTCAAAAAATTCTTGTGACATATGCAAAATGTTTAAAATAATAAAACTGTAAATTTACATTTTTACTTTTTTAAGCATTTTAACACCATTAAAACGTTAACCTTTTAAACGCACGTTTTAGTGGTGGTCCATGAGGATATTTAAAAAAATTATTAAAATGACCACGATATTTTGTTGTGTTTTACCAAAGTCGTGTGAAATAAGTCCAACAAATTTACCTTTAAGCCAAATAATGTTAAAAGATGTCTTCAGTAAAATTTTGATGGCGGTTCCTTTCGTAGAACATATTAACCCCATATTTCTCATTTTAATTCTTTATCAAATACACCGTCCGACCGCCAATATTAAACATGAACCGGATGATATACGTCTGAAAGTAGAGATCAAATGGAATAAAACTGCATTTGCACCTTTTCATTTAGTGATCCTGTTTCCTTTTAAAAGGACTTCAAAATTTTAAAGGATACATTTTGTGAAATATTTTTGAAATATTTGTACTTGTCCTAGGATTCCACTGGTGTTGGCAAATGAAAGAGGAGAATCTCCCCTTATTTTTCCATTTTTTTATTTTGCCATATCAGGATAAAAGCATGTTAATAAAGTCCATTAAAAGATGTATAAAAAAATTTTGTTTAACATTTTGAATGATGTTGAGGGATAAATTTTTGAAAGGGCGTAGCTTAGCTCCTTTTTCCCGATATGTAAAAATAAAATAGGAAAATTAGGGGAGCATCCTAGACAAGTACAAATATTAAAAAAATATTTTAAAAAATGTAATCCTTTAAAACTTTAAAGTCCTTTTAAAAGGAAACAGGATCACGAAATGAAAAACTGTAAATACAGTTTTACTTCATTTTGTCTCTAGTTTTAAACATTTATTATCCAGTTCTTGTTTAACCAACTTTTTTCAAGAAAAAGAATTCGAGCTAAGTTTTGAAAACGCTTCGGTTCCATTCAGTTCCATTTTTTTGGTCCCATTGAAGATACAAAATCGTTTTACTCAGGGTTACATATGGCTCTTTTAATGTTTTTGTTTTATATTTTTTTTTCAGATTATTGTTGATAATTTTCATGCTGAAGAAATTATTACCGATTGGTTATCATCACAACCTTAAAATTGTTGACTGTTGCTTGTTTTATATAATTTTTTAATGCTTCCTCTATTCAAAAACAAAATATTATTATATCAAAATATGTTCATGTATATAGTATATTTTAATTAAACTATTAATTAATTAAATTTTGAATATTTTAAATGAATACTTTTTTAGAACAAATTCTTTAGAATTTAAGTTTTGTAAAAAAAATAAAGTAATGTACAAATATCTCTAGAATTTAAAATCGCTTTATTAATTTTGGTATTTTTTTATGGGTTTGAAGAGATTCCAGTGTACTAGTCAGCAGTTAAAAAAATGCCGAGGACCCCATTTTACTATTGATCCATTTCTAGGTCAATCTAGCTTTATACATCCGTCCATCTGTCTGTGGAAAGCAAGATGCAGTCTTAGTGCAAAAAAGGATTTTTCACATTTTGGAGAATATAAATGATTCGGCACAGAAGAATTTAACACTCTCACTTGTTTTTTGTACATTTGTTAAACAAATGGAACATTTTTATGACAGAACTTTAGAATTGGTGAAAAAATAGTTTTGGTGAAAAAAAGAAGATAATTTTTTTGATGAAAAAAAGTTTTTGATAAAGAAAAAAATTTTGATGAAAAAATAAAAAAATTTGATAAAAAAAATTGATGAAGAAAATATATTGATGAAAAAAAAAATTATAAAAAAAGTTGTTGATGAAAAAAGAAAAAAAATTAAATAAAAAAAAAAATTATGTAAAAACGTTTTTGATAAAAAAAAATTGACGAAAAAAAAAAATTACGAAAAAAAGTTTTTGAAGAAAAAAAAAATTGATGAAATAAATAGTAGTATTGATGAAAAATATAATATATATTATATTATATAAAAAAAATTTTGATAAAAAAAATGAATAAAAAAATTATGAAAAAAAAAAATTTTGATAAACAAAATTTATGATGAAAAAAAAAATTTTGATGAAAAAAAAATTCGATGAAGAAAATATATTGATGAAAAAAAAATTAAACGGGGAAAAAATTATGAAAAAAACGTATTTGATGAAAAAATTTGGCGAAAAAAAAATTTGACGAAAAAAAGTTTTTGATGAAAAAAAAAATTGATGAAAAAAAAAAATATGAAATATTGATGAAAAAAATATATGAAAAAAAAATTTTGATAAAAAAAAATGAATAAAAAAATTATGAAAAAAAACTTTGATAAACAAAATTTGATGACATTTTTTTTTTATGAAAAAAAAAAATTATGAAAAAAAGGTAAAAAATTATGAAATTTTTTGGCGAAAAAAAGTTTTTGATGAAAAAAAAAAAAAAATTATGAAATAAATATTGATGAAAAAATATATGAAAAAAAATTTTGATAAAAAAAAATGAATAAAAAAAATTATGAAAAAAAACTTTGATAAACAAAATTTGATGAAAAATTTTTGTTTATGAAAAAAAAAATTATGAAAAAAGTTGATCAAAAAAAGGTAAAAACAAGTAAATAAGTTAAATTCGGCCTTGCCGAATGTAGTGATACCCTCCACAATTTCAAAAAGATTATTGCAAAAAACTTTATTTAAAAGGAAATTACATACCCTCTATCACTAAGTGGAGGGTATAAAAAATGATGAAATTTTTTGGCGAAAAAAAGTTTTTGATGAAAAAAATTGATGAAATAAAAAAAATTATGAAAAGAAAATATTGATGAAAAAATATACGAAAAAAAAATTTTGATAAAAAAAAATGAATAAAAAAATTATGAAAAAAAAAATTTTTTGTAAACAAAATTTGATGAAAAATTTTTTTTTATGAAAAAAAATTATGAAAAAAAGTTGATGAAAAAAAAGGTAAAAAAATTATAAATTTTTTTTTTTTTTGAAAAATTATTATGTTACATTTTATTCACCATATGGTGAAAAACGCTTTTATTCACCAGCAGGTGAGCATTATCCAAGTTACAAATCAAAGTTGCAAACCTTTTTTGTTTTAAGAAAATGAAAACAGTAGTTCTTATTTTCTTATTTGTTAGTCGTTAGCTTATATAGTCTGAGGTGGTGTCCTGCATCATCTGAGGTGGCGTCCTGCATCATTTTTAAAATTATACACCAGCCTAAAAACATTATTATGTTCAAAATCTTTTTAGGAAATGTGATTTTTTGGCATGCCCTCTTTTTGGGGCGTGGTTATAGAAAATAAAAATAATAATTTCGGTTATTTGGCAGGCATGTTTCTCGGATCAAGGCCGACATAATTGCCGGAGTGACTTTTTTTGTATTGGCGTAACGTTTATCAAGTAAAAAATGCTATTTTGTTGATATTTTGATAGCTTTCGGGTTTCTAGGACGAAGCCTAGAATCTATTCATTAAAAATTAATTAAAATTAATAACACAAAATTTTTGTTTATTTATCGTTAACATAATCGTTATTATTGTTTAAAACATAATTGCATTATTAAATTTAAGAATTAATGAAGAAGATATAATCAAAATGAAACAAAAAAGAAACGAAAACACTTTTATAATTGAAAAAAAAAAAAAAAATGATTAAACTTCTACAAACAATGTAAAAAATTAAGGCAAATAGTTTAAAGATATTTTTTAAAGATAGTTTTTTTTAACACTGCATCAAGCAGTGCAAACTTGAAATTTTCAACAAAAAAAGAAGAAAGAAAATAAATGCAAATTAAACAAAACAAAGACAAGCAAAACAAAAATCATAAAACTATTAGTATATCGATAATGGAATAATAATATTGCAAAATTATTAGGTTAATATTTTGTTAAGAAAATTTGATTGCTACAACCTATCGTAAATACACTTGTAATTCGTTAGCTGATTGTATGAGCACCTTAAGACCAGGCATAAAACCAGCACATTGAGAAAAGTCTGAACCAAAAGCAATTTGTGTATGGACCTTTAAGGCATTACCATAATCAGCAATTTGTAAACATTGTATAATTTGATTTAAAGCATCTATAGTAGCAGGATTAAGCTGAAAATGGCAATAGAAAATTAGTTAAATTTAAATTTTAAATATAGTGGACAAAAATACTTACACGTCCATCCCTTAAACAATCATAAAGATTTTCCAAACGTTTGGTGACATCAACAAATTTACGTTTAGTGCGCTGAAAAACAAAGTTTTTTTTTTAAAAAATTAAGACATAAAAAATGTGAAAGTGAAAATTTCCGAATTTTTTTGGTGTTCTAGATTTCACATCCGAATTTTTTTTTTCGTTTTGTTTCACATAATTAAAGTTTGATGAAAATAAAACGAATGCACTTTTTTCCTAATAATTTTTTAAATTTTAGTTGTTTGATTTCAAATTCGAATGAAAACGTAAACAACAAAACACCAAACTCGATTTCATGTCATTCGGAAATTTTCATGTGAATTGAAAAGTTGTGAAAGACAGAACAGAGACCATAGTGTTTTGTAGAAATATTTTTTTTTTTGGAATTTTTCTATCCTTTTTTAATTTTTTCTGAATCTTCTTAATTCTCTAAATTTTTGTTTAGTTTCCCAGTTTTTTTAGTTTCCAGATTTATTTATTTTTTTGAGTTTTTTCTGATTTTGTTTCAATTTTCTGATTAGTTTTATTTTTTTTAAATTATATTTTGAGTAGGTTTATTCTAGCTCGAGGTCATTATTTCCTTTCTAATTAAACTATGATATTCTCATAGAATAATTATCAAGAAAATTATTTTTCTGTTTTAAATTTATTTATGTCGACACGTATTTCAGAATTTGTCAGATTTCATTTTCAAAACTATTTAGCAAATATAAAAACCCTATACTAAAAGTATTAAAAGGAATTTAAATGACAATTCGCTTATGTTCAAAGAAAAATATTAATACATATTCCCTTAGCTACTTGCAGTAGTGTTTTTATATTTGCTAAATAGTCTTAAAAATGGAATCTGACAAAATCCGAAACACGTGTCGACTAAATCTTGCAAAAATTACCAACATAAATAAATTTTTTTAAATAATTTTCTTGAAAATTATTCTATGAGAATAACATTGTTTTAATTAGTAATTGAAATAATGACCTCGAGCAAGAATAAACCTACTCAAAATATAATATTTTAGAGGTCGAATAAAACAATTTTTATTTTTTAATAAAAATTAAACAAAAATTTCTAAAATTTTCAGGAAATGCCATTACCACAGACTAATACAGACTCGACATAAGTGACAGGTGTCAAAAAAGTAGTCTTGAACCATATGGTTAATGTTTTCAAAGTATTCTACGAATTAGGTTAGAAAGAGAAAGCTAATATAACGCGCCATAAGAAAAATAGGTGCCAGATCGGTTTTTATTGTTTCACTCACTCCTAAGTCGTAGAAAGTGTTGCCATGTTAGCTTAAAACGAGCTAAAAACCGCTCTGTTTTCTCCTAAAATCGCTTAGTTTTTCCCCATTTTTTTGTTATAAAACTCTACTGTCGAGTCTGTATAGTCTGTGCCATTACTTTCAGCACGCCCTCTTTTGTGGGCGTAAACATAAAAAATAGTATAAATAATGTCACGCGCCGGGGACAGAATATCGCCAAAACGTTATGACAAACTTATCACAAAGTAGAAAACATAAATAAACTTACTGGATCGTTTGTGGCATTTAAACAATTCGTTTTCAATTCTTCCAAAACAGTTTGTAAATAGATATATTCTTCTGGTAGTGGTGGTTTTTCTTTAGGCGGTTCTGGTTGCCTCTGGCTTAATTGTTGTGGTTGCTGTTGAGCTGTCGGTTGTTCTTGATAACCACCCATCATATTCTGGGTTGGCTGTGTTTGCCAAGTTGGTGTTTGTTGTTGTTGCTGTTGATTGGGAAAAGCTGATGTTTGAAAGTTCATTTGCTGATTGGGTACATTATTATTTTGCATTTGTGTAGCTGGATTATAAAATGAACCACCACCCATCATAGGTGGTTGTGTAGGATTTAACATAGTTTGTTGTGGTCCAGTTTGTGTGGGTGGTGGTGGCATACCAGGCATAACCGGCATGCCGGCCTAAATTAAATGAAAAATACATATGTAAAGCATCATGACATTTTTTGTAATAGCAGTTTAAGACAAACCTGTTGATAATGAGCATTAGGGTCCATATAGCCATTTTGATTTGGATCTACACCAAACAATGGATGAGTAATTGCAGCTGCAGAGGCAGGTTCAACTTTTTTAGTCTGTAAATAATTTAAATAAAATTAACACTTGGTAATTTTTCTTTTAAAGTAATTTTTTTTAACATATTAACAAATGCAAAAAAGAAGCAATGGAGTGGAGTGTTTAAAAATTTTCTTTGACGAAAACAGAATATCACAGATTTTAATAGAAGGTGAAAAAAAAACACATGTTTAGTAAATTAAATAAAAAACGGGTTGTTCGGTTGCTCCGAAAATTTAGATACCCTTCACCAAAAATTTAGTAAAAACAAGAAAAGTTAAATTCGGCACTGCCGATTATCTTTAAAACGCTCCGCTCTATAGAAATTTAAATTCCGACTTGAGTAAAGTATTGATATCCCCCCCAAAAATTATTTTAAAAAAAATTATTTGAAAAAACTATAGTTGAAAAAAAAAATTAATAAAAGAAGTTAATTTTAAGAAAAAAAATTAAACAAATTTGAGCGAAAAAAAATTTGTTTGATAAAAAACAATTTCACGAAAAAATGTTGGACTAAAAACAATTGTATTTGTTTAAATACCTTTAGGTATCCAATTCTGTTAACATATCGCTCATTTACTTGTATAGTGTCATAACTCAAAGTATGTCGTTTTTGGGTAAACCATACAGAATTATTTGTTATATCCTGCTTTATATTGTGTCAAAAATTCGTATTAATATCTTCTAAACTCACCGTTTGAGAAGAGAACACGCCATTATAACATTTTCTATGTACGGGCCTTTTGCAATGTAAAACAAGTTTTAATTGTAAACTTTAAACAGGTTTTCTGTAAAATCAAACATTTTGCGTTATGACACTATACAAGTAAATGAGCGATATGTCAACCAGCAGCCGAATTAAAGCGTTTTGTATTTTTAGGTTACGTAGAATTTAATAAAATGTTCGAGGTTCATCACTTTTGAACCGTTGAACCTATATCGATATATTTTTGGGCGTGATCGACATTTCAGACGGACATTGCTCGAATGTTTTAGAATCGAGCACTTATCTATGGGTCCCAGGCTGATATTTCGATAAAATACAAAGTTATATATATCCTTTTCTACTAACAATAAAATAAGTATACAAAATGTTGTCCTAAAAACAAATTTCTGATTTTTAAAAATTTTAATTATGATGGTCTAAACACGAATATCAAAAAAACTCAAATCGGTAGAACGGTTTTCAAGAAATTTGCAAAAAATTAAATTTGTAAAAAATCAAAAAAAAAATAATAATTAAAAAAAAAACTCAAAATTTTATTATTTTAACCCTTTTATAAAGCCTGAGGGAAGCTTTCATTTAAAACTAATTTGGGCCAAATCCGATTTTAAACCGTCGCGTCTTTCGATCAGTTTTGGTTTTTCAGAAAATGTTTACCAAAAACTATAAACTTTGATCGATGGGCGCCATGGGTTAAAATGTTCTGATTTGGATCAAATTTATTTTAAATGAAAGTTTGTATCAAGATTTATAAAATAGTGTAAAAAATGGAATTTTTTTTTAAATTTTTTCAACAAACTTTAAATGGAGATATCTCGAAAACCTCTAGACCGATTTCAAAAATGTTTTGATATTCAGCATGCCATTAATAAAAACAAGCAAAAAAGTTAAATTCGACCATGCCGAAAGTATTGATACCCTTCACAATGTAAAAAAGTTTATTTAAAAAAAAAATTTTGCGAAATTTCCTTTTTTTTTGTAAAAAAATATGTTTGTACTTGTTTAAATACCATTCGGTGATCAATTCTGTTCACATCTGTCAACCAGGCGCCGAAATTAAGCATTTTGTATTTTTAGGTTATGTTGAATGTACCAAAATTTTCAATAACAAGTAAATATTCTAAGTCTTAGTCATATACAAATGGTTAGTGTTTCGACCGTGATTAAAATTTCCACAGACGGACAGACATCGCTAGAATGTGTTAAAATCAATCACTGATCAATAATATATATACTTTATGGAGTCCCAGACCGATATTTTGATGAGTTATTAACGGAATGACAAACTTATATATACCCTCTATCATTAAGTTGAGGGTATAATAAGGTATCGCATCAGTATTTTTTTAATTCTTTTTTATTTTTTGAAATTCCAAAATAATGGTAGAAATTTTCCAAAAATCTAAAACTTTGATCGACCGGAAGATTTTTTTTTGCCATACAAAAAATGGCATTCCAATGAAATATAGGTCCACAATCGCATGGTTAAAAAATTAACTAAACCAATTTTATCTGTATTTCAAAAACCTCGTTCCACATGAATGTTATAAAAATAATTTAAATTTAAAAAAAACCTCAAAATTTTTGGTGAAAAGTATTCTAACATAAAACAGTAAATCAGGCAAAATAAATTAAAGAGAAAAAAAACACATTAGCAGGTTTCTGAATACCTGATTTAATGAAGAGTTTTGAAAATTACTACAAGAAGTATTGAAATTATTGCTAAAATTTGTATCAAAAGTACTTAAATCATTTTCATTGTTAATGACTTTAGTGTCCTTTTCATGATTTATAATTTTTTGCCATTTGCGGGTACCCGCATGTTGAGCTGACATTTCATTTTTTGTCTGTGAGTAGAAATACATATTCTACTTGATGAGGATTTAAGACAGAAAAAGAAATAAAATAAAGATAATATAGAAAAAAAGGCAGAAATAAAAAGGAGCAAAGTATGAAATAACAATAAAAATCAGATTGTTGATAAAAAATAAAACTCATATTAATAAATTGTTTATGGAGTTTCGAAATTAAGTAGTTTGTATTTTCTGAGTAAAACTCATTTTTAGCTTTTATAGTTTCTGGAAAAAACCGCTAAATACATTTTAAAAAATATCAAGTTGTCATCACTGTATGTTCTTTTGAAGATATTTCTTTAATTTTAATTGTCGCAATTCTGATTTTATAGTGTGTTGGAGAGAGAGAAGAGTCTTACCTCTCTCTCTTTCTCTAAAACACTATTAGAGAATAATCACAATTGGAGCGGGAAGCGTTTTTCCGCAACTGTTCACATACGTTTTATATGACAATAAAATTCCGCCGCGTTTTTCCGCCAAACTAGATTCAATTCTATTTTTATGAGGACAATTGCGTTTTTCCGCTTCCCGCTCCAATTGTGATTATTCTCTTAGACAATTTTTATTGCGGCAATTCTGATTTTATAGTGTATCAAAGAGAGAGCTAAGACTCTTCCTTCTCTCCGATACACTATAAATTCGGAATTGCGGCAATCAAAATTGCCTAATGTAAATACGGTCTAAAATAAAAATTGCGGCAATTAAAATTGCCAATTGTAAATATATATTCACAATAGGCAGGAAGAACAAGCATTTTTTCGCCATACTGTAAAATATTTAAAATACAACACTGCATTGTATTAAATCAAACGGATTCATATTTCTTTCCATTTCCGACTCTGATTTATTGCAATTTTATTGTTCTTTAAAATACGTTCAAAGAATTCATTCACTAAGAATTAACTTCTATCGAATTAATTCTTTAATGAATTCATGATGTTTTTTTTTAATTAATTCTTTAATAAAACACTTTAAAATTTGTTTTCCGTTCAGTAAGAAATAAAAAAAATATTTTCACCATTCAATAAGAACGATGAGCGAGAATAAAGAAATTTAAAAAAATTGTATACGCATCTTAAAAAAGAAGAAAGTTATGTATGTAAAATAACTATTTTTGTGGTGCAGTTGTTGTAACAAATCGTCCAGTAAATGTATGTAAGTTTAATGGTTTCCTCTCCCTGCTGTGTTGACTCGTTCAAATCGAGCTTCAAAAAGAGTGCCACCTCCATGGAACGGGTCCATAAAGATGTTAAATTCAGTCAATCTCATAACACCGAAGATCTTTTCATACATGTCTCTCCAAGTGACTGTTCCTTAGCCGGAAGTATCTTCGTCTCCTCACGTAGATACCCAAGCAGAAATTGACGACGGTTATAAAAAAAAAGCGTTCTGAAAGCACTGTATCAAAAAAAAGAACGTTCTCAAAACGTTATTTTCGAACGCTTTGCGAGCGTTTTCGAAAAGCGTTCTGAAAACACTGTAACAAAAAAAAAGCATTCTCAAAACGCTTTATTCGAACGCCTTGAGAGCGTTTTCGAAAAGCATTTTGAAAGCACTTTATTAACAAAATACATGTTCGTTTCAAAATTAAATGGTTTTAAAGCAGTTTTTGCAAACGTTTTTTTTTCGGAGTACATACAAGTATAGTATTTTTTTAGATTATACTCAATTTTAAACAAATTGTTATAAAAACATTTTGTTAAATCAAATTAAATAATTTTTCCCTACCACCACATTGAAAACGCAAAATTTTGAAAACATAAAACATTTTTTAATTTGTAAATCTATTTTAAGTTTTATTATTATCATTTATGCTAAAGAGTTATAGCAATAGTTTCGTTATAAAATTTACAAATAATGCATTTAACTTCTACAATATGCACAATGACTTCAATAACATCTTCACGTAAATTTTTATCGTTATAAAGTCTTATATCTTTTGACGGAATTGGATAGACAAAATAATCGTTTATTTTATTAAAGATGTTGCCTTTTAAATATATATTATCACATGTGTGTTTAGATCAATTTGTACTAAAAATTTGGTTTACTATCATAATATTTCCATTACTAAGTAGAATTGCGTTATCAGGATGGGATGCAGTAATTTTAAAACCATGAATATTAATAAAAGAAAACACAACTTTTGTTTCAGTGGATTCCATTACTTTGCCAAGAGAATACTTTTTGTTTTTAAAGAGAGGATATACCAATGGAGCTTTATTTGGAGAGTTAACGGTATGAAAAACATGCAATTTTCGTTGAATTTCAGCAATAGGATTGTTCCGAGAGTTAACAATCGATTTTAAGTAGCCCAGACTGTTTTCAAAATCAAAAGCAGAGAACTGTGATATTAGTGCCCCATATTTACTGCATTATCTGCGATATGAATGAGATTGTGAATATTCATTGTTTGGCAATTAGGACCATAAAAATGTGGCATACATTCCACAAATCTTCTTAATATTTCCTTTGCATAATTTGCTTTTAGAGTACCTAATTCATTTGATGACACAATACGGCAAGCTGTAAATAGAATTAAAAAATGCCTGTACACTTTTTAAAATTATAGCTCCACCATATAGCAAAAAAACCTAAATTGAGTGGCTTTCCAATTTCCAATATCAAATAAATCAAAACTTTTTCTTTGAAACTCTGACGGTATGTCTCTTGATATATTTGTGAAGTTTTGTTGTAACTTCGCAACATTTTCATCAGAAATGAAGGAAAATGATTTCTTGATAATCATTTTTTGCAATAAATGTTTGCTTATACCAAGATACAACATATGCATTTCATCTAGTACGACAGATTTTACCACGTCAAAATTAACGATGTTGAGCAATTTTTACAAAAATTAGCCGCTGCCTGGCTGCAGTAAAGGACAGAATGGGAGGAAGAAAGTCCCTATAAATAAATTAGTTTACTTTATTTATGAAGTTTACCTTTACTAAGTTTACTTTTTTTATTACATTGAATTTAATTTTTATTTACTAAAATACTTTTATAAAAAAAATATCTACAATTAACGAATAAAAAAAAATATGTGCTTTATATGAAGTCCTTTAAAGTACTGTTTTTTCTTATTTCAATCGCTGGAAAATATCTTTAATTTTTGTATTTAAGCTCTTTATAAGTGCTTTACTTTTGGTTTTTAAATCGCTTTCATGACTTTTAACAAAACGTTCTGAAAGCACTTTTTTAAAACGCTTTTAAAACGCTTTAAACCTAGCATAGATCGATGTTATCATTCGGATCATCTGAAAGCGCTTTCAAGATGGTAAATGGAACGCTTGTAGAACCGTTTACAACGCTTTCACAGCGCTTTTGCGATTGTATTTTTCTGACTGGGTAGTGTTCTGAGGACATCTGAAGGAAGCTAGTAACGGATCTTAGGACTGCATTTTGACAACTCTGAAACTTCTTCCACTGCTTTTCGATCACACTCGGTGACCACACTGGCGCTGCGTAGTTTGCCACTCGGCTAATCGCTTTATAGGTAGCCAACAAAGTTTCTTTGTCATAACCTCAAGTGCTGCCGGCTAGCGACTTGAAGATCTTGTTTTTACAGCTCAATTTATCGCATGTTGCAGTGCTCTGTCAAAAGTTACTCCAAATATTTTGGTGTGGTTCATTGTTGAAATTTTGACGCCATCGACAATAACATCCAGTTCCAGTTGTACATCTTTCGTCAATGTGATAAAGAGCTTTACCGATGATTTGGCGGGGGAAAGCTGGATGTTCCTTCCAATGAAGAATTTGCAAGATCATTTAACTTACCCCATAGCACCCATATGTTATGTAGATGCGATTCTAAGGACATTTGAAGGCAGCCCGTAACGAAACTTAGGGCTGCATTTTGACAAGTCTGAAGCTTCTTCCACTGCGTTTCGATCACACTCGGTGATCACACTGGCGCTTCGTAGTTTGCCACCGACTGTCTAATCGTTTTATAGGTAGACAACAAGGTTTCTTTGTCATTACCCCAAGTGCTGCCGGCTAGCGACTTGAGGATCTTGTTTCGAAAGCTCAATTTATTGCACGTTGCAGTGGCATGTGCCGAGATCGAATACAAATTGTCAAATGTTACCCCCAATATTTTTGTGTGTGTTTCGTCATTTTTATGTAAATGGTGTTCTGAGGACATCTGATGGCAGCCCGTCACCATTATTAGGGATGCATTTTGACAACTCTACACACAGTAGCCACACAGGCGCTACGTAGTTTTCCACTGATCGGCCAATCGTTTTATAGGTAGCTGACAATCCAGGAAAAAAAAAATGGAACGGATTTCTATTACAATAGGTTCTTGAATATATTCTACCGTTATCACAATAAAAATTTTTAATGTAAAATGATTTTTCAAAAAAACTACTCGATCTAAAACACGATTGCTTTCAGGACAATTTCAAAAAAATAATTGATGAGTTCTGGAACGGAAATTTTCGGTGGTTCACTGTTATAATATTGAGGCCATCGACTTTTACATCCAGTTCCAGTTGAACCTCTTTTGTCCAAGTGGTAAAGAGCTTCGCCGATGATGTGGCAGGGAAAAGCTGCATGTTCCCCGCAGTGAAGAACTCTTAAGATCATGGAGATATGCATTTAACTTAAATCAATGTTATGGCCCAGTTCCGTTTAAGGTGCAGTCGTCGGCATAGGATATCAATTCCAACCCTTGGGGTGATGCCGGAAGTTTAAAAAGGTAGAAGTTAAATAAGATCTAAGAGAGAATTCCACACTGTGGAACCCCTTTTTAAACTTTACGGGGTTTTCTCATCTTATGTCTAACCTCCACAAAACGACTGACGGCCACACATATAGTTTACTACCCATATTTTGATTATGTTGGGGAGACTGGAGTTGGCGATGTCTCTGAAGATAGTGGCGTGGCTGACTGTGTCAAAGGCTTTTGACAGCTCTTGTGCAACCATCACTGTGCGCTCACATGGCTTTTTATGATTCAGTCAATGGCTTATGTGTGGTAATGGCAGTTAAAGCTGTTGTTGTATTTTAGTGCTTCCGGAATCCGAGCAGATGTGCTGATACTAGGAGGTGCTGTGTTCAGCCAGGGAGGAGAAGTACCCCAAGTGTCTTCAGGACTGGTGACAGCAAAGAGATCGTCCTGTACGATTCTCCTTGGTTCGCGAGTTTCCCGGGTTTTAAAAACGGAACCACTCTACCCATTTTCCAGACTTCGGGTATAACAAGAGTGGTTAGCGACAGATTGTGGACATTGGTCATGTACTCGACTCCTGGCACATCCAAGTGCTTAGCATTAGCATCGAAATTCCGTTAGAACCTAACGCTTTGGATGGTTTCGCATTCTTGATGAAATCTGCAACTTCACTCGCCAGAAAAACTGGTGTAACCGAAATGTTTGTGCACTTTTCTGACAATGCTTCGTTTCGTCTTATTTCTCTCTCTCTCTCTCTCTCTCTTGGGGTGCTCTATGAATTGGGGGGCGAAACATGTCGCGCACAGCGTAGGCTCCAACAACGTGTTGTTGCTGAAGGTTATTGGGAATCTGTCATCTAACTGACTGTTGACCACAGTTTATTAGCTCCGGAGCTAGGGTTGCAGTTCTTTAGGTGATCTATCCAGTTGATAATTTTTTTCTCGTTAACCGATTCGCTTATCTCCAGATTTATTTGGCCAATTCAGGGATCGCTGCGGTTGGTTCTACGAATAGAGGCACACTCATTTGCGAGTCCCCTCTGTTGGGAAGTTTTGGACTATTTGTATTCGACCAGCAGGTATAAAGCGAGTGGCTGCTGCAGTGACGTTTTTTCGGAAAAACTTCTTTGCGGAACATACGTCGGAAGAGGTGGCTAGATCAGTCTACCTTTTTATGATTTACATAGGTTTCGCGTTCAGAGAGTACAAATCGTTGGGTCAGTCAAGCGTGATGATTATGGGAACGTGCAAGTGATACTACTGCTCGCCATGTTTCAATATTCATTAGACCTGCGGTTGAAGGGGTGATGTCTGGCGGGCTAGCGCATGTTCCCACAATCCTGGTGGGGGCATCTTCGTTCATAGTGGAAAACGTCAAGTCGTCTATTTGTTTCGCCAGTGCCGATCCTCTCTGATCGTCCCTGAGAATCGAGTGCCAGAGATCATTGTGGGCATTGAAGTTTCCCATAACCATGCGGTTATCACTCTCAAGCAAACAGCTAATATCAAAGTGATAACCGAGCGGGCAACTATTTAGTGGGCAACTGGTGTTTAAGGTATTGTTTGTTGACGATTAGGTCAGGGAATATGTTGTTGTTGTAGTAGCAAGCGCAGAATGTTTAAACATAACAATTCTGGAGCGTGGAGTAAGTGTTTAGCTTTGTTTTTTTGAACCTCCGCGACTTCGAGTTTGCGCTGATGCATAACGTTCGTTATTTTCGTGATCTTACCTTGGAGACCGCTGCAGTTTAGCTGCATTATGGAAATCACCTCAGGTCTGGCGACAGCAATCTGGGGAGTTGATTGCTGTGGCTGTTTTTCCTGCTGATACTCGTGTTGTTGTTGCTGCGGTTGTTGTTGCTGTTTGAAAGAGGAAAGCGGTGTAGCGTATGTTCGCGATGATATTGACTTTATTGAGAATGCCGATGACGACACCACGCATGAGGAAATATAGCTACTACCCCACTCCCTATGATGACATAGGTCAGGGCAGTTTTTTTACTGTCGAACCATGGTCCGGGATTTTTTTCGATTCCGGCCCGGACTTTTGCTTTTTCCCATACATTTATTTATATTTTATTTTTAATTTCTTTGTTCTTGGTAATCGTTCTTATTGAACGGTGAAAATAATTTTCAATTATTACTGAACGGTGAACAAATGTTTACGTTCTTACTGAACTGTGAAGAAATCTTTGCGTTCTTACTGAGCAGTAATTAATTTTAATTTTTAACAAAATTGAACGGAAAATGAATTGAATGAATTCAGTAAAGAATTAATTCAATAAAGAATTAATTCTTAATGAATCAATTCCTAATGAATAAATTTTTAATGAATTAATTCTTTAAACATATTTAAAAGAACAATAAAAAAATAAAACTAATTCAATGCACTAGCTTTAACTGAAAGGTCAAGGTTGAATTAATTTTATGACACAATTTAGAATAGAATTAATTCTATAGAATACAAAATTGAATAAGATATTCGTTACACAATTTTATTAATTTTTTAATCTCTCACTCTTTTTCACTCAATGGTAGAGTGGAAAATTGAGATAAACCGTGTTAAAAATATTTTTTTGCCGTGCCGGTTTTTAACTGCCGAATCGTATTAAAAATTCCGTGCCGGGATTGTACTGTTCATTCACTTAATCAAAATTCCATAAACAAATTTTTTTATAACCCTTTTTAAAATGTTCCCAAAAAAAACTTACCTGTCGTTGTGTTTTTAATGCTGGTGGATCATTCCAGCCTGGTGGTGGTGTGGGATTCCGTTGCATGTTATGTATATGGGTTTGGGGTACAGCTGCCGTAGCTGTTTCAATTGGTGCTACACCTGGCATGTAGGCATTGTTAGAGAATTGTGTAGGATTATAAGTAGGCTGCATAATTGAAGCAGCCGGAGATTGTATAGGATTAGCATTAAATGGTGTATTATTAAAAGAGTTGGGCATAGCTGGTTGAGGAGCTGGTGCTGGATTATAAGTATTGCCATAACCACCCATTGGTCCAGCTGGTGCTACTGATGGATCTAATACATATTTGGATCTTGAAGGTAAACCTCCACCACCACTTGTAGTTCCACCTTGAGAACTGGCAGTGCTTAGAGGACGTGGAGGTTGTGATATATTATCATTAACAGGGGGTTTAAAGGAAGCTGGTACAGCTGTAGCTGGATTAAATATAGCTGGTGGTGCCGACGGGTTACTGGCTACAGGTAATGGTTGTGTTGCAAAGGGTGAAGTCATTGGATTATTAACTGGATTGGCATTCCATGAATTTGCTGGCGGCATATAAGGTGCTGGGGGCAATGGAGCAGCAACTGCTGCACCTGGGTAACCGCCCATATTATTAGTATTGGAAGGTATTTGAGAAAATGAACCCCTTGGCTGTTGTTGACGTTGATACATATTTTGTTGTTGCGTATTATTATTTTGGGGTTGTGTAACAAATTGTGATTGTTTAATTTGTTGTGGCGGTTGTACAATATTACAAATTCTTTGTTTTAAATCATCTAAATCTGGATGTGTAGACGAAGCTTTAATTTCCATTATATAACTAAGAGCAGCAGTAAATGCTCCCTGAGCTACCAATAAACCGCCATATTCTTTAATGAAATCAGCTACTTTGGTATTCAATTCAACTGCTATACCCTGTTCCTCTAAAGATTTGTTCATTAACATTACAATTTCAGCCAACTCCTGCAACTCTTCTGTTGTCAATTTATAATTGTTATTATGATTTTCCAATTGTTTTAGCTGATACCAAGCCAATACCAATTTATCAATATTACCAGCACATATATAGCACAACATAGCATTGCGTGTATATTCAATATTTGATGAGGACGACGACTCATTTAGTAAGCGATCTCCTAGTTTTTCACAGATATCAACAACTTTACGTTCACTATGCTTAAGAGCTGCAACTAAAGCTTCCTTCCAAGAATCAATGGTACAGCGTGTTACAAAATCCATCCAATCGCGTGTCACTAAAGCTGATATAATATTGGACAGTTCACTTTGTTGTTCTTGTAAATAATTATTTTGAATTTTTGTTAGAAATTCTATGCCAGCTGTAGAAGCGATAATTAAAGCTTCGGCCGTACGTTTGGAATTTAAACATAATTGTACTGCAGCCTCTAAATTACCAGTTAGAATAGCTTCGGTAATAAGGCTATCAGCATCTGGAAATGATATAAAAGTTAGTGGTGAAGGAAAATTTTTCGACAGATTGTAAAAAAAAAATAAAAAAGTAAAATTCGGACCTGCCGAAACTAAAAAACTGCACACGCCAAAAGACTACTACTATTATTTAAAAAAAAATCAGTAAAAAAAACTGATGAAAGAAAATAATTTTGACAAAAAAATATGGCAAAAAAAATATCGGTGAAAAACATTTTAGTAAAAAATAATTTCGACAAAAAGTTTTGTGTGACAATTTTTTTTTTACTTGTTTAAATACCATTCTATATTAAATTTCGTTTGAATGTGTCCACTTGCAACTATATTTAAGCGGACTTCTTGCATTTGAGCGATATCGGTTCAAAAGTAATGAATGAAAATGTAAGGACACCTCGAAAATGTTTGTACATTCAACATAACCTTAAAATACAAAAAGCTTAAATTCGACTACTGGTAAAAACAAGCAAAAGAAATTTGTTACAGAACTGTATTTCAACAATTACCACCTTCCGAAAAGATGCTTCACGAAGTTTAGTATTGCGTTTGAACGGTTTAAAAGTTATGAATGAAAATCTAAGGACACCTGAATTTTTCGGTTTTTTATACCAAATGTAATTTTTTTTTAATAACGTTTTTGCAGCAATATTTTTCACATTGTGGAAGGTCAACATATCCTGAATTTAACTTTTTTTACTTGTTTATAATAATATTTTTACATTTACAGTGGTGTCAATTAAACTGTCAGGGAATATTAGGGGCTACTCTGGTACACTGAAAAAAACCTTCGTGATGTAAATTTAATTCTTTCCTTCATTTTCCCAATGAAAGAATTCATAAGCTTAATAAAAAAGCATGTATATTAGGAATGAGTTTCATAAAATTTGCTTCATTAGATTTCGTAGTTTCAAAAATTTAATTAAATTTAGTTTATTTGTTGTCTTATGACCTGTTCGCATTTCATTTCAATATTTATATAATTTCATATTGACCAAAATCCGCGCTGTTTTATATTATTTCGTAGTTTTACTAATGTATTACGATTTAAGGTTGGAGTAAAACTTTGTGTGAGAAAACTAAGTGAAAACCATAAAAAATGTGAAAGTGTATTTTTTCTAACATGTATACAACAATCACGTAAATTAAATAAAATTTCAGTTACGGTTACACATGACTTACAAAAAATATTATTAATGAACACTTTTATTAATTTCAATTTGAGGTTAGAATTTTCCTTCTCTTGCCTACTGCTATTCTACATTTAATCAATGAATTCTTTCATTAATTTCATGAAAAACTTCATAAAACGTTTCAAACAAGTTCTACAAATATTTTCATTATTTCCATGTAAGTTTTCATTGAAAGGAACTTTAATGACAACAATGAAACCTGTCTTCGGTTGAAAACAAAAGTCATTTTTCATAAAGCTTATGTCAATTGTCATTACTTTTAATAAGCTTTTTTCAGTGTAGCTATTAATGGTACTTTCAGTACCAAAAAGAGAAGTCACAATTCCTTAGTCAATTTATTTTAACTTACGTTCTCCCCTAGGTATTTTAAATTGTGGCAATGGCTTTTGTATCTCTTCATTATTTAAATCTTTTTGCGCAGCTGCAATGCCATCAAATACAGTATTATTATCAAACGGTTGCTAAAAAGTGAAAAAAGTAAAAAAAAATATTTATAATTTTTATTTTTTGTAGTTAAAAGATAATGTTAAATTATATTGTTTAAATATTTATTGATGAAATATATTTAGCCTTAAGCTTACCGTAAAACTATTAGTGCTTCCATCTGTACTTTGATCGCATTCAACATCCGTTGAATCACTCTTTTTTTGGGTTAGTTTTATTAAATGATATGAATAGTATTCAAATAAACAAATGGTATTATCATTAAGTGAAATGTTAAAATTTATGTGTATAATAAAAGTTTTTAATAATTTTTTTTGGACTGATAATGGACTTAAAAATAGAAGATGCTGTGTATAGGTACAGTACATAAGTAGTATGCAAACAGGAATGTATTAAACATATTTTTCACCGTGTGCTGTCACTAATACTTGTACACATTCAATGCAACCCTGTTTGCATACTAACTATGTACTGTGGTATTAGGGCGTCCCGAAAATTATAAACTTCATAATTTCGTGTCGGAATAAACGATGGCCACTTAAGATCTGATTGTGGAAAAATGTATAGAATATTGAATTTTTTGCAAAATCTGCTCAAAACTTTGAAAATCTTGTATAGATTATTGAAAAATATTTTTAATTTAATTTTATTTTTTAAATAAAAAAGTATGAGTGTTAAATTCGACTGCGCCGAATTTTTAAAAATTACAGGGGCGTTTTGTTGGAGGGGGGGGGGGGGGGGACTTTGGGAAACACCTCCCACTCGCGAAAAATATTTACTTTTTATTTTTTTATTTATTTCAAATAAATTATTTATTATGCTTTTTCAATATTTCCACGCCTTCAAAAGGGAGGCCAAAAAAACGACATTTTCTAATCATCCTTATCCAAGTGCAGGACTTTGAAAGATATTAAAAAACATATACAACAAATTTTGTGTTTTCAGAGGTTGATTTCCCCCCCGGTCCGATTTTGACCATTTACAAACTTAATCTGCCTAGAACCATAAGACATATTCTTGACAAACATCAGGAGGCTAGGTATTTTATTTTTAACTGAATCGTGTTATTTACAGGCAGACGGATGGACAGAACAACGTTTGACAGATATTCCGACACAAAAACCGAAAGTTTATAATTTTCGGGACTCACTAATGTGTGTATTAGTTCTTTAACAGAACAAACAAAAATTTAAATGAGATAAGAATAATTTAAATCCCTAGTGCATAGAGTGCACAAGAAAAAATAAAAAAAGTAAAACGCTGCGTGAAGTTTCTTATCAGATTCACAAAAAAAAAAAAATAGTAAAAGAAGCCATAAATAATTCTTAAATCTACACCATTTTGAATTTAAATTTAGAAATAGTTCATAATCGAGAATAATTGATAAAAATGTATGTGAATTGTCGTTGAAAGATTTTTTTTTTAATATACAGTGGGTGACAATACAATGGAAACTTTTCTACAGAATATAAAATTTGTTAACGACAAAGTTAACAATACTAAACATTATTATAACAAAACGAGTATTATTTAAAAAAATGTTATGTGGGTAATTAATAAAGCTTTAATTTAAGCTAAAAAGGGTCCAGATTGAGCAAATATTAAATGAGATACTGTCGGGCTGGAAAAGGAAATTATTTACAAATATTTTTTAGAAAATGTTTTAAAAATATTTTTAAGTCGATTTTTTCCAAGTTCAAACATTGGAAATTTAAAATAAAAAATAGTCCAGTAGTTTTTGTTCAGTGATCAACAAATTTTTCAACAACCCAAACAAAAAATTAAATTTAAATTAAATTTAAATACAGTAGAAGAAATCCGCATTTTTTGACCTTCAATTCTTTTAACTACCAATTTTTTGTTAACAATGATAAATTTAAATTATTTAATATCTAAAAAATAAAAATATTTAATGTGCTAAAATCAATAAACAACAAGTGAGAGTGTTAAATTCGGCAGTGCCGAATCTTTTATACCCTCCAACACGTAAAAAAAACAGGGGCGTCTTTTTTTTTTGGGGGGGGGGGTAAAGTCGGTTGGAGACAACCTTCCTGGATCCAACTGCAAGACTTTGAACTTCTTTTGACATGACAATGTTTCGTTTGCTAAGCAAAAGTACAAAAAACCTATAAAAATGGCTTTATTAGAGGTTTTTTTTAGTTCTTAAGAGGGTAACTTTTTTCCCCCTGAACCGATTTTGCCCATGTTCGAACTTAACCAGACCAATACTATAAGACATATTCGTGCCAAATTTCAGGAGTCTAGCTCTTTTACTTTGGACTGTATCGTGTCTTCCACAGACGGACGGACAGACGGACATCGCTAGAAAGTCTTAGAATGGATCACTGATCAATAATATATATACTTTATGGGGTCCTAGACCGATATTTCGATGCGTTACACACGGAATGACAAAGTGAGTATACCCCCATACTGCGGTTGGAGGGTATAATAACATCTTTTCTTTGTTTACATAAAAATTGTTGGCCAACGAATTTGAGGTAAAAAAATCGGGATTTTTTCTACTGTATATAAAAAAATTTAATTTTTTTCTTGGGTTGCTAGAAAAGTTAGTTGATGACTGAATAAAAACAATTAGACGATTTTTTATATTTTTTTATGTTTGAACTAGTGCCTACGGTCAGTACCGTAGAACCGGGAATACCGGTATTCCCGGTTCTCGGTATTACCGGGAAATGGTACCGGTATCCCGGTTCTTGAATTATTCCCGGGAATACCGGTATTCCCGGTTCGGGTTCTGACGGTATTCCCGGAACTACCGGTATGTATTTTTTGTAAAATATAAATACAATTAAAATTTGTTCTTCTCTTTTATAAAAAAAAAAATGCAAAACATGTAAAAAACACAATTTCCATTTTTTTTTATGAATTTAAGAAAAAAATATATACATGGTATTTAAATATTTTTACAAACACAACAAATATTTCTGAAATCCTAATTAAATGTGTAATTTAAATATTTTATGGTATAGTATTTTTTTGGTTTTTGAGAACCGGTAACAGAATCAGAACCGGGAATACCGGTATTCCCGGGAATATATTTAGAACTGGGAAACCGGCACCAGAACCGGGAATACCGGTATTCTCGCGAATACCGAGAACCGGGAAATGGGGGGCACTAGTTTGAACTTAAAAAAATCGACTTAAAAACATTTTTAAAAAATTTTCTAAAAATATTTATAAATAATTTTATTATCCAAATCGACCCTTGTAGCGCATTTATTATTTACTCAATCTGGATGCTATCAAGCTTAAATTAAAGCTTTATAAATTACCTACATAACTTTTTTTAAAATAATACTCGTTTGATAATAATAACGCTTAGTGGTGTTAACTTTATCTTTAACAAATTGCATCTACTATAGAAAAGTTTCCATTGTATTGCCACCCACTGTAAATTTATTTATTGTTCCTAATTACAGTTGTTTAAGAAGTAGTCCACATATTTTGTACAATTCCGTTAAAAAAATATATATTTTTTTTATTTCATTGACTGAAATTTAATCTGTGGTCAAAACATTTTATTGCAAATTGGTTAATGACTAGTCTTTTGTAGGAAAAATTAAGCAAAAAATATTTTTTTTGGGAATTTGTTGAATAATTAAAAATGAACCTTCTTAAATTGGTATACTTAAATCTTTTTTGCAATTTTAACCCTTAAAAAACAATAAAAACTTACATGTGTTAATTGAGCCATACGATTATTTAATTGATCAACATCTTGTGCCTGTTGATTTGTCTCATCTTCGGGTATATATTTGGAAAATTTACCTTCAATGTCATCTTTATTGAAACCTTAATGTATTTATTAAATTAATTAAACAATTATTCTTTTTAAATTTTTTAAATAATATTTACCCAATAAATTAAGTATTTCTTCTTTAGGATTACGTTCAAAATTAGCTTTTATAAAATACCACAAATAACGACCATTTTGATCGGTCATTTCGTCAGCTTTTTGGCGACAATATTCTGAAAAATTAGCTTCACTTAAAGATTTTTCTAAAGCTTTAGCTCTTTCCACTAAGACCGGTTCTGTAGTAACTTGTGAAATATTTATAGTTTTCGATTTGTTATTAAAGGAAACCAATTTTCCACCAAACTGAAATATAAAAAAAAATAGAAATTAAAAGTTAAGTTAAAAAATAATAATATTTTTAAGTAAAGGGAATTATTTTGAAATTTATTTTAGTAAAAACAAAATTTTGAGATAAAAAGTAAAAAAAAAATATTTTGCGAAGGTGCAAAAAAAGATTTCAAAGAAAAAATTAAAAAAATAAAAAAAATAAAATCGGCCTTTCCATGTAAAAATTTATTAGATCTGACTGATCTTTTAAGATCTTATGTCAATTCTATCTGATCAGATCTATTATATCCGAGATTTGTCCCCGATTCCGAGATCTAAGGATATCTGATCAGTAATTGTATCTGATCAGATAGATCTCGGAAATGAGGACAAATCTCGGATATAATAGATCTGATCAGATACAATTGATATAATCAGATCTTAACAGATCATATCATATCTAATGGATTTTTAAACGAGTTGACAAATATATTAATACCCTCCGCTATTTGAAACAAGAGTATTAAATTCGGCTGTGCCGACTCTTTTATACCCTCAAATATGAAAAAAATGCAGGTTCGTATTTTTAGGGGGGTTATTGTAGGATAAATTTCTCCTGGTACTATATGTTTAAAAATTCATTCTTATGCTTTTTGCACTAAATAAATACAATTTTAAATAAAAACTAAAATTAACAATTTTTTTCAATTTTTAAACTATTTTTTTAATCCACGCCTGCAAATAGGGGGCGGACTGAAAAACGACATTTTCTCATCCTCTGGGTCCAAGTGCACAACTTTGAATTTCTTGTAGCAAAATAATGTTGGATTTGTTAAACAAAAACACAAAATATTATGTAAAAACATGTGTTTGTTGGTTGAGGTTAATTTAGTTCTATAAGGGGAAGTTTTATCCCTGATCCGATTTTGCTCATTTACGAACTTAACTTGCCTAGGAACATAAGATATATTCGTGCCAAGAACATAATTATGGACTGCATCGTGTTATGGACTGCATCGTGTTATAATACTTTTTTTTTAATCCACGCCTACAAAAAGGAGACGGACCGAAAAAAACAACATTTTCTCTTCCTATGGGTCCAAGTGCAGAACTTTGAATTTCTTGTAGCAAAAAACTGTTGGATTTGTTAAACAGAAACACTAAAAATTATATAAAAACTTGTGTTTGTTGGTTGAGGTTAATTTAGTTCTATAAGGGGAAACTTTTTCCCCTTGGTCCGATTTTGCTCATTTACGAACTTAACTTGCCTGGGAATATAAGATATATTTGTGCCAAGAACATAAAGACATATTCGAGAGTCTATCTATTTTATTATGGACTGCATCGTGTTATAATAAAATTTTTTCATTTTTTATACGATTTTTTTTAATCCACGCCTACAAAAAGGAGGCGGGCCGAAAAAACAACATTTTCTCTTCCTCTGGGTCCAAGTGCAGAACTTTGAATTTCTTGCAGCAAAAAAATGTTGGATTTTTAAACAAAAACCCAAAAAAAATATGTAAAAACTTGTGTTTTGGCTGAAGTTAATTTAGTTCTATAAGGGGAAACTTTTATCCCTGGTCCGATTTTGCTCATTTACAAACTTAACTTGCCTAGGTATTCGGGAGTCTAGCTCTTTTATTTTGGACTGCATCTTGTTAACTGTAGAAGTATGGACAGACAGATGGACAGACGGATATCTCTAGAATGTCTTAGAATCGATCACTGATCATAAATATATATACTTCATGGGATCCTAGACCGATATTTGGATGCGTTACACAAGTGGTTTGAGGGCATAAAAATGGTGAACAAAATTTCTTTAAAACATTTTCTTTTTTTAACAAATGTTGTTCAAAGAAAATATTTTTGAAAGAATTTCTGCGGAAAAAATATTTTTTTGGTAAACAAAAATTTAAAAACTTTTTGTTTAAATACCGTTCGGTATTCAATTCTATTCGCCAAATTAAAGCCTTGTGTATTTTTGGGTTATGTGGAATGTACCAACATTTTCGAGTTGTCCTTACATTTACGTTCGTAACTTTCGAACACCCAAACCGATATCGCTTAAATGCAATGCCAAACTTCTCGAAGCATTCAAAAAGACGTATGTGCAGTAACTTTTCTTCTTTTTTTAACTTTCCAATTCATTTTTCCCATTGAAAAGTTTAAACAATCCAAGATTTTTTTTTACAGAAAAGTTCTCATGACCGTACCCAGCAAAAAAAGTGCGGAGTACTTCTATTTGGAGTGCTTTAAAACTAAAACAAATGTAATGAAATACAACAAAAATAACAAAAAACACAAGAAAAAAACGCACAAACAGTTTTTTCTACTCCATAAAAAGTTGTTATTCAGCACTTAACTCATTACCTTCCGCGACACTCCCATACAAATGTAAGTAGATAAGAAGTAGATAAGAAGTACTCCGAGCTTTCAAACTACTTCCAACTACTTCCACGGAGTAGTTCTTTTCAACTGAATATCTACTTACATTTGTATGGAGGTGTCGCGATAGGTAATGAGTTAAGAGCTGAATATCTATGAATTCTGGAGTAGAAAAAACTGTTTGTGTGTTTTTGTCTTGTGTTTTTTGTTATTTTTGTTGTATTTCATTACATTTGTTATGGTTTTAAAGCACTCCACTGGGAAGTGGTAATGACTTTTTTTGCAGGGTATTCAAAATGAAAAACGAGTGCCTAACATCGAGTGTATCTTTTTTATATCTAGTTTTTTAGTAGATGAAGCTTTTCAATCGATGTTATTTTTCTTTTATCATAATTTTTATGATAAAATGATTGACTTTCATCCAGTTTTTTACTTTCCCTTATCAAAAATTGCGCATAAAAAAAGTGCGACGCTCGATGTTAGGCACTCGTTTTTCATTTTGAATACGGCCGTTAGATTTCAAGATATTTTTCTAAAAAAATTCTGAGACATTCTTATTTTTTTCTCCTATCGGCAAATTTTCCGATTCTGAATTCGAAATAAATTTTTCTATTTTACAAAATACCGGACATTTTTTCATAGAAAAAAAAAATAGATTCTGAGACATTTTTCAATAAAAAAAATCATAAAATTCTAGTTAGAAAACCTTTTAAAATTTTCAGACTTTACAAAATTATTTCAAAAGTAAAATGCTCATACATTTGAATTTTCAAAAAACAATAAAAACTATAAACTTACCCCAAATGTAACACCACATGCTTTTTTAATCCATTTCGGAGCATATTTCAAATCATGATATACTATGGGAGCCGTTTGTTGCGGCATTGGAGCCTGTGCAAATTGATCCATACCCGGAAAGGAATCAGCAATTTTATTGGCTGTTTGTACCTGTTGTTGTATACCGCCGAACAGCGAATAAACCGAAACATTACCATCCAAACTTGAGCTGGCTATTAAAGCGGGATTTCGTGGACACCATTGAACATCTGAATACCAAGTGGCGGTGGTGGCAACTTCCGATAGTATTTCACCCTCAGGTACTTGAGTATTTGGATTCCAACAATAAATGCGATTATCTTTACCACATGAAACCATCAAATCAATATCACGGGGACACCATGACATTCCCAGCATGCCACGTTGATGTATTTGCATAGTTTTAGCTGGGGCAGTGGCATAACGTAAATCCCACAGTTGAACAACTGGCGCCTGATCATCTTCGGAGGCTAACCAAACTTGTGTGGCCACATCGGGATGCCATTGAATGGCATGCCAACGTACACGGGATTGTGTATCAGATAATTTAATGATTTGTTCACTTTTACGTAAATCCCATATAACGCAACGTGAACTAAAGACTGAAGCTAAAATATGTTGTACTTGACGATTCCAGGCAACATTTTTAACATCTTCGAAAGGTTGAGTTTTTGTACCAGGATTCATGTGGGTCGAGGTGTTGTTAAGATCCCAAATAAATATTTCCGACTCTGAAGCACATGAAGCTAACAAATTTGTTTGGAATGGATTAAAATCTAAACCACTAACCGGACCAGTATGTTTGTCTTGGCGAGCAATAAGACCATCATCATTTGCTAACATTTTTGAGGGTGAATAAATCATGACATGACCACCCTCACAACCACCCACTATTAAGCCATTTTGATGAGTAGAACCATAGCCAGTAGGACTCCAGATAATTTTTTGAAATCTTTAATTAGAATTTTTAAATAATTATTTAAAAAATTGATTTGTACTAAACTGTTACAATAGCTTACCTATATTGACTGGACAAGGAAGCTTTCAATTCCAAATCATAACTAGGATCACTGAAATTGGTAGAATATATCTCCAATGTAGAATTGGCATTAGAATCAAATTGTTGGGCTGCTGTACCGGCGGCCAAATAAATTGGATGCTGTGGTAATGGTGACCAGGCGATATTAACGGTCTTTTGTAACTCCTTAACTTTCATCTTGGCACACTTTGGACGTCTTCAAACAGAAACAAAAACTAAAATGTGATGAAAAATTTACTAATTAGAACAAATTTACAAAAAATTGTGTCACATTACTGATGATAATGTAAGAAAATATGTTTATGATTGTTGGCACCAATTAAAAATGTCCCCGTCATCAATTTAATTTTTTTCTACTACACTATCATTTGGCGAGTATGCTGAAGTTTTTTTTTTTGCTTTTTTCTCAAATATTTCTTTCGAATTTTGTAAGGATTTTTAAAGATTTCAATAGCATACCTTTTGAATAATAAGATTTACAAGTTTTTAAGGCAATTTAATGGATATAAATTGTTTAAATTTATTATTTTTGCCGACGTATATTTTTTTTCTTGATGTTGCACTGCCGTAAAATAAAATCTGACAGCAGTGGTGAATTTCTTTTTTGTAATGGTTGTAAAATAGAGTACTAAAAACACTGATGCCAACTATTTTTCAAAAAAATCGCTAGATCGGTATAAAAAACAGCTAGAAATAGCTAGATCTACATCATAGAAAAAAATAGAATTGAAACAGAGTCGTATTTCGCTTGAATAAGTATTAGTGACAGCACATTATGTAACTTTTGACGTTTAATAAAAACAATGCAACATAAAGGACAACAACAACAAAGCAAACAGCAAAAGAGAAAAAAAAGATTTTAAACTTTCAATAGTGCCTATTATCTTTAAAAAAACGTTGAATAAAGCAAAATATATTATAAATTTAACTAAATGAACGACAAATTCCATTTTTTTAAACAAAAAATATAATTTGATATTAAATACGTGTGAGATGAGGAAGAACAAGCATTTTGCCACCATATTGGAAAATACATCAAATACGACACTGCGTACCTTCTAATCTTTTCTATGATCTACATACACTCAACCAAAAATCATTGTATTCCCAAAGAAAATCGTAGTAAATTCAACAGAAATCATTGTTGATTTTGACCCTACAAATATTTATGTTGATTTCAATATTAATTGTTGTCAGTTTTTGTGAAAGCTGATCAACTCGTATTTTTGTTAGTTCTATTCGTATTTTTGTTAATCATACTCGTTTTTTTTTTGTATATTCATGCAACTTTATATATTAAAATGAAATTCTTATTTGTGTTGTTAATATTATTTTATTTAATTGAATATTTTCACAATATTTTTTCGTGGTTTTCATTAACTCATTATTTTCACATAAACTATTTTGTTTTTAGATGATATTTTTTTGTTTTCTTGGACTGTGATGTATTTCGCTGTTGTTTTGCTGTCGGCAATCATTTTACGTGATTAGCTTTTGGGTTTTTAGAAAGATTACAAATCACAAATTGTTAAAAAAATCCCAAAAGCTTTATTAATGCATTAAATAACAAATATATTTAATTACTCACCAAATATTTTCTTTTAATTTTGTAATAAAAAAGATTTTTTTGAGAAACATCCCTTGCGCCAACAACAAAATAGTGTGCAATTACAATTCTGCGTTGGCTTTGAATTTTGTGTAAAGAGAGGGCTTTTGATTTAAACAAAGGCTTTGGCTTTGAATTTTGTTCTGGCGTTTGTTTGTATACACACACACAAAGAATAACAGAAATATAATTATTTGGTGGAAGAAAAATAAATTTTTCCTGAAAATTATATTTTTTCGGTGAAACATAAAACTGCTTTGGTTTTTTTATTTATATTTTTATAATAATTGGCGGTAAATTATATTTCACTTTCTTTTATATGTACTTTTCTTATAATTTTGCATGTGTTTCATACACAAGACGTGTTTCATAAACAAAATCAACCCTTTTTTGGGTAAATGACTGGCAATGCCAAAGCAAAAAAAAATACTCACGAGAGAGCAAAGCCAAGAAAATATAATTGATTCTATTCTGGCTTTGAAACGCTAGCGTTGGCTTTGAATTTTGTTCTACATACAAAATGTATGGGAACAAGCAAAATTCAAGGCCAACGCCAGAATTGTAATTGCACACATACATGTAAAAATTTTGCTGTCTGCTGTTGTATTGTGAAGAGACACTAAAGAGCCAATCAGACGACAGACAAATCAAATACCAAATGAATACCACTAATGTATAGGGCCCTTAAAAAATTCCCACCTTTAAATAACCACTACTCACCACACAGAGTTGTTTCTTGAACATCATTAATTCACCTGAACATGGTTGCATTTTACCACTGTGTATATTCACCATGGTATGGTCTTATCAGGATTGGGCAATTATGAACTTTAGTACATAACTCGGTACTATGCCTATTAAGTACTAATTCTTCGACAAAATGTTTGATTTACGTACAAAATTCCATTCAACAAATTGTTTTAGTACAATTCAGTGTTGCCAGTTTAGGGGTTTTGTCCCCAAATAGGGGATTTTTTTTTAAATTGGGGATGAAAAATTTGATTTGGGGATCCGGGGATTTCATGGGGATGACACTGATTTTTTCGGGGATTTTTAGGGGATGAAATATTTTAGATAAACAAGTGTTTTTTAAATACATTAATCACAAAATAATGCTAAAATCGGTCAAATTAACTCTACTTTATTTTTGATCAATCGTGGACATTAAAATATCAGAAAAAAAAAACGCAAACGTAGGAATAATGTGACATTTATATAAAAAAAACTAAAATTTTATATGGTGTCTATCAAAACCTGGATCGTAGTGATATCATGTTATCATGCTTTTATTTTTCTTTAAACCAAATTGTAAATTTTCATACATTTTCTATAGTATATCCTTTAAATCTATTATAGAAAATTTCCAAAATTCACTAGTTTTTTCTGTAGAAAAAAGTCTAAAAGTACATAAATTGAAAATACTGGTCTTTTACGATTTCTTAAATTCTTAAAAAGCAATACAACGTTTTGAGGGGGTTTACGGCAATATGTATATCAAACCTTAAAAGAATTTTCGTTGTTTTTTAAAGGGTACAAACAATTTCTTAGGGCCGATGACTTATGTTTGCTGAGAAAACTTTTGAGGGAATTCAAGATATTAAACAAGATAATATCAAATTTGGAACAATAAAGTACTCTATCGCTAGTGTGTAAATTAAAAATTCCTGAGTTATACGGCGTTCACACTTGCTGTTTTGAAGTGTTTAAAAGTGAGATGTTTAAAAAAGTCTTTGTTCTGTATCCATTACGTTTTTATTCTGTTACTGGTGTTTTGTTAAACAACTTGTTTAAAGTCGCTAGTGTGAACTCCATATTATCCATCCGAGTTATCCATACTTATCGAAACATTGGCGGTTTCAAATGATGTGCTAATCGCTCAACACGCAAAATACACTTACACTTTTTAGCCAAGTTTCTGTGTAAAATACAAACCACCAAGTGTTTGTGCGTAAGTTAACAAAGTTTTTGTTCTAAAAAATTGGCTAAATTACTCAAAAGGACTTGATGGGTTGCAAGTGTTTTTTGCGTGTAGTAAATTTTGAGAAATTTTTTTTTGGGGATGAGAAATTTTAATTTGGGGATGGCATCCAAAAAAAAACTTGCGACCCTGGTACAATTTGTAAATATAAACAGAAAAAAAGTTAAGCTTTTGGCCAAAATGTAAAGAAAAATAAATTTAGGGCCTAATTTTGTAAATCACTCGCGTTGAATACATCACCAACGCTAACGTGAACGCGAGGCTGAAAAAATGCAATTTTGTAAATCACTACGTTTTTGCGTTCAATCTTTACGTTATCACTTGAAATGTCAATTACATTAGAATCGGTGTTGCCAGATATTATAAAATTGAGAAAATTGCCTACCCATTTTGTTGGGGATACACACCCATTTTCGTGAGGAAACACATATATATGATAAGGCAACACCTACAAATAGAATATTTGAGAAACAAGAGAACAAAAAAAAGTAAACAAAAGAAATGTTGTATTTTAAACATAAATTAGTTGGAAACAGCCATGGGCCGTCAAGCTATTTTCGATGTTTTTCTTCTGCCGGAGAAGATTTTTTTACATATTTATTACTTTTTTATTGTATGTTTACATATTCCAACATTATTAACTTATATTTTGCTATTTAAAATCATTTTTGTTACATCAACGCCCCAAAATTTCAAGTGATGATTTTGACATTTCAAGTGATGAAAATTCGAGGATGAAGGTGTCTTCTGCAGGAGATGGCCTGTGCGAGCGTTGCAATGTGCCGGAAGACGATTCTCACATTATTTTCAACTGTAACAATTACGATCAACAGAGGGCCAAATATGTGGTCCTTAAAGAATACAAAGACATAACTCAATTTTTCATCAAAGAGAAGGTAACCAGTTACAAATCCGTAGTCGAATTCCTAGAAGAGATTGAAGTGAACCTATAACCCACTGGGACGAAATTGTTGGTGGCGCTGTCCTCCTCTGGACCAGCCAAATAATCCTCCTATCCTTTAATTTTTTAGAGGGGTATGGAGTAATTCTAAATCATCAAAAAAAAAAAAAAAAAAAAAAAAAAAAGTGATGAAAAAAACTCTCTTGCGTTTTACAAAATTCCATTTTCCATACAATTCGTTCTAAAAACACGTAAAGGCCCAGGCACTTGAGCGCTACTGTAGCGGTGCTGTAGCGTGACGGGCTGTTGTATCGTTTTAAAGTACGGCCACTACACCACCGTCACGTATTCGTTTAAGTACCTATTTCCATTTATTTTAATACAAGCTAACGTATCAGCTGACACGTCTCCGAACCGTATTCGCTCAAGTAATTATGCCTTAAGTCAACGCGAAAAAACAGCTGTTCAGCGTCCGCGTTTTACAAAATAGAAAATTGTCCAACGCGAGGTAAATAGCCGCGTTGCGTTTTACAAAATTAGGCCCTTATATGGAGTTCACACTAGCGACTTTAAACACGTTGTTTAACAAAACACCAGTAACAGAATAAAAACGTAATGGATACAGAACAAAAACTTTTTTAAACATCTCACTTTTAAACACTTCAAAACAGCAAGTGTGAACGCCGTATTAGTGTTTTTTGCGTGTACCCATTGTTTCATTTCATATAAGTACTTTTTTGTTTAGCTTTTAGTGCCACTGAATTTTTCATCCCTGGTCTTTATTCAACACTTTTCATTAGTTTTTTAATCAATACTTTTTTACGTTTCGGTGTTTGTTGGGAAAGATATCAAGTTTTTTTTTGGTGTAGAAAGAAATAGAAAATCGTTTTCTATTTATTTGTGCTTTAATATTATTCTGAATTTCTTACTTTTTATAAAAGAAAAAAGTTGGAAATAAAACTATATTAAAAAAATTACAAAACGACTTATAAGAGTTAAACAAAGATATAAATTAAAAAATCAATTAATTTGCATAAAGGGAATTAATATAACCAAGATAGAACGTAATTCCAAAAGCCATCAAAAATTTAAAGAAAAAAAAATTATATATATATAAAAGTGTGGTGTGTATAGCAAGCAAGAGAAGAGAAAACAAAAAAAGTAAAATCAAATTCATGTAAAAAAGTGTTCTTAATAAAAGAAAAAAAAAAGTGGCCATAATTAATTCTCCTAACAAAGAACACAAAAAAAATTGAAGTCTGTTTGTATCTCCTCTGTGTGAGTGTGTTTTCATTTTTTTCATCATCATGTTGATCTCGTGCAAATGTTTAAACTTTATTGCTACTAGCAATAATCAACAACAAAAGCCTATGCAGCTGAATTTGTCGCTGCAACAGCAGCAACAACAAGTACCGGCTGCAACATCAGCAGCTGTTGCAACAGCTGACTTGAAGGCAAATAATGCACTTGTAGCAGCTGTTGCTATGCAACAAACGACTGTTGATTGCAACACATCAACAACATCGTCTTCCAATAACAATTCAACTATTAAAACTTCAACTTGTACCAGTAACGATGAAACGTTTTCATTAACGAATGCTTTAAGGCAGATATTTTTACAAAAATATCCCAGAAATTTTGTATTTTATTCTCAGTGCATGGATTTCTTTAAACAGGTAATATTAAATTATAAAATTAAGCTCAGTTTAAAAACACTTATTTAATTCATAAGTATTGTAAAAAGAATTTTCAGAGCAGAGTCCAAGGAAGAAAATAAATATCGGTGGCCTTTGGTATCCCAATTATGTGCCCCAAAGTTTAGAAATGGAATTGGATATATCTTCTGCAATAATAATCCAAACAGACCGAGATAGGTTTCATTTAAAAGCTTATTTAAATACCTTATATTAAACATAAATTCGATTCATTACTCCTTGGAACACAACACAAAATTATTAATTTTTAAACAAAGTTTTTTTTAAACCCTCCAACCACCATACTGTGTTATATCGATGCGTTCTGTGTGTAACGCATCGATATATCGGTCGGGGACCCCGTAAAGTATATATATTATTGATCCATTACACCGCTCTACAAATCTGAGGTTTTTCGCTGCGTTTTGGATGAAACCAAAAAAAGTTGATAGGTTTTGGTGCCCCGATTACAAATCGGTCACTTAGTTTTTTCTATCACGTCACAATTTTAAGAAAATCGCAGTTAAAGTGTAAAAAAGGTCTATTTTTACCATTTTTGAACGCCTATCAAATAAGATCCTGACATGTTAATGACTTGGTACCAAGCTCATTCGAAAGTGTGTAATTTTCGCTTTCAGACAAGATCAAATTTTCTGAGAATTTAATTTTTTAAAATGGTAAAAAAATCATTAGCAAGAAGTGCTTTAAATCTAAAATTTTCTTATCAATTTGTATGGAAATTTGTTAAAAAACACTGTGTAAATAAACTAAATATTTAAAAAATGGAAGGTTATTTGCTAATGATGTTTTTAACATTTTAGAGAATTAAATTTTCAGAAAATTTAATCTTATCTTTTAGAGAAAATTACAGACTTTCAAATGAGCTTACAGACTTTCAAATGAGCTTACAGACTTTCAAATGAGCTTGATACCAAGTCATTCGCATGTCAGGATATTATTTTATAAGCTTTTAAAATGGGTCAAAAAATAACTTTTTCGGCACTTTAACCGCGAATTACTCAAAATCCTGACGTGATAGACAAATTTGGGCTCCGGATTTGGAATCAGCGCATCAAACACTACCTAAATCACTAACCAGAATCCAATACACATTTTCTTGTTGAGCTGTGTTATCGATTCTAAAACGTGGAAAGCACGGTGCAGTCCAAACTAAAAGAGCTAGTGTCCTGAAGTTAGGCACAAATATGTCTTATGTTCATTGGCTGGTTAAGTTAGAAAATCGGCAAAATCGGATCAGAGAAATCTTTTGCAAATAAAAACTTTTTTGGACAAATTTTGGGTCAGTTATTTTTTAAGGTTACCACATTATATACTAAAAGATCGAACCTTAGATCATCTCATAAAATGATGCTGGCATATACAAAAAAAAAACGGGTTTTCACGATTTTCATCATGATGGTCCATATCACCTACAAGGGAGATCTCCCTAGTGTAACCCGAGGATCTTTATAGAATTGGTTTTATTTTGTAGAGCAGAAAAAATAAAAGGACATGTTATATATGGCTTTGAATTGAGAAAAGTGTGAAAGAAAAATTTTAATTTTTCTAAAAATTTAGACATCCTGGTTTGTTTCTTACTAGTTTCATATTATCCAGTTATAATAATCTTCAGAAAAACTTTTAATGTCAAATTTATTTAGTTAATAGTCAATAAAACTCTATATGTGAAAATTATTTACAGATCGCAGCCGACAAGAATTGAACTCATCATCATCTGTAATACTTTGCTATTAACTGCTTGTAACGTACAATCACTCTAGACCGATACGCCAAGTAGGCTGTTAAGCAAGTATCAACTAAATCTGATTTTTTTCAATTCGAGTGTAGTTGTTGCTGTTGTTTTTTCTCTGTATTTTTTTTTAGCGGCCCAAATTCATATTTAAGGTGTAAAAAGACAAGGCCATTTTTCAGTTTTTTTTCGTTTATTTCCTATATTATGGAAAGAAACCTAGTCATGTTACATATCAAATGAAAGGTCTTTGGAAAACCTATCTGTGCTAAGAACGTGTCCAAACATGCACAACTTTTCGTCATATTGAGTAAAATACCAAAATTTTAGGACATTTTTGTTAATAAGTCGAAAAATATTAACTTCGTTGGCCCGTTGTTAACACCAAGAGATAGGTATTTTTAATACCTTTAATCTGATACCACACATGCCTATATTAATTTTGTTTAAATAGACGTAAATTGTAAAAAACTGAAAAATGTCAATTTCCCCCATACAAATCAAATCGACCCCCCTAAAAATGAGTTTGGGCCGCTAAAAAAAATACGTGTCGAATTAATTTTCGTTCTTAACAACATATCCAAATTTCATGAAGATCGGAGGGTGACACCAGGGAGACTTCCCTTGTTAGCTGTTTTTTGTCCACTATTCGTATTGTTAGGGATGCCTTTTTGATTCACTAAAAGCAAGTTTTTTTTTTTATCAAAAACCAATTTGGCGGTTAGTTTCGTAAATTTAAGGGCTTAAGATGAAAAGCTTTAAATCAAATTTGGATAAGAAATATTAATACAAGTCATGTCTTTGTTTTCCATGCCAAAACATTTAAAAATTATTAACTTTGTAGTTTTTTTTTTTGTTAAAAAACTGGCTCGAAATCAGAAAATCTTTAATGACATTTTGTAAGAAAACTGTACCATTCTTCGAAAAACGGATAACGTCATTGGAATCAGCATGTTTCAAATATGTACATATATAGAAACGTTGGCCACACCTCTTTTTTTCTGAAATAATGATCAGTTTTATCACGCTGTGTTATTACTATTTTTTTGATATTTAGAAAATTTTTCTTTTGCAATTTTTCCATCTTTAAATCCTATTGCTCCAATGGTGCCTACTAGAGGAGTCAATAGCAAGACCGACCCCCATTAGTTTTAACCCAATGTTTTTTTTTTCAAACATACTGAAACCCGATATTCAAACCCTAAAGGGGCTCTTTTGTTTGGGAGCCTACTAAGAAATTGTTTAGGGGTAAATATTTATGGTTATCTGTCTTGCTAATGACCCCTCTAGGAAGCACCATTAGAGCAGTAAAAGCTGATATAAAGATTGGAAAACTGCAATAAAATTTTTTTATTAGACAATAGTCAGAACCCAGAACATAGGATCGTATGATTATAAGTTGCAAGCCCTTTATTTTGTAACAAACGTGGTATGAATATATTTTTAATTTTTCTGTGATATTTCTATTTTTTGCACAAAATATCTAAAAATACAACAATTATATTTTTCTTTAATTGTAAACAAATTAAAGCACAAAATACAAACGATGATAAAAAGCAAATACCCGAAAAAAAAACTTTAAAAAACATACCATTAAAAAAAATAAAAAATGAAAAAAGAAAAAAAAACAAGAGAAGGAAAAATAAGTGAGGGTAATAAATTTGGCTGTACCGAATCTTTTATGCCCTACAACATGTTAAAAAATTAAAAAAAAATTAAATATATAAAAAAAGCGGGCCCTCTTTCGCTATAAATGTTTGCTAATTCATTTTTATGCATTTTGCAATAAAGAAGTACATAATAAAGAAGTACACATTATTTTTACAATTTTTTATATCCACGCCCACAAAAGAGGCGGGCGAAAAACGGTATTTTCCAATCCCCCGGGTCTTTAAACTTCTTCCGACATAATTTTTTTTAATTTATTTAACAAAAATACAAAAAAATCTAAAAAATTGTCGTTTTTTAAGAACTACCCCATCTTCAAAGAAATACTTTTTTCCCCTATCACAATTCAGAAAGGTTGCTCTGGTATTTTGGACTACATCATGTTATATACAGACAGACGTACGAAAATTTATAGAACGTCTTAGAATCGATTACTAATCAATAACATATATGTATAACATACTTTATGGGGACTTCGACCGATATTTCGGTGCACCTGAAAATTTTATAAGAAATGTAATCAAATACAACAAAAATAACAAAAAACCCTAGGCAAAAACGCACAAACATTCTTTTCTATTGCGGAATTCATAGTCAGCTCTTAACTCATTACCTCCCGCGACACCTCCATACAAAAGTACATATCGTCACATAAAATGCAAAACGCCATAACTAACAAAAAATTCAAAATCGGTATTTTCATAGATTCTGGTGTATTTTAGTAACCTACACGTCCCAACAAAAAATTAGGGTCACATTATAAAAATGAGCGATTTTATAGCCAAAAATTAAAAACATGTTAATTGCGAAATCGCAAATGAACGCAACTAGAAATACATTTTTTAATCATTTTGTGATTCATATTCTATACTGTTTTTTGCTTCTCCTGTAAAATTAATTAAATATTAGTTAGGGCCTTTTGTATTTTAGGTGACGATATATAGATACTCAGTAGATAAGAACTACACCGGGAAGTAGTTGGAAGTTGTTCAAAACCGAGGGGAACTTTAAATCTACAGAATATTTATCGTTTCTCCACCCTAAAAGCCAACCTACTTGCTCATCCCCTTTAAAAAAATTCAGACATCTTCCTACATTTTTCACAAATCTAATTATAACAACCTCTGCCTGTCTGGTGTAGGGTATAAACAATTTCTATCTTAGTTTTTAGGCAAAATAAAACGTAAACAAATTTGTATATGTATGTGAATGTATGTACAATAATATAAACATACTTACAGCAGATATGAATTATTCGCCGAGCGTTAGTAGGCTAACACACAAAAGAGGCAGTTCTTATAAACACGTTTTTATAGTCTCCAACAAATTTTTGTATATTAAAATTTTTCATTCATCATGTGTTTGTAAGAACTTAAACGCCTGATCTATGTTTATCATAAAATCCAAATGAGATTTTCTAAAATCTGACCGAGGGTGTTCAAATTTATCAAATTTTTTGTACACATTTGCACAATGGATCCAAAACAAACATATCCATTTTTTAAAATTTTACAAAAATAAGGCAATTTTTCACGAATTTGATTTTTAAATTAAAAAAAAAACCGAAATGTATTTATTTATTTTTATTTATTTTTTGTAAATTAAACACCTTCATTTTATAACCATTCAAGATTTTACTCTCTCATATCAATCAATTACAACTTTTAAAGTTGCACAATTAAGGGATGTGAACAACCTTCTCACTAGGGTGGCTTGGATCGCCACTTTGAAGAGCCATATTATCGAAGGTATCTACCAGAAAATGTTAAATACTCGTTTTCGAAAAAATCGCGATACGCCTTTTCTATATTAAGCCAACGAAATAGACAAACAATTTTGAAAATAAAGTTTTGAACAAGTGTGGGACTAATAATCTAGAGGTTCCAGGTTTTTTTTTTATGTATTTTTGTATGACCGATATCAGACATTTCCCCGAAGAAGTCTTAGGTGACATGTCCCCAGAAAGTCAGCATGCCCTGACTATTGCTGACTCTGAGTGAGGACATTTTTGAAAATTTCTATGAAACTGTTCTCAACATTAGAGTCCCAGCAAAAAATAAACGAAGTGGTTCAAAAAGAATTAGTGGTTTCACTACATACAAAGTAGCGATAGGTGCCGAACTTCATATTCCGTAGGAAATATTTTTAAAATCACTTCCAAAAATGCTACAAAATAACAATAAAAACATCTTTCACCAGTTCTTTGCTTAATGATTTTGAAGTACCTTTTTCATATTGTTCTTAGGAATCCAATCACCACAACATATGAACTTCTTTTTCAACTGAAACAATTAGAATGAGGGTGATACATGAAGTATGCAATTTTTTATACGTCCAGCTTCAAATAGATTTAGGTTTTGCAAAAATTTCTCTTTATTTAGAGCTTAAAAATTCGAAAAGATGAAAATCGATTATTGATAAATTTTTTAAATTTCATATCTTACATCAAAAAAAGTTGGTCCTAAATTAAATTAATACATTTACGAACTAAAGCGGATGTTGCTGCATCACATTATTAAAGATTGTTTTAGCTTTTTAGAAAATTGAGGTATGGGCTTGTGGTCAAAACAAACTTGTGAATCAATTCGCCGTGAATTTTTATAGTTTTGTGATCTATATAATTACTTCTTTTTTAATTCGAAGTATATACGTTAGATTATCAATGAAATTAATTTTTTTATCACGCAAGGTTTTTAAAATATTCGCGTTTTAATATTGAAATATTTGGGTCTCCTCTATAACGTATTCTTAAGTTGCTCAAACACAATAGAACTCGATTTAGTAAAAATAAGGCATCTTTATTCCAAATCTAGCATCCAAATTTTTCTATCGCGTACTGTTTTTGAAATATTGGCGTTTGAAAAACTCAAACTCTACTGTTACGCACTTATATTCTTTATAAATCACACTAAAATTTTCAAACGCGAATATCTCAAAAACAGAACATGCTTGAAAATTGTGGATTGCAGTTTTGGAATCAGGAGGTCCATTTTATATGAAATCAAGTCCTATTTCGTGGAAGCAACGTAAGAATACGTAACAGTGGATCCCTTAAAGTGTTTTTTTTACTTTTTAACAGCGAATATCTCAAAAACGGTACGTGCTAGAAAAATTTGGATGGTAGATTTGGAAGCAGGAGACCAAAATCTATAAGGACCAGTTAGAAATTTCACTGAAAGGTTTTTGCTGTCGAACAGTGTTTTTAGTGTAAATATTACAAAAAATTCTCTTTCAATCAATCTTACAAAAATAAGTGAAAAAAGAACTTCTAATTTAGAAGTTCTAAATCACCAAATAAAAATGACAAATCACACCCAAAATGCCAAGAAATATGTACTTCTAAAGAATTGATGAAAAAAGTGCTTCCAAAAGGTCAAGTTATATTAACATCCGGATCACTACTTCAGAAGTTGTAATAAAAAACACTAGTGATATATGTTATACTTAAGTGTCAATCTTTCGTCACTGAAAAGTGGCGATAAAATGAACATACTTTGTGTGTCACGCCCATATTAAATTCATTAATGTTTCAGTTGAAGAAGAAGTGCATCTGGTTCATAATTTGTGGTGAATTTTGTAGTGAATGGTAAGCTCTTTTTTTGCTGGGGTCTTGTGGATGTCAGCAGTGACTCTGACATGTCATCGCGCCGTCAAGGAGGATGGCTCCAGGACATTGCCAACTGGACAATATTAGAAATTCACAATTTTCGACCACCAATTCTTTTTTAACATCATTCTAATTCGCAACAATGTACTATACATAAGAGTCGTGGTGTTTTCTGAAGTTCATGTTTTGGTGTAATCAAAGAAAGGAATACATTACTGAAACTGTCTAGTATCTACTGATAATCTTGTAGTTTATAAAATATATTTTGTTAGACCTCAAAATTATACAATTCATTTAAAAACTGTGATCCCGTTTTGTTAAGCTAAATAAATTTTTAAATAACATTAGATTTTCAAAATAATTTTAACTTTTTTAAAAAAAAAATTAGTTGTTCCTATAAGTTTTTAAAATTTATTTTAAACCTTTTTGGCCTAAATTACGAGATTATATGTTTTTTTTATACATATGTATATGTATGCACTATATTATTTAAGCAGACTGACTGCCAACAAGTTCAATGTACTTATAATTTCACTAGTCTTTGAAATATATACAAACATTGATTTTTTAAAAAAAAGTTTTAAAATAAAATACTACACAGAAAAAATATATGCGTAATAAGACGAATCCTTTCGTAAACGACAATTGGTATTTCATACAACGAAAGAATATCGTAAAATAAACGAAATTTTTCGTAAAATAAACTAAATTTGTCATAAAATAAATAAAAAATTTGTACATTTTACGAATAATTAATAAACTTTTTTATTTTATCGTAACAACAAGTTAAAAATGATTTGAAAATTTTGACAGTTTATAGATTTTTATAAAATAGTTCTGGGCAATCATAAACGGGATCTTCTAAAACAGTTCTGTAGCGCAATTCACTAACTTTTTAACGACAAAAATCGGTAGTTAAATTGTCAAAAATAGTTAATTAAGGACAATTGTCTTTAAAAGCGATTCTATAACATTTTTCTACCGAATTTTATCGTTATTGAAAATCGTTAACTTAACAAAAATTTTTTTGAAGTTAAAGTTAACGAAATTTTTCGGTTCTCAATACAATTTAAAAATAAACAAATTTCAAATTAACTATTTTTGTCGTTAATTCTTGTCGTTAATTGAAAAATTTATAGAATCACATATTTGTTAAAACAACCGACAATTCTCGTTAGTTAACGATATCGTTAAAAAAGTTACTGAATCGCACTGCTGGACTATTTCAAAATACAATCATAAAATGTATTCGGACTAAAAACAATAACTGTGTTGTTTCATCGCATTGTTTTGGATTTATCATAAAATTGTGTATTTATCAATCTTTATTACATTAAGGTTTTATACATCTATGACTCTTCCTGTTTTAATAAAAAATTGTATATTTCAATATTAAAAATTGTATATTTCAATATTAATTTTTTCATATTTGTTGAAAACTTTCCTTATGTTTTTTTTTAGCAGTTTTTAATTGCACGTTACTTATTGATAAAACTCTTATTAAAAGTTCTAATTAAATTCAAACAATTGAAAAACACATAAATTAGACACGAAAATTATAAAATTAATTAGGTTAAATTTGAACAAATTCAAAAATACATTAGGAAATGCTGTAACATTTTATTATAATGTATGACCTCAAATTTTATATGAATTTTATTAAAAAATAAAAACGAAATAAAGACCATCAGGTGTAATTTTGCTTTTGTTTACAAAATAATAGATTAGATTATTCTAAAATACTAGATAAAGCTATATTTGTTATTAATTTAAAAGTCTGTTTGTTTGTCAAAAAATATAAAGAAATTTTACCAATTGTAATTAAATTTTAAAATAATTAAGATGTTGTTTACGCATTAGACAAAGAAATTGACATATTTATTCTTATAACATTTTAATAGTTTATAAACTAGAAAAAGAAAACACCCGAGTAAAAATTTTTATATATAATTATATATAATTTGATATAAACCTCTTTTATCAAATTATATATAATTTGATAAAATTATATATAATTCTATCCAGGAATTGGTGGATAAAATTTTATAAAATTAGATAAAATTATATCAAATTATATATAATTTGATAAAATTTTATATAATTTCATAAAATTATATCCGAAAAAGTTTTTTATATAATTTTATCAAATTTGATATAATTTTATAAAAAAAGATATAATTTTATGTAAAAATATATAAAGCATCCCACACATAATTTAGTATAATTTTGTCCTATTTTGTATGGAAACGTGAATTGAATGTGTGTTTTTTTTTTATTTATTAGAAACATAAATATGTACATACAATCGAAAAAATAATAAAAGGAATATCAATTAAAATTAAATTTGCAAAAAAAAAAACAATTCAAAAGTTATAAAATTGTTATAATACTCGAATTAAAGAAACAAAAACATTAACAGTTAGTATATAAAAAGCCACATCTTTCAGATTACATTTTTTTATCCACACTTTACTTTGTAGTGCTCATCTACTAAGCCCCTCTTCTGTGCGTTTTTAATTGCGGAACCTAAAAAAAAAATAAAAATACATGCTAAGTATAATATAATCTGCATATAAAAGCACACATTTAAATTACCTTTTTTTGCTGAACTGGCATTTAAATTTAACTGTTTGTTTGGCAGGGTTTGAATATCCTTTTCTTGGGAACAAGGCCACATACCAGTTGTGTTGACTTGAAAAAAACCCTTATTACTCGCTTACCAAGAGGGTCGCTTTGTCTGAAGATCCATGTATACTAATAAACATTTTTTGCGACGGCATAAATTGTAACCAATACCGACATCTGGGAAAAAAACCAATACCGACAATCTGGAAAAAAAAATAAAAACCAATGAGGAATGGTGTTGGAAAAATTTTGGTTTCATAGCTTAAATGGTTTTGGAAACGTTGATTCCGTCAAAAAGTTTTGAGCAACCTCTTTTGCTGCAATAGCAGTGAAAAAAAAATACAAATGAGATGAAAGAAACTTACGCAATGTCAGCCCTTCATAATTCTTTTATTCTTATTTCATATAAACTTGGCTGTTCTTCTTCTAAAAAAAGGCTGCATCTTTTACGATCTTCTTTCCTGGAACTAGAACAAAAATGGTAAACAATTATACACTCATAGAAATCCTACAGTATTCCTTACTAAAAAGTCGGTTGTAGTTACTAGCACGTTAGTATTAAAGGGCCCTACAACGCGTTAGTCAATTTTTACTAACGCAGTTGTAAAAAAATGGTAAAGCTAGAGTTATTGAACAAATTAGTAAATTTTTCAGTTTTACAGTAAAATTTCCATATAATGCAACTAAAACTGAATTGGTAGCCACAACCAAATTTTTTATAAACATTTAGTTATACTAAATAAATTTACTAACCTACACATATTTTACTAGAAAAATCTTTAATATTTTCTGGATAAAAATAATTTTAAATAAAACTCATATTTTAAAAATTAATAGAAAAACTTTATTATCATCTTAAGCATTAAACATTATCAAAATGAATTAAAAAATATATTTTTTATAAGAAAATAAATTATTACTAAAAAAAAAATTTAAATTAATTTTTTTTATTTTCATAAATTTTTTTAATGTTTTAAATTGATTAAAAAATAGTATTGATTTAAATTTAAATCGATTTTAAATTTATTTTGCTTTTTTTTAATTAATTGTTAATTTATAAAAATAACTTCAAGTAGAATAAAATACTTTTTAATTGTTTCCTGCTAACAGGATTTCGAGATCAATATCAAATTGAAATAACAGAAATGAATTCTCAGTTTTTTGTATGATGCGACGGAATTGCATTATTGCAGATAAATGACGTTTGTCATACAGAAACTGGACATTAAACTTATACATATATATATATATATATATATACATACATACTTATTTATATTAACTAATATAAAGAAAACATAGTTCGAAAGAAATCATTTTTTTATGAGAATTGTCAAGTACCATGGCACTTGAAAAGTACTCCGGTACTTTACAAGCTGTCAAGCAAGTATCATGGAAATTGACAAGTATTATTGCAATTAAACTGCAAAAAACGATTAGTTTACCTATGCAAATAAAAAATTAATTCTCCATATATTTTACGAGACTAAGCACGGACGGTGAGTACTTGTCATTAGGAAAATGTATGCCAAAAATGTGAGTTTGTAGAAATTTCCATACGTTGATACAATCTTCTGGATATTTGAAATTAAAAACTGTGTAGATGTAAAAGCAACATGTAACAGCTTCTAAGATACTCTCGACTTTGTAAGTTATTTTGTCGTATCGAACAAAAATCTCCTTAATTTCCAAAAACAATTCCCCTACAACGAAAATGTAGGGTTGTATGTTTTCGTGTGTTTCGAGTTCACGTGGGTGATCAATAAGCCGGATAAAGGCGTTCTGGGAGTCTCTTATTGAATATCTTCCTTTTCCTCCAGTTTTTTTTCCTGGCTTTAAAACTGAATGAAGCGCAAACAGTAATGTTGCATCTCTACTTTCTAAAATTATAGAAAAAATAACATTATTAACAAAAAAATATCATAAATATAAGCACATCAAATGTAAACTATTTTGGACAATGCACTGTACACCATTTTAAGAAAAAAAAATATTTTATTGGGTTATGACAACTACAAACAAAACAATACGACACCCTACTCTAATTTTAAAAATACACTATTTAACATAGGTCAAATAGTGTATGTTGTGTAAATATACTCTGAAAGTCATTCCGCGCTTATCCTATATATTTATTAGTGATAAACATCAGCTCTATTTTACATCAAAGCATGGAAGATTAGATAGTATTATTACAATTTATACACTTTACAGAACATACAAATATTTACCTATTGAAGTGTTGCTATTCAATAAGTACACCATAGAACTAGATAAATTTTCCTTGCTTTCGTTGTTTAAATATGGTTTAATTTTCGTAATAAAATTCTCCCATGTCTTAAAAGACATTTTTTCTTTTTCAGGATACATGTAATTGAAATCTATCTCAATCTGCAGAAAAATAGTTTTAAACATTTTAAAATGAAACCACAATAGTGATACACAGAAGCAGAAGCTTGTCCTTATGTGGGGTTCACACTTGCTGTTTTTGAGTGTTGAAGAGTAAGTCTTTGTTCTATGTGCATTAAGTTTTTATTCTGTTACTGTTCTGTTCTGATTAAACACGAAGCTTTTAAACACTTCAAAACAGCAAGTGTGAACCCCACATTACTTAACCCATATTCGCATACACGATTTTTTTTTTAACCGAATCGTTTTGAATAAAACGTCTTGCTTATGACTTTATTGCATTACTGTGAAATGCCACTTAATAGTATAGAATAATGAGCTAAAAGGAGTCGTTCAATCTAAAAACTAGTTGTTTAAATTAAAATGCATGCGAACATGTTATTAATGTTATTTAAAAATATTATTTTTAAATAACATTATCAAGGCAAGAGCTGTTAATTCTGAATTACAGTAATATAATTATAGTAAAAAATACCAGACAACTTCCTATGGGCAGCTTATAAGAGGGCCACTCTTTTAAAATATTGTTGATATTTTCATCAGTTTTCAACGTCTCAAACAAACTTCTTCTATAACCTAAGGTTTTCTTCCAATTGCTTATAATCTCGGGAGCATTATCTTTTTGGGTACGTAGCCAATTCTGAATGGCTTTGCAATCGATTTCTGCAAAGAATTTTTTTAGCTTTAATAAACACACAAAGAATTTTTTATAATTTATATCGTTGACTGTATTAGAGATGGGCGCTGGTCACGTGATTTACGTGAATCACGCGTGAGTGATTTTGATTTCAATTACGTGATTATGAGTGAGTGTGAGTTGAAAAAAAAATCTGAGTGAGTGAGTCATTTATTTTTTGCGTGAGTTTGCGTGATTAGATTTGCCCAATTTTTTTTTTAATTTTTTGTAAAAAAAATTTTTTTGGATTTTTTTTCTTTTTGGTAAGAAAATGTTATTGCGTGAGTAGATTTTGCGTACTTAAGTGGGCCTAGGACCAATATTTCGGGTAGTTACAAACATCAGCACAAACTCATTATACCCTGTACCACAGAGTGGTGTAGGGTATACAAATATTCCACGTCGACATTCTTACGGATCAGTTAACGATATTAATGTAATATCATTAATTGAAACAAAAAAAAGTACCACAATTTTATTTTCAGTTTGACAGAGGTCCTTCGTTAACATTTTCGTTTAGATGCAAATTTTTATGACTTCACAATATAATGAAACATATCTTTTGATTTTGTGAAATTTTGTCTGTTTGTTTACCCAAATTTCTTACTATTTTTACTACAACTAGAAAGTTTTGTTTACATTTTGTATTGAAAATAAAATTTCCAGCTGTAGTAAAAGTAGTAAAAAATAGTACATTGTAGTAAGTTAAACGAACATACGAATTATGTTGTAGTAAAAAAAGTAAGAAACTTACGTAAACAAACAGACATTTACCATTTCTTTGAACTTATACGAATACAATTTGAGCTTTGAGAAAGTATACTTATAGTTAAATAATAATAATAAGTAATACTTGTAAGTCGCCTTATATAAGGCGACTTACTAAGAAATATATAAGGGTTATAAAAACAAAATTAGTGCCCAACGAATTCATTCATGTTTTTTTAATATAACTATTTCAATTGCTCATATTAAGGTTTGACAACCGAAATGAATAGATACTTACAAACTTTTGTAACGTGATAATTGTCAAAATTATTGTCATATCAGTCGTTTGACATGAATAGGTCTTACGTTGATTGGTTGGTTAAGTTCGAAGATGTGCAAAATCAAAACAATAAAAAAGTTCCCCCTTAAGGAACTAAACTAACCTTTAAAAATCGTAATTTTTACAGGTTTTATTATTCTTTTGATAAGCAAACGAAATGTCAAGTTCTTAAGCAGCCAAATTGAAAAAAATCGTTTAAAACGATATAATGACAATAGTTGAAACCATAGAGTATACACGGTGTTACAAATTGAGTTGTCAAAGTACAACTTGTTTGCATGTATTTGCTGTCAAAGTATGACTTGTAAACATGTATTGTGTGGTGAATTCACATCGACAACGTACGTGTGACAAATTAGCAAAATAAAGTGATATTGTTTCTTCTTTCACCTTCGCCTCTATGTATACTCTTTGGTTGAAACCCCTGGTTAATTGACAAATAGTTTAGGGTTTAACCAAAATCAAATTACGGATCGTTTGACTGCAATACAGTAACCAAGTTAAAAATTACTTCCATTATCTTAAAATTGAAATACATCACCGATTGAAAAGCAAATAATTTTCAATTGGCTTAGAAAAACACGTCACGGCAGTATACATACATATTTGACTGATATAACCGACACCGGTATGAAATAGAATCTGTTTTATTAAAAAAGTGCCGTGTTTCTATGGCTAATTTCTCACATCGGCTTTATTTTAATATTTATCATGATCTTTTTTTTATTAAAAATATATAAAATATATATATATATAAAATTTTAGTTTAAAAATTAAAAATGAGAATCGGAATTAAATTTTGTAATAGTTTATGTTTCTTTATTTTACATAAAAATTATAAACGTTACAAGAAAAACTTTCGGAACAACAATGTTTGTATTCGTGTCAGATCTTAAACCTGAATTTGAGTCGTTTAAATAGCATGTAATTTGAATGTTAATTGAATGGTTGAATGCATTAATTGTTATATTAAATGCAAATGTTGGTAATAAGAAATTAATTAATTATAAATTCTTTAATAAATACCTTCTTGTGGAGAAAACTGCGGAGATAAGTTTTCTTTATCATGTTTTGAAGAAGACTGTGGCAACTTTTTTTCTTTGCCACTTTTTAATTGTTTGGCAAAATTGTATTTTCCAAAAACCAGCTTACCGCAAGCTCTTCCATTGTTGTAAAACCATGAATCCTTACAATTATAATATAAAAAAAGTTAGTTATATAAATGTAAGTATTTCTACGCATAGTAAAATTTTAATTACCTTGCTTTCAGAAGGAAAATGAATGGAAACTTGGTTGGCAAAATCTTGTAAAACCCTATTTGTTGCTTTTATCTGGTTTTTGTGGCAAAACGTAAATAGTCTATGCACAATTTGTCTCCTCATACCTTCTTGAAGGATTCCCGTTCTTTTGTAGGAAGCATTGATGTAATTTAAGCTTTCTCCAAGACATGTAGTTAAATTCTGTAAATATATATATACATTAGTTTTGTTGTAAAAACATTACATAATAGATGCAATAGAAATTTTATCTATCACCAGGTCTCCACCTGATTTTTTTTCGGTGGCAATAACGAATAGCGTCGGCAGAATAAACAAAATAAAACAATTATCGTCTATTTTAATGAATTCCAAACAAAGATGACTTTTGATTTTGATGTTTTATTGCCAGCAATAGTTGCTCAGCCAAATTGCCAAGCAATTATTGCTACATATATTTTGGCGTTATATCAATTTTGACGTTATTGCTAAGTTTTTTTATCAGTTGTGGACGAGGTGTATGTTTTTGTTTTTTCTAAACTATCTTTACTTTAGCCTTGAACAGAACAAGCACGGCACGGTAACTTTCGTTGTTGTTCATAAAATTAGGGGTACGTAGTTATAATCTTAAGAACCGCTGGACCGATTGACACCAAACATGGATAATAATTAGTTTACTCTGATGGATGGTTTTTTTAGTCCTGATAGGTGGCGTCGTAGTCGACGAAATTCACAAAATAAATTTCTTAAGCAAAAATAAGTAGCAGGGCTGAATTTATTCTTCATTTCAGTCCAATTTGACGGCACAGATTGTTTCTTTGATTCGTTATGAAAAAATTGTACATGTATGAATTTCGACACGATAGGTGGAGCGGAGAAATAGCTTCGGATATTTATTTTTACAGAGTGATTTTTTTAACCAAATTAATTTAAAATTTTTGAGGGCAAAAAAATTGGCGGTTATGGTTTCATTGTCCTGTTCAGGCTTTAAATATAAACGTACCACTAAACAATCGTTTGTCACTTCCTTTGACGATGACGGTGTTTCACAATTATTTAATTGTTGTTTCCATTTTCTTAAATTTGCATCGAATTCTATTCTTATTGATAATGTTGGTACTATCTCCTTTAGGTCCTCTCTAGAAAGCAAATGTAAATGCTTTGTAGAAATTCCTTTTTCTGTCAAAATAGAAGTACATATTACTTTGTTATCTTTATAATGAGTAATTTATTATACAAAATACCTTCAAAAGTGGAATTAAGAAATTCAGCATTTTCAGGATCGATTTCCTTAAGGGTTTCTAATAGGGAATTCTCCATCTTTATTAGAAATTAATTATTAAGTTTTTAAATTAAAAAAATATAAATTAAAAAAAGGTATATATATATAGGCATTTATTGAAACATTTTTTCTTATTGGCAATAATTTTAATAAAACTTATTGTAATTAATCATTAATTTAATTAAAACAGGTTAATGAAATAAATTTATCTACAAATTCGTTTTATGAACCTATGGTATATATTTAAATTTCAATGTGAATAAGTGGGTATAAATTTATAGTCAAATAATGAAATTGGGAATTGTATTATTTTTTTTAGATATGATGATTATAATAATATGTTGTATTTAAACTAAAATTAGCGTACAAAATTTTTACTTTCACTAGTCGCTAGTAGCGACTCGCTACTTTAAAAAGAGTTGAATAAAAAAAAAATGATTCCTTTACAAGGGGCTTGTCACAGACTCAATTTCACTTTGATTTTTAAAAGTGATTTAATTCCGAAAAAATAATATTCGTTTTGCGTTTTAGGAGTAACCCACTTTTTTCAAATCCGAACGGAATTGAGTCTGTGACATGCCCACAAATATAAAATCCAAATAATTCATATAACTTGTTAACCAATAAATTATGCCCTTAAATAAGTTAGGCAATATATAATCTTGAGGAAGTTGAAAACTTTTCAAAGTTAATAAACAAGAAACTATCGTTGACTTGCTTTTATGAAGGGTTATGTGCAATTCAAAAAAAAAAAATCTTTTAACGGATTAGTGAGCATGTACATATGTGAGCAATACGGGAAAACGAATAACTAAGGAGTGAGATCATAAAAATGTTAACACACATAAAGTTAAATAAAAAACAGACTACTGAATTTTAAGACTTCAAACCAAATTTTTATTAAATAAAATTTAATACAAAATCATAACAAAAAAACCGCATGGAACTCTAACCACTACGAACAAAGTTATCCACTTTTTCCGGAAACCCTCCCATTAAGCAGAGACGGAAAATAACCGTTATGATTTGAAAAAATCACAATCAAAAATTATCGCAAATTAGGTTCTAAACATTGCAATATTATATTGCAATGAATTAAAAATAAAAAGTCCTCTTATTTTTCAAAAAATTGCAAAAATCTTGATTTTTATTTTGAATTTATTTCAACCAGTTATTTTCTGAGTTTTTTTTTCGAATCAGAAAATAAAAGTTATTTTTTGATTACTTTCAAAAAATCAACAAATAAAAATTAAAACCAAATCAAAAATAAAATCAGAAATTTCTTATTTATTGGAAAGACAATAATGTGTTACCACGCCGTTTTCCTTGCAATATTTCCAAATCTTACCATAGGTAGTCCTAAATATCATCTGTCCAAGATTGATGACACGGTTTTAGCGCATTAATATCTCATTTAGAAACACCGATTTTTAAAATTAACGGTTATTATTTGAGTAAAAAATAAAAATCTCCAAATAATTTTTATTTCTTTTGTTTTGATTTATATTTTCAAATCGATTGAATTCAAAACAAAACAAAAAGAAAAGTAAATTTGGGAAAATTATTGTTTGAATTTAAAATATAAATCACACCGGGCCAGTTAACAAGTAAGTTTTTTAAATAAAAATTATAACCGTTATGTCCCTGCCATTAAGGCTTTTATGGTAGTTTCTGTCACCTTTTTAGAGCAGGTGGTCCATCTACGTTTGAAATCTTGCATGTCCTGGGAGACCTTTTTTGTGCCCTTTAATTCTTTTTTAACAAGAGCCCAATATCTCTCCACTGGCCTGAGCTCCGGGCAGTTTGGTGGATTTGCCTCTCTTGGTACAAAAACCACATTATTATCATTATACCACTCCAGCGCTTTCTTGCTGTAGTGACAAGATGCTAAATCGGGCCAAAAGTAAGTGGATACATTGTGCTGACTCAAGAACGGAAGAAGTCTCTTCTGCAAACACTCCTTGATATAAATTTCGCTGTTTATAGAGCCAGATGTCACAAATGACTGGCTTCTTTGGCCGCAGCTACATATGGCTTGCCATACTAGGAATTTTTTGGGGAATTTCGTTTGCTTTTTTGACCGAAATTTTTCCGCAACATTTCCTCGAACATCGGAAACATAAAATTCTTGACCAGGGAGCTGCGCAAAATCAGCCAGGACATAAGTTTCGTCGTCCATTACACAACAGTTGTATTTTTTTATAAAATTTGATTTCAATTTTCTAGCTCTGGTTTTGGCCTCCAAATTTTTAAAAGCGTTTCTATCGGGAACTTTTTGAACTTTGTAGGACTTTAGTCCCGCCTTACGTTTCACTTTACGTACAAAAAAGTCTGAGCATTGGGCTAACCGAGCTGTTTTTCTGCCAGATGTGTTAGGAGCTCTCTTAAGGATGCTTTTAACTTTATATGCCTTACCAATGTTACGATAACCAGTCGTTGTTCCTGTTCCCGGCTTCCTTTCAATTGTTAGGTGTTCCAGATAACTTTTTACCACTTTTGAAACTGTTTGGCGGCATACATTAGTTTCTTTGGCAATTTTTTTGTATGTCCATGTTTGGTTTTGTTGAAAATATTTAATTATTTTTGAACGCACTTTTCTTTCATCGTCCATTGTGTAAAAAATTGCAAATTAAAACTCATGATGTAAATTAATTTATTAACTGACATATTTTTAAAATGTAAACTGCCGAAAAAAAAAAAATTTGGAAGCTTTACACCAAAGTTGTAGGCAAAAATGTGTGTTAACATTTTTATGATCTCACTCCTTATATTGTATACAGACAAGTATTCTTGTAGGTCATTCAACGAAATACAAGTTTAATTTTATATTTTAATTTTTTTAGCATAAAAAAAGTTTTTTAAAAGACAATTAGTTTTTAAATCGAATAAATTTATAAAAAGGAAGTTTTAAACGCTGAAAAAAAATGTTTTTGTATAAATTTGTAACGAAGACTTTGCAATTTTTAGTATTCGTATAAAAAGATCACGAAGCTTTCAATAGAATTGTCTAATTTGAATTACCAAAATTCTTGCGAGCAACATTGGGCTGAAAGGTTTAACAAAATAGGAATTACTGAAAAAAATTTGATGAGGAATAAAACTGCAATCTATTTGACATTTTAAAGTTATCTGTAACTAACCTTGAATTTTAAAATTAAACAAATCTGATTAGTCGTAATTAAAAATATGATTTGACTCTCGTAAGTTTATCACCGTTAATGTTATAGGTGTCAACAGGAACAGTGTGAAATTTGTTTATATTTTCTATTTGTTTAACTTCTTCAGATTGTGTTAATATATATCCATCGACATCATTTAAATAAACGCAATTATAAACATTTATTGACAAGACAAAAATTGTTTTAGTCTCAATGTCATGTACAATTTCTAAAACTTTAACGATATCTGTTTTTGTTCTTCTAAAAAGCAAATCTCCAAATTTTATCTCTCTCCCATAATATTCAAATTTTTTATACACTTCAAAAGATATTATATCCAGTGAAGAATTTAAAATTATTTCAATATTATTGGATTTTATAATGTTTTTCTCAATAAATATAAAGGGTCTGTTATCAACACCTTCCATCAAAGTTTTCACGAAAGAAAACTGTAATTTTTTTGACAGGGAATAAATAATATTTTTTCTACTGTACATAACATTCGTGTATGCTTTAAGTTCACGGTGCTTGCTTTCAAACCTAAAGCATGAAAAGTTCCGAAAAGGGCCAGAGTTTTCTAAAACTGTTGGATAATGTGTGAGAAAATGGAATTTTGGCTTCAATGTTTGCGAAAAAACAGTTTTATATAAGCTATTATGCTCCTGTATAAGTGTTTTTAATGAAGTCAGTGTGCTATTATCAAATGACGAAATATCGAGCATGTCCATTAGTTTGACTACGACCAGTAGAAACTTCCAAACTGAGTCTTCGCATGATATTTTTTTATATAACATTAGGGGTAATGTATATAAAAATGTTCGAGCCTCACTGGCGCTCATATTTAATTTATTTGAGTTTATTCTATCTAATGTCAGGGGTGGTGAAATATTTCCGACATCTCTTTTATAACTGAACCTCTGTTTGATGTCATTTATTTCAGAAATGGTAATTTTTTCATTATCCAACAGCGATTTCAAAATTGCACATATGTCATACCCGACTACACCCTCATAGAAGTCATGCATAACATCCAGACTATAATTAGTAGTCGTATGAAATGTTTTAATTTCGTTGAATTCGGAATTTTTTCTAATTCCACTTTTTTTGGAGTTATTATCCACAATATCAGATTGATAGTTAATTTCAGTCCGCATTTGATGTTCTTGTTCTATTACTGACTCTGCTGTATCATCCTTACATAATTTACATAATCTACAAAACATTGTAGCGTTAAAACTTCTTTGGAAACCTAATAGAGTGTTTACGGCTAAATTGTCTCCAACCACAAGTCCAAGTAAAAATTTTACGTTTATTATTTCATTTCCAACTTCAAAATCTATGCCTTCCTCTTCTAAAGATTTTAATTTTTTCACAAACTCTTCAAGGCACTCTCTATCATTTTCCTTCAAATCTTCAGATTTTATCAACGCAACTGTTAGAATTTTGTTTAACTTTAAATGGGTATTCAAATTAGGAAAAGCTATGTAAAAAGCTGTTACATACTCCTTATGAGAACCTAAAGGGTTATTTATTTGCAAGTCGTCACTATACAAAAAATATGGTATACATTTATCAGCAGATCCCAATATTTGAAGTTTTGATTTCCAAAGCTTACATTGAACGAAATTATTCCTTTCATCTGAAGAACTGTGGTTCTCAATTGATTTTAATGTCTCTTCTAAAATATGGGTTTTAAATAACGATTTGATTTGAAATTTGATAGGAAAAAAAGTTGCCTTTGTCTGCACTTCCTTAAATACCCTTTCTCCTTTGGAATGAGTTTCTTTTATTTCGGAATTAATTACGAAATGTTCGCATTCCTCAAGTAAATTATTGGTTTTTAAAACTTCATTTAGTTTATACTCCGTAGAGACATCATCAAAATAATTTTCAAAATGGTTAATTATTTGAGTAAATTCAACTTTTTTATCTAAATCATCAATATAATCGGTACACTTTTTAAAAATGGCTGTTGCCGGAGATGTTATGTATTTAATTATAAGGGATATAATGTCCGTAACGTCCTTTCTAGTTAAATTCGGTTTGCTATGTAAGCTTGTTACAAACAAAAGAGCATCGTCTCTTAATAAACTTATGTACCTGTCTACATTTGTCTTATTATCTTGTAATGTGTTCTGAACACTTTCATCTACTAGATCTACGTTACAATCTATATCAAACGTATTTGAAAATACATTTTCGTCAATTAAATTAACTTGATTTGTGTTATCAAACGTAATGTTCTTGTCTACTAAAACTACAGGATTCTCGTTCCTTGCAAAATGGTTTTTGACATGATTTTTAAACTTTTTAAATGTTTGAAAGGCTTGATTACAGATTGTACAAATTGCACTTCCATCACGTTCAAAACATCCTAGACGTCGGACATGATAACATAATTCATCAACCGAAGCAAATGGTAAGTTGCAATTATGGCAAATAATTGAACTCATTTTTCTAAAACAAAACCAAAAGAATACTTTAAACTTTTGTAGTGAGAAATTTAAATTGTAAGGCTGTATTGTACAGTTAGTACTTAAGTCTAAGTAGATACTAAAGTACGATGTTTTCTAAGCAATAAGAACCAATTTAAAACTAATGAGCACTTATTCTTGAAAAACATTGAAATTGTCCAATATGCTTAAATAACCTCTTACTTAAGTATCTACTTAGACTTAAGTTCTGTAAAATCCAGCCTTAGTTATTATTTTATGTTCTTTTATTATATGTTGGCAAGGTTGGTTAACAAAACGATACAGAGACAGCAATGCCATAATGTACCGGTATTTTTAACCAAAAGGTAGTTTACATGTTAACTACCCTTGACCACCCTTATCTACTATTTCCCAGTATTGGTGATACGATTTGCCGGGTTTAAATAATTTTGTATGAAAAATTATTTGAATTTGACAATTGTTATTCTCCAATACTGGGAAATAGTAGATAAGGGTATTCAAGGGTAGTTAACATGTAAATCAAGCTTAAAGTTGATTTACATGTTAACTACCCTTGACCACCCTTATCTACTATTTCCCAGTACTGGGGGATAACAATTGTCAAATTCAAATAATTTTTTTTATACAAAATTATTTAAACCCGGTAAATCGTGTCACCAATACTGGGGAAATAGTTGATAAGGGTGGTTTTAAAATAAAAATTAAAAAAAAAAATAATTAAAAATTAAAAAATATTTTGCACATTCGGAAAAACAGTATTATGGCCAATAAGACAAACGATTTAGACGAAAGATAAACAGCGTTTAGTTCTAACAGGAGCTTATATATCGTTTGTTTATGTTTAGTACAATCAAAAGACCATTTTTGGAAAAACGGAGTTAGGAATCAATCGTATACGATTATAATGACATCTTTCTAAATCCGAAATACATTTTTTTATATATCGAACAAATCAGAAGATTTCTAGACCTAACTTTTCTTTATATCCCCAGTTTTAACATTAACTTAACATTAGCTTTGCTGCATATATCCCTGGTTTCCACCTGCTTTTTTTTTTTGTTGGAAATAAGCAATAATGTCGGTAGAATGAAAAAAACACTTTTTTTGATGAATTCCAAACAAAGATGGTGTACTATTTTTATGTTTAATTGCCAGCAATAATTGCTCAGACAAATAAAATATTCATTTAAACGAGATATGTCTATGGCAATTGGAGCAACTTCAATGCCGGAAAATCTTTCACAGAATAGTCAAACTTCTGTTGGCTCCCTGCAAAAAAAGTCATTACCACTTCCTAGTGGAGTGCTTTAAAACTATAACAAATGTAATGAAATACAACAAAAATAACAAAAAACACAAGAAAAAACTCAAACATTATTTCCTACTCCAGAATTCATAGTTATTCAGTTCTTAACTCATTACCTTCCGCGACACTCCCATACAAATGTAAGTATTTATTCAGCAGATAAGAAGTACTCCGGGAAGTAGTTGGAAGTTGTTTGAAAACTCGGAGTACTTCTTATCTACTTACATTTGTATGGGAGTGTCGCGGAAGGTAATCAGTTAAGAGCTGAATATCAACTTTTTATGGGGTAGAAAAGAATGCCTTTGCGTTTTTTCCTTGTGTTTTTTGTTATTTTTGTTGTATTTCATTACATTTGTTATAGTTTTAAAGCACTCCAAATAGAAGTACTCCGCACATTTTTTGCTGGGGCAATATAAACTCCATATTTATCTTAAAACCATAGAAAAGATTAGAAGGTACGCAGTGTTGTATTTGATGTATTTTCCAATATGGTGGCAAAATGCTTGTTCTTCCTCATCTCACACGTATTTAATATCAAATTAGATTCTTTGTTTATAAAAAATGGAATTAGTCTTTCATTTAATTAAATTTATTGTTTATTTAGCTTTATTCAACGTTTATTTAAAGATTATACCCACTATTGATAATTTAAAACCTTTTGTTTTTTCTTTTGTTGTTTTCTTTGTTGTTGTTCTCATTTATGTTGCATTGTCTTTATTAAACGTCAAAAGTTACATAATGTGCTGTCACTAATACTTATTCAAGCGAAATACGACTCTGTTACACTTCTATTTTTTTCTATGCTTAAAACATAGTAAACCCCAACAAATTTTACGATAAATACAACGTCAATACAAATATAAATTTCATATCTATTACTGTCTCAAATTCAGAGATTTTTTTTTTTAATGTGGGGTTCACATTACGACCTTAAGCAAGTTGTTTAACAAAACACCAGCAATAGAAAAAAGAAGATTGTTAATTTTCTAATCTTTAATACCCTCCAACATTTAAAAAAAATACCGTTGCCGTTTTTTTTTTGGGGAACGGGGGTCACAGAGGTCATTAGGGGTTCTTTCCCCCTCTTGGTTTATGTTTACAAATTTATTATGCACTTAATGAATACAATTTTATTATTATATAAGTATTTTTTTATTATTCACGCCCACAAAAACAAAATTTTTTCAAAACATACATACGCCTTATCTCTACTCCCTAAGTAGGCTCTAGGGTTTCTATTCGGGAAAAATTTCCCGGGAATTCCCGGGAAATATTTTTCTAAAAATCCCGGGATTTTTTCTTCGGGAAATTTCGGGAATTCGTCGCTAATTTTTCATTAAAAATATATTTAATTTACACATTTTTAACACAATCTTAAATGATTTAATAAAAATGACATTAAAACTTTGAAAGAATTAAAATTTTTAAAGAAAAACTAGTGAGGATATGCTTCAGCTTGCATATTATTTAGGCCTAATAATTATTTTTCTTTAATCGATTGCGTGACAAAATACGGGATCAAACTAAATTTCACTTCAAATGTTGGTTGCAAATTGGCAAAAGTTTTCTTATACTGAAATTCCAATGATTTCTTCTTTACGAAATTTAGTATTTCATATTCAGAGCAACAATCTTTATAGTGCTTAAACGGAAATATCGATATTTTAAAACATATATAACAAACCTGGTTTTCAGCTTAAAATTTCATACATGAAGTAAAAGCCTGATATCTATCGGCCGTGAAAAAAAAAAATATTTTGTAACGAACCTTGGCCGCCGCGAATTCTATCCCAGCAACCAGTGAAAATAAGTAGTTACAGTGGTTATAAACCAATTAGTTTTAATAATTCAAAAGTTTAATTAAATAAATTTTCAAGATATAATTTTCTTACGGTTGGCGTAGTCAACAAAATCGGGTATTTCCGAATTGTGAACAATTTTGCATGGAGTGGAAATACGACAACGCAAATACTAAAACTATGTTAAGGTCCAATATTTCTCCAAAAATAGATTTAATGAACTTTCTACGTATATTTTAGAGGCTAGTAAAACTATTTTACAAAAGAATACATCTAAAATGGTTTTAAATTGGAAAATACGACCATAATTTGTAATATAACAATTTTTATATGGTAAAGTTCAAAATTTGTTTAAATTAAAAAAATCCCGGGAATTCCCGGGAATACGATTTTTTTAAAACGATTTCCCGGGAATTGAAAAAGTCCGGGAATTTAGAAACCCTAGTAGGCTCCCATACAAATAGCAGTTGGAGCAAATTTTATAAAAATGTAATTTTGTATGGGAGCCTACTTACGGAGTTGAGATAGGGCGTAGGTATGTTTTGAAAAAATGTTGTAGGGTAAAAATAAATGGGGGTCGGTCTCACTAGAAGCCGATTAAATAAAACAAATTTACCAAAAATAAAAAAAATTGTATGGGGACCGCCTTAACACTTAAAGATAAAGGGTAGGTGTGTTCAGAGAAAATGTTTGGACTAAAAAAATATTGTGGGTCGGTCATACATTTTATTGCTCTAAGGGCACTATTAGGGCACTTAGAGCGGCTGGAACAAATTTTAAAAAATGTCGCTTTGTGTGGGAGCGCCCTTAGAAATTGGAGATAGGGTATTAGTTTGTTCCAAAGAAATGTTGAGACGTAAAAATTAATGGAAGTCGGTCTTATAAAAGGACCCCTCTATGACGCACCATTGGAGCAGTAGAAATGATTTTAAGATTGGAAAATTACAATAAAATTTTTTAAAAATATTTAAAAAAATAGTAATTATCGTTATCCCACGATCCTCCTGGGCAAAAAATTTGTAGAATTGATAGAAGTTTTACACAAAAAAATTTAAAAAAAATCGAAGAGTACAAACATTTTCAAAAATAAGATTTAAATTTTAAAACTTAAAAATCGCATAATAGAGCGCTTTTAAGAATTTTTTGGGATTTTTTTTTAAAGTACGTAAAAAAAACAAAAATTTTGAAAAAAAAAATTGAAATTTGGACCATTATTGAAGAAGTTATGATTAAAAGAAATTTGAGTCAAGGAACAAACTACCAATTTTTAAAAATTCGATATCTTTTGAGCAGGTCATCAAAAAAATCTGAAAATTTACCACGAACAAATTAAGAAAATCTAAAAAAAAAAAAATTTCAAAGTGTCCGATTTGACATGGAATGCCCCATATACATACTTAATGGGATCCTAGATCGATATTTTGATGAGTTACACACGGAATGACAGAATGAGTTTACCCCCTTACACTGTGGTTGTAGGGTATAAAACGTAATGGACTTTTTAAACACGTAGCCCTTAAACACTAAAAAACAGCAAGCGTGAACGCCCCGTAAAACAATTCTAAATCTGTGTAATGATGAGAACAATCATAGTCAAATTAGTGTCTTAAACTGCAACTGGATTTTTTTTCCGGCAAACCACTAGAAACGTTACGGTGCTTGTGACTGAGATTTCTCAAGATAAAAATTTCTCGAAATCTGAAACATTTTATAAGAGATTTTTTTCTAAAGAAAAAATAATCTATACGACACAGAGAAGATGGCTGGGCTTTCTTAAGTGTGAAATATTTGATAAACCAAAAATGAATCCCTTACTTACCCTTTAGGGAAATAGTTAATCAAATTTCCAACAATAATAGTTAATCAAATTTCCAAATTAAGTAATCGCACTGCGGTTGGTAAAATAATTCTGCAACAATATTTTTCTGAAAAACAAGATGGTTGTCAAAAATATGCAAGTTTATTTACATAATTATATTTACAAACCTTTTTCCAACGATAATCCTTATTGAAAGAACAATCTTTTTTTTTATCACAATTTTTTAAATTATTAGTAGTAGATATATTTTTTATAAAAAAAATTAATTCTGTTATCCGCAGTATTTTTTTTAGAATGTTAAAAATGGTGGTATTAAGTATGGCGGCAAGAGTAGTTGAAAAAAAAGGCGCATAGGGTTACCGTATAATGTTATTGCATAGTTGTATTTATTTGTAGGAGCTTTGATTAAAAACGCGCAATTTAAAAATTTTATTTAAGAGCTCGTTAGTCAACTGGTAATGTAACCAAGTAACAAGTACTTGCTAGATTTTTTTTTACGTGACAATCGAAATGCATTACATTTTCACGCAAGATATTAAACCGTTTAGTAATCGCTTACATGCATTGCCATATAAGAAAAGCTAACAGCTGATTTGTTACTGCCAGACATGGGCGTTTATGATTACAATTGTGTAATTGATTACAGTTTCAATTACAATTACATGTAATTAGTAATTGAGTTTTTTCAATTACAATTACAATTACAAGTAAAATTGAAAATTTTCAATTACTAATTACATCTAATTGTAATTGAAACTGTTATCAATTACATAATGTAATCATTAACGCCCATGTCTGTAACTTACCCTAAAGTGCCCCTAGGGGAGCCAAATGTATGACCGACCTTTCATGTAATTGTAATTGAAACTGTAATCAATTACACAACGTAATCATTAACGCCCATGTCTGGTTACTGCTACGTTTGTTGCATTGCCAGTTGAGTAACGAGCCATTTACCGTAACAAAAGTTGTAGTAACAGATCAGAAGTTTTGATGAAACAAATCTGTTATACTGTCATTGCTCCAAACTTTTTTTTACTTTTTTAAATAGACCTTTTCGAGGAGAATCCAACGAAACAAAAATTAAAGATCTCACCGATATTTCACGACATATATCACGAGATATATCACTTTAAAATTTAAATCGAACTGGCTTATATCTCCGCTTGAAATTATTCGATCGTGATATGTTTGGCGCTGTTAAAAAGGTATTTTAATACCAATTAACATTCGGAAATTTGTTTTACTCGTTTCGAGCTAAATAAATTTAAAAACGAGAAAAAATCAAAATTCATTTATCAAAAATGACACCAAGTTTTCAATTAGAGCCAGTCTCGACCTCGTAGCTCTTCGAGGAACGAGGTTTTAAGGTTTAAATTTTAACCGCATTTGTTTTTTACATTTATTTTGGTTATATCTTCAAAAGATTCAAATAGCCCTTTTAGCGATGATTTTGAAAAAAATAAATTGTCGGCGACACGTATTTAGCGAGTTATCTCGACTTGACGTTTTTTGCTTGTATCTTCATTATTTATTGTTCGTTTTAAAAAATATTGGTGTCATTCCAAAGGAAATTGAAAAAATCTTTCATTTTGATAAATAAATATTAACCCATAAAATGACAAAAAAAAAATTTTGAGCAAAAAAAATTTTTTTTTTTTTTTAATTTTTGTAAAAAAGCTTTTCAGCGTAGCGACCTTTGGTCGGGCTTAGAAATTACAAACTCCATAAATGAATTTAGCGGCTTCGCTAAATAAAGTTTTTTTTTTGTGTATCAAGCCTTTTTCCCAGTTATAATATTCGATTTTCAAGTCGACATAACTCGGAAACCAGATCTCGCCGACAAAAAATCACCTTAATATGTTCGATTTGTAATCAAAAGATCTATCTCTGGTAAAAATTTGGGATCAACCCGACCAATGCCAGTAAACTCAACTTTAAAATTGTTAAAATTGTTTCCATTTTTTTATTAGAAAAAATTGATTTGGCTCGCAATGGTTTAACCGATTTTTTAATAAAATTGTTTAATATGTATCGAAAATACCTCTCCAACTCTACCAAATTTATCACAATCGAATCATTATAAGCGGAGATATAAGCAATTTCGTTTTAAAATTTAAGTAAACGAGTTAAGCTCAAGTAATGCGAGTTAAGCTCAAGTCTGTAATAAGGTCATATATAGAATCAATACTGTCAATGATTCAATCTATGGATTCAAGAAGTAGTCTCAAAAAAGCTACCTAAATATTGTTGTGTCAATTTGATAAAAAAAAAGCTATTAAAAACCGCAAACTTAGCCACATTGCACAGTTGCTTAAATTTGTAACATTTCAATGAATGTAAAAATATACGTCATTAGTTGACATTTATTGTTTCTTTTTAGTCTTCTTTTGTATAAATTCTAAATTCTTAGCAAGACATCATTAAAAAAAATGTTTATGGTGGTGGCGCAAAGGTCCACTGCTATAGATGGATACCAAATTCCAAAAAAGATGTCTATGTGTTTCACAATCGTTGCGGCAAAATAAATTTCAACATTTCACGCAATATATTCTTCACATGTCTTCCAAGATGTGTTGCCCACCAGAAACCTGTTGAGTTACCAGGAAAAAAGTGTTGATGGAGCAAAATAGCGTCAACAAATGATAAAGTAAGGGTAACAGATATATAAAACACATCCACTGTATATAATAACCCAAATCCAAACTTCGTGTAAATTAACCAGAAACGTTGATTGACTTTTTACACCACAATTAGTATTTTAGCAAATAAAAATAGTAAAGCTTTAATGGAATTACTTTTTTTTAATTATGTAGAAGTTGTGCCGCTACAATTATGGTATGATCATCTAAAAGCTTATAGTATATTGGTAGTCTGGCATGGAAAATAAAAAGGTTCTCTAAGGTCTTGTAAACTTTTCGACACATGCCACTGGTACGTCCGTCTGTGGAAAGCAAATGGCCAAAGTCTAGTTGGTAGACATTTCGTCAGCTTATTATTGTTTTGCTCCATACGCCAACAACTCGGTTTGGAGAAAAACGATAAAATAGGTTTACCACAAATTTTCTCGAAAAGTAATCGATGGATTTTGTTTTAATGTTTACCATTTATTGCTACATATATTGTTAACAAAGCTTCTAGTTTTCAGACTTTTACATACAATAGATCAAAAGATTTTAAGCTTTTAAGAAACTAAGATTTTATGGTATGCTCCATATCCAATGTTGCTTACAAATTTGGGACTTTTGTATGATATGGAGCAAATGAGTTCTCAACGCCAAACAAAATAACAATGAAACAAAAAGAGCTACATAGATCGACAAAACTGGGTATTTAGAACACTTATATAGTCAGGTAGCATGGTATTAAAACTCGGGATGATCGGTCAATGGACACGCCTACCTCCCACACAACCTAAATGTCAAATATGACATTACTTGAAATGTTTAGAAGTTACGGTATTAAAATTTGGTACGTAGAATAGTACCAACATAATTAATCTTCTTTCCAAAAATATGCAAGATCCGTTAATTTTTAAATAATCTAGAGCCTTTTCTATAACGCAAATTTAAAAAACGTCAAAATTGTCTGTTTTTTCTTAGAAAATGCTGGATATCTCAAATTTGAAAAGATGTTTTAAAAAACGAAAGAGGATATTTATATTATATATATTCCATTCCTAACTAATTTTTTTCAAAAATTGCGTATGGAGCAAAACAATAATAAGGTTACGATTTCTCTTATAAAAAAAAATATATATCCTATGTAGACAAAAAATGTTTTTATAAGTGCAATTTTGAGATATTAAGCATTTTGTAAAAAAAATTTAGTTAATTTTTTTAAAATCAATTTTTGTCGCTTAAAGGGTTAATTAAACTACGTCATGTTACACCCCGTTGGAAAGGTCTTTAATTACCCTTTCTTGAACACCACACTCGAAATCTAACAGTTTTAAATGTGGTCCACATAGTTTCATAAGGGAGCATCGAAATTTTAAAACACGGATATGGCCGATAAACCGAGACACCCCAACCCTAAAATCGTCCTTTTTATGTATATTTTGAGTTTCTAAAAAATCTAAAACACGGATTCCCTTTTATGTATATTTTGAGTTTCAGGTAATTCGGTTCATAAGGGGTTTTTCTTTTCCCGGACTTTTTCATTTCCCGGGAAAGCGGGTTTCATTTTTAAATTTTCCGGGATCCCGGAAATTGCCGTAAAAACTAAAAACCAAAATTTGTTGTCCAAAAAATGTATAAAAACCTTATGAATGCGATTACACTATAATGTTTATTAACACCATAAAATTCTTATTTAATACCTTAAAAACAAACAAAAAATTAGTTTCGAAAAAAATTACAATTTTTGTTACACAGTTTTTATAAAAAAACTGCCCAAATATGTCCAAGTCTTTTAAAAGTAATTCTAAGGGATTTTGATATTCCACATCGCTTTATCTGTTTTAAAAAAATTGAAAAATTCTGGTTTCTAAAAGAAAACCCCCTCTTGGAATACTTTTTAAGCCCTCCTGGCCCCTGCGTACGTTTCTGCCATCAATTATCAAGAATTTGTATAAAATCTCAAAAAAATCACATACAAAATAACTAATAGAAGTCGAAAAATTAACAATTTCAAAGACATAAAAAATTCACGGGAATTCCCGCTCTATTTCCCGGGATTTCGGGATCAAATATTTACGGGAAAACTCTACTTGTAAGTCAAAACTTGTCTAATATAGACTTTGACATTTTTTTATACCCTCCACTTAGTGATAGAGGGTATGTATAAGTTTGTCATCCCGTTTGTAACTCATCAAAATATGAGTCTGGGACCCCATAAAGTATATATATTCATGACCCACGATCGATTTCAAGACATTCTAGCGATGTCCGTCTGTCTGTGGAAATGGTGATCGCGGATAAAATATTACACAAAGAGGACTGAAATTTAACATATTTATTGGAAGTTCTCCCGAGAAGTTTGGTGTTGAATTTAAACAATATCGGTTCAGTGGTTCAAAAGTTATGAGCGAAATTGAAAGGACACCTCAAAAATTTTAGTACATTCAACATAACCTAAGAATACAAAATGCTTTAATTCGACTGCTGGTTGACAGATGTGAACATAATTGAACACTAAATGGTATTTAAACAAGTACAAACATATTTTTTGACAAAAAAAAGAAAAAAAAAAAAAACCAAAGTTTTTTTTCGCGGAAATTTTTTTTTAAAAATTTTTTTTTTTTTTAAGTAATTTTTTTTTAAATAAAGTTTTTTGCAATAATCTTTTTGAAATTGTGGAGGGTATCACTACATTCGGCAAGGCCGAATTTAACTTTTTTACTTGTTTTTTATAAAAAATGTTTGCTAATTTTGTTAATGATCTATTTCGGAACTTTTCTAAAAAAAATAAAACTTTTTTTTTTTCAATTGAGATACAAAATACTGAAAAATTTAAATTTTACCATTCTATTTGTCAAAAATTATTTTAAAAATTACTAACAAAAATTATTACAAATTTGGTAAAATATCAGTATTTAGTAAATTCAAAGTTCCCAAAAAATGTACTGAAAACTAAATTTATACTGTAAATTAGTAAAAAAGTGGTAAAGTTCAAGTACTAACCCTTTTACTGTAAATTTTACTGTAGCATTTCTATGAGTGTATTTAAACTAAAATTTAAAAGTTTTCTTACCAGAAGCCAATTCGATTTCATTAAAAATAAAATTTCAAAATTTTATTTTTATTTTTTTGATTGACAATTAAATTAAAAAAAAAAATATTTCAAAGGTTGACACTGAAATATTTTTTGTGTTGAAATTTAAAACAAATGCAATATTTAAAACACCATAATTTATTATTGACTGTTGCAAATAAATATAATTTTAATATCAATTCGCAGGTCTAAATGATGAATCAAACCTAAAATTTTAAAAGCACAACATCTTTGATTTAATATTTTGCACATGATAATTTTTAAGAATATATGTATTAAATTATTTACATATTATCAATTTTTTTATTCTTATGCCAGTTTTAAGAGGTTAGCTTAGTCCTTTAAGACGAACTTTCCCCTTGGTTCGTTTTACCTATTTACAAACTTAATCTGCCTTTGTTTGAACATAAGATATATTTGTACAACTTCAGGAGTATTTTTTTTTTTGACTGCATCGTGTCTTATAAAGACAGACGAACATTCATGGAATGTCTTTGAATCGTTAATGGATCAATAATATTGTATATATGTATATACTTTATGGAGTCCTAGACTAATGTTTCGACGCGTTACTCATGGAAGTGAGTATACCCAGATACTGTTGTTGGAGGGTAATAAAAATATAGGATGCCTCGGGTATATAAAAATATAGCATATTTAGCGTCGGAGATGTTTTATAAGAAATTATATATAATTTTATAAAACAGATCTAATTATATATAATTATATATAATGATATTTCAATAAAAATAAACTTATATATATTTATATATAATTTGATATAAATTTATATAATTTTATCAAATTATATATAATTATATAAAAGCTTTTTTACTCGGGCATTTTTAAAATAGGAATTGTGCCAAAAGAAAAAAAATACTATATTTGCAATAGTTTGTAACGATTTTGTAAAATTTACCTAAGCAAATAAGGTACTTAAAGATTAGGCAAATTATAATTTGAAATAAATTTATTTGTTTAAATTTTAAGTGAAAAATAAATTTTAAATAAAATTTTTTAAATTTAAATTTAAATCTTTCAAAGATTTTTTTTAATTAAAGTTTTTGTACTGAAAACCCAGATTTGGATTTTAAGAAATAAATTAAAGCGATGGCAGAGTATTAAAAAAAATTGGTTAGGGCTACCAAATCCAATTTTTATAACCCACACCACTTTGTGGTATATGGTATTATGACACCGTGATGAAGTTTGTAACTACCCGACTCCAAATAACTTTTTGAACAATAAGGTAGACATTTTTAATTGATTTGTCTAAAATTTGAAACTCCTTTTCCAGGTTAAGGACGAAGCCTATTGAAATTGGAAAAAATCGGTTCATGCCTTGGCCTATACAAACGTCCCTTTTAAATTTCGCTCAAATGACACTAACACCTGGGGGGTAATTGTGTAACTCGATTCGAAAGAAACTGTTCGAATTCGGAAAATTTTGATCCTTTGTAAAATGTAACTCGCTATGAGAAAAATATTTTTTTGTTTATTTTTAGAATAAAAGGATAAACATTAATATGCCAAAAGATTTTCGCTCGAATAAAAATTATTTTAGGTACTTTAAATTGGAACCAAAAATGTCGTTCGAATAGCTTCTCTTTTCGAATCGAAATACACAATTACCCCCCTGTATTTTCAAAATTTGGCAGGTACACATACATACTCAAACTAATAATGGAACAGCAATTATTTGATAGCAGTTCTTTAAAGGAAAAGTTATGAAAACTAAGCCTGATTATTATCAATCGACTATTTTTGAATAAAATTATATATATGAAATACTCCAAGCTTTAATTTAAGCTTGATAGCGTCTATATTGAGCAAATATGAAATGAGATACGAGGGTCGTGCTGGAAAATAAAATTTTTTATACATATTTCGTAGAAATTTTTTTAAAAATATTTCTAAGTCGATTTTGTCTAAGTCCAAACACTAAAAATTTAAAAACATATTTAATAATTTTTTATTCTGTTATCAGAAAGTTTTTCCAACAACCCAAACAAAAAACGAAATCCGCATTTTTTAACCTCCAACTCTTTTGAATACCATTTTTGAAAAAACTATGTAACAACTGAATAAAAATTACTAGATTATTTTTTAAATTTTTACAGTGCCTAACATCGATGGCCAAGCTTTCCCTTCCAGAAAATTCAGTTTGAAAAAGTTAGCAGCTCTATGATAGCAACCCGTTTTTTGTTATGAATACGGGCGTTAGTATTTAAACTTGGAAAAAATCGACTTAGCAATATTACGTTCTTAGCACACTTAGATAGGTTTTTCAAAGAACTTTCATTTGGTATGTAACATGACAAGGTTTCTTTGCATAATATAGGAGATAAACGAAAAAAACTGAAAAATGGCCTTGTTTTCCCCCCTCCTTTTTACTCCCTAAATATGAATTTGGGCTGCTAAAAAAAAATACGTGTCCCTTTATTTTTTTCTGATCTACAAAATAAAACCAATTCCATAAAGATCCGCGGGTGACACTAGGGAGATTTCCCTTGTAAGTCGATTTTTTCTCCAAACAAAATTTATAAACATATTCAGTAATTTTTATTCAGTTTTTAGATAGTTTTTCCAACAACCCAAACAAAAAACGAAATTCGATTACAGTTTTATTCTAGTTCGAGGCCCAAAAATATTTCTATTTATGATATTTTTTTTCGGCCTCGAACTAGAATAAAACTCTAATCGATAATATACACATACATATAAAAAGGCCGAATAAATACATTTTATTTTTATGTACCTTTTGGTACTAAAAATAAAAAACAACAAATTTTTTTTTAAGTTAAGTAGAAGAAATCCGCATTTTTATACCCTCCACTTAGTGATAGAGGGTATACATATATAACTTTGTCTCATCGAAATATCGATCTGGGACCCCATAAAATATATATATTCATGATGACCGATGTCTGTATGTCTGTCTGCCTGTCTGTCTGTCTGTCTGTCTGTCTGTCTGTCTGTCTGTCTGTCTGTCTGTCTGTCTGTCTGTCTGTCTGTCTGTCTGTCTGTCTGTCTGTCTGTCTGTCTGTCTGTCTGTCTGTCTGTCTGTCTGTCTGTCTGTCTGTCTGTCTGTCTGTCTGTCTGTCTGTCTGTCTGTCTGTCTGTCTGTCTGTCTGTCTGTCTGTCTGTCTGTCTGTCTGTCTGTCTGTCTGTCTGTCTGTCTGTCTGTCTGTCTGTCTGTCTGTCTGTCTGTCTGTCTGTCTGTCTGTCTGTCTGTCTGTCTGTCTGTCTGTCTGTCTGTCTGTCTGTCTGTCTGTCTGTCTGTCTGTCTGTCTGTCTGTCTGTCTGTCTGTCTGTCTGTCTGTCTGTCTGTCTGTCTGTCTGTCTGTCTGTCTGTCTGTCTGTCTGTCTGTCTGTCTGTCTGTCTGTCTGTCTGTCTGTCTGTCTGTCTGTCTGTCTGTCTGTCTGTCTGTCTGTCTGTCTGTCTGTCTGTCTGTCTGTCTGCTTGTCTGTCTGTCTGCTTGTCTGTCTGTCTGTCTGTCTGTCTGTCTGTCTGTCTGTCTGTCTGTCTGTCTGTCTGTCTGTCTGTCTGCTTGTCTGTCTGTCTGTCTGTCTGTCTGTCTGTCTGTCTGTCTGTCTGTCTGTCTGTCTGTCTGTCTGTCTGTCTGTCTGTCTGTCTGTCTGTCTGTCTGTCTGTCTGTCTGTCTGTCTGTCTGTCTGTCTGTCTGTCTGTCTGTCTGTCTGTCTGTCTGTCTGTCTGTCTGTCTGTCTGTCTGTCTGTCTGTCTGTCTGTCTGTCTGTCTGTCTGTCTGTCTGTCTGTCTGTCTGTCTGTCTGTCTGTCTGTCTGTCTGTCTGTCTGTCTGTCTGTCTGTCTGTCTGTCTGTCTGTCTGTCTGTCTGTCTGTCTGTCTGTCTGTCTGTCTGTCTGTCTGTCTGTCTGTCTGTCTGTCTGTCTGTCTGTCTGTCTGTCTGTCTGTCTGTCTGTCTGTCTGTCTGTCTGTCTGTCTGTCTGTCTGTCTGTCTGTCTGTCTGTCTGTCTGTCTGTCTGTCTGTCTGTCTGTCTGTCTGTCTGTCTGTCTGTCTGTCTGTCTGTCTGTCTGTCTGTCTGTCTGTCTGTCTGTCTGTCTGTCTGTCTGTCTGTCTGTCTGTCTGTCTGTCTGTCTGTCTGTCTGTCTGTCTGTCTGTCTGTCTGTCTGTCTGTCTGTCTGTCTGTCTGTCTGTCTGTCTGTCTGTCTGTCTGTCTGTCTGTCTGTCTGTCTGTCTGTCTGTCTGTCTGTCTGTCTGTCTGTCTGTCTGTCTGTCTGTCTGTCTGTCTGTCTGTCTGTCTGTCTGTCTGTCTGTCTGTCTGTCTGTCTGTCTGTCTGTCTGTCTGTCTGTCTGTCTGTCTGTCTGTCTGTCTGTCTGTCTGTCTGTCTGTCTGTCTGTCTGTCTGTCTGTCTGTCTGTCTGTCTGTCTGTCTGTCTGTCTGTCTGTCTGTCTGTCTGTCTGTCTGTCTGTCTGTCTGTCTGTCTGTCTGTCTGTCTGTCTGTCTGTCTGTCTGTCTGTCTGTCTGTCTGTCTGTCTGTCTGTCTGTCTGTCTGTCTGTCTGTCTGTCTGTCTGTCTGTCTGTCTGTCTGTCTGTCTGTCTGTCTGTCTGTCTGTCTGTCTGTCTGTCTGTCTGTCTGTCTGTCTGTCTGTCTGTCTGTCTGTCTGTCTGTCTGTCTGTCTGTCTGTCTGTCTGTCTGTCTGTCTGTCTGTCTGTCTGTCTGTCTGTCTGTCTGTCTGTCTGTCTGTCTGTCTGTCTGTCTGTCTGTCTGTCTGTCTGTCTGTCTGTCTGTCTGTCTGTCTGTCTGTCTGTCTGTCTGTCTGTCTGTCTGTCTGTCTGTCTGTCTGTCTGTCTGTCTGTCTGTCTGTCTGTCTGTCTGTCTGTCTGTCTGTCTGTCTGTCTGTCTGTCTGTCTGTCTGTCTGTCTGTCTGTCTGTCTGTCTGTCTGTCTGTCTGTCTGTCTGTCTGTCTGTCTGTCTGTCTGTCTGTCTGTCTGTCTGTCTGTCTGTCTGTCTGTCTGTCTGTCTGTCTGTCTGTCTGTCTGTCTGTCTGTCTGTCTGTCTGTCTGTCTGTCTGTCTGTCTGTCTGTCTGTCTGTCTGTCTGTCTGTCTGTCTGTCTGTCTGTCTGTCTGTCTGTCTGTCTGTCTGTCTGTCTGTCTGTCTGTCTGTCTGTCTGTCTGTCTGTCTGTCTGTCTGTCTGTCTGTCTGTCTGTCTGTCTGTCTGTCTGTCTGTCTGTCTGTCTGTCTGTCTGTCTGTCTGTCTGTCTGTCTGTCTGTCTGTCTGTCTGTCTGTCTGTCTGTCTGTCTGTCTGTCTGTCTGTCTGTCTGTCTGTCTGTCTGTCTGTCTGTCTGTCTGTCTGTCTGTCTGTCTGTCTGTCTGTCTGTCTGTCTGTCTGTCTGTCTGTCTGTCTGTCTGTCTGTCTGTCTGTCTGTCTGTCTGTCTGTCTGTCTGTCTGTCTGTCTGTCTGTCTGTCTGTCTGTCTGTCTGTCTGTCTGTCTGTCTGTCTGTCTGTCTGTCTGTCTGTCTGTCTGTCTGTCTGTCTGTCTGTCTGTCTGTCTGTCTGTCTGTCTGTCTGTCTGTCTGTCTGTCTGTCTGTCTGTCTGTCTGTCTGTCTGTCTGTCTGTCTGTCTGTCTGTCTGTCTGTCTGTCTGTCTGTCTGTCTGTCTGTCTGTCTGTCTGTCTGTCTGTCTGTCTGTCTGTCTGTCTGTCTGTCTGTCTGTCTGTCTGTCTGTCTGTCTGTCTGTCTGTCTGTCTGTCTGTCTGTCTGTCTGTCTGTCTGTCTGTCTGTCTGTCTGTCTGTCTGTCTGTCTGTCTGTCTGTCTGTCTGTCTGTCTGTCTGTCTGTCTGTCTGTCTGTCTGTCTGTCTGTCTGTCTGTCTGTCTGTCTGTCTGTCTGTCTGTCTGTCTGTCTGTCTGTCTGTCTGTCTGTCTGTCTGTCTGTCTGTCTGTCTGTCTGTCTGTCTGTCTGTCTGTCTGTCTGTCTGTCTGTCTGTCTGTCTGTCTGTCTGTCTGTCTGTCTGTCTGTCTGTCTGTCTGTCTGTCTGTCTGTCTGTCTGTCTGTCTGTCTGTCTGTCTGTCTGTCTGTCTGTCTGTCTGTCTGTCTGTCTGTCTGTCTGTCTGTCTGTCTGTCTGTCTGTCTGTCTGTCTGTCTGTCTGTCTGTCTGTCTGTCTGTCTGTCTGTCTGTCTGTCTGTCTGTCTGTCTGTCTGTCTGTCTGTCTGTCTGTCTGTCTGTCTGTCTGTCTGTCTGTCTGTCTGTCTGTCTGTCTGTCTGTCTGTCTGTCTGTCTGTCTGTCTGTCTGTCTGTCTGTCTGTCTGTCTGTCTGTCTGTCTGTCTGTCTGTCTGTCTGTCTGTCTGTCTGTCTGTCTGTCTGTCTGTCTGTCTGTCTGTCTGTCTGTCTGTCTGTCTGTCTGTCTGTCTGTCTGTCTGTCTGTCTGTCTGTCTGTCTGTCTGTCTGTCTGTCTGTCTGTCTGTCTGTCTGTCTGTCTGTCTGTCTGTCTGTCTGTCTGTCTGTCTGTCTGTCTGTCTGTCTGTCTGTCTGTCTGTCTGTCTGTCTGTCTGTCTGTCTGTCTGTCTGTCTGTCTGTCTGTCTGTCTGTCTGTCTGTCTGTCTGTCTGTCTGTCTGTCTGTCTGTCTGTCTGTCTGTCTGTCTGTCTGTCTGTCTGTCTGTCTGTCTGTCTGTCTGTCTGTCTGTCTGTCTGTCTGTCTGTCTGTCTGTCTGTCTGTCTGTCTGTCTGTCTGTCTGTCTGTCTGTCTGTCTGTCTGTCTGTCTGTCTGTCTGTCTGTCTGTCTGTCTGTCTGTCTGTCTGTCTGTCTGTCTGTCTGTCTGTCTGTCTGTCTGTCTGTCTGTCTGTCTGTCTGTCTGTCTGTCTGTCTGTCTGTCTGTCTGTCTGTCTGTCTGTCTGTCTGTCTGTCTGTCTGTCTGTCTGTCTGTCTGTCTGTCTGTCTGTCTGTCTGTCTGTCTGTCTGTCTGTCTGTCTGTCTGTCTGTCTGTCTGTCTGTCTGTCTGTCTGTCTGTCTGTCTGTCTGTCTGTCTGTCTGTCTGTCTGTCTGTCTGTCTGTCTGTCTGTCTGTCTGTCTGTCTGTCTGTCTGTCTGTCTGTCTGTCTGTCTGTCTGTCTGTCTGTCTGTCTGTCTGTCTGTCTGTCTGTCTGTCTGTCTGTCTGTCTGTCTGTCTGTCTGTCTGTCTGTCTGTCTGTCTGTCTGTCTGTCTGTCTGTCTGTCTGTCTGTCTGTCTGTCTGTCTGTCTGTCTGTCTGTCTGTCTGTCTGTCTGTCTGTCTGTCTGTCTGTCTGTCTGTCTGTCTGTCTGTCTGTCTGTCTGTCTGTCTGTCTGTCTGTCTGTCTGTCTGTCTGTCTGTCTGTCTGTCTGTCTGTCTGTCTGTCTGTCTGTCTGTCTGTCTGTCTGTCTGTCTGTCTGTCTGTCTGTCTGTCTGTCTGTCTGTCTGTCTGTCTGTCTGTCTGTCTGTCTGTCTGTCTGTCTGTCTGTCTGTCTGTCTGTCTGTCTGTCTGTCTGTCTGTCTGTCTGTCTGTCTGTCTGTCTGTCTGTCTGTCTGTCTGTCTGTCTGTCTGTCTGTCTGTCTGTCTGTCTGTCTGTCTGTCTGTCTGTCTGTCTGTCTGTCTGTCTGTCTGTCTGTCTGTCTGTCTGTCTGTCTGTCTGTCTGTCTGTCTGTCTGTCTGTCTGTCTGTCTGTCTGTCTGTCTGTCTGTCTGTCTGTCTGTCTGTCTGTCTGTCTGTCTGTCTGTCTGTCTGTCTGTCTGTCTGTCTGTCTGTCTGTCTGTCTGTCTGTCTGTCTGTCTGTCTGTCTGTCTGTCTGTCTGTCTGTCTGTCTGTCTGTCTGTCTGTCTGTCTGTCTGTCTGTCTGTCTGTCTGTCTGTCTGTCTGTCTGTCTGTCTGTCTGTCTGTCTGTCTGTCTGTCTGTCTGTCTGTCTGTCTGTCTGTCTGTCTGTCTGTCTGTCTGTCTGTCTGTCTGTCTGTCTGTCTGTCTGTCTGTCTGTCTGTCTGTCTGTCTGTCTGTCTGTCTGTCTGTCTGTCTGTCTGTCTGTCTGTCTGTCTGTCTGTCTGTCTGTCTGTCTGTCTGTCTGTCTGTCTGTCTGTCTGTCTGTCTGTCTGTCTGTCTGTCTGTCTGTCTGTCTGTCTGTCTGTCTGTCTGTCTGTCTGTCTGTCTGTCTGTCTGTCTGTCTGTCTGTCTGTCTGTCTGTCTGTCTGTCTGTCTGTCTGTCTGTCTGTCTGTCTGTCTGTCTGTCTGTCTGTCTGTCTGTCTGTCTGTCTGTCTGTCTGTCTGTCTGTCTGTCTGTCTGTCTGTCTGTCTGTCTGTCTGTCTGTCTGTCTGTCTGTCTGTCTGTCTGTCTGTCTGTCTGTCTGTCTGTCTGTCTGTCTGTCTGTCTGTCTGTCTGTCTGTCTGTCTGTCTGTCTGTCTGTCTGTCTGTCTGTCTGTCTGTCTGTCTGTCTGTCTGTCTGTCTGTCTGTCTGTCTGTCTGTCTGTCTGTCTGTCTGTCTGTCTGTCTGTCTGTCTGTCTGTCTGTCTGTCTGTCTGTCTGTCTGTCTGTCTGTCTGTCTGTCTGTCTGTCTGTCTGTCTGTCTGTCTGTCTGTCTGTCTGTCTGTCTGTCTGTCTGTCTGTCTGTCTGTCTGTCTGTCTGTCTGTCTGTCTGTCTGTCTGTCTGTCTGTCTGTCTGTCTGTCTGTCTGTCTGTCTGTCTGTCTGTCTGTCTGTCTGTCTGTCTGTCTGTCTGTCTGTCTGTCTGTCTGTCTGTCTGTCTGTCTGTCTGTCTGTCTGTCTGTCTGTCTGTCTGTCTGTCTGTCTGTCTGTCTGTCTGTCTGTCTGTCTGTCTGTCTGTCTGTCTGTCTGTCTGTCTGTCTGTCTGTCTGTCTGTCTGTCTGTCTGTCTGTCTGTCTGTCTGTCTGTCTGTCTGTCTGTCTGTCTGTCTGTCTGTCTGTCTGTCTGTCTGTCTGTCTGTCTGTCTGTCTGTCTGTCTGTCTGTCTGTCTGTCTGTCTGTCTGTCTGTCTGTCTGTCTGTCTGTCTGTCTGTCTGTCTGTCTGTCTGTCTGTCTGTCTGTCTGTCTGTCTGTCTGTCTGTCTGTCTGTCTGTCTGTCTGTCTGTCTGTCTGTCTGTCTGTCTGTCTGTCTGTCTGTCTGTCTGTCTGTCTGTCTGTCTGTCTGTCTGTCTGTCTGTCTGTCTGTCTGTCTGTCTGTCTGTCTGTCTGTCTGTCTGTCTGTCTGTCTGTCTGTCTGTCTGTCTGTCTGTCTGTCTGTCTGTCTGTCTGTCTGTCTGTCTGTCTGTCTGTCTGTCTGTCTGTCTGTCTGTCTGTCTGTCTGTCTGTCTGTCTGTCTGTCTGTCTGTCTGTCTGTCTGTCTGTCTGTCTGTCTGTCTGTCTGTCTGTCTGTCTGTCTGTCTGTCTGTCTGTCTGTCTGTCTGTCTGTCTGTCTGTCTGTCTGTCTGTCTGTCTGTCTGTCTGTCTGTCTGTCTGTCTGTCTGTCTGTCTGTCTGTCTGTCTGTCTGTCTGTCTGTGGAAAATGCTGTCACGGACAAAATATTCTACAGAGATGACTGAAACTTAACATATTTATTGGAAGTTCTCCTGAGAAGTTTGGTATTGCATTTGAGCGATATCGGTTCAGCGGTTCAAAAGTTATGAACGAAAATGTAAGCACACTTCAAAAATTTCAGTACATTCAATATAACCTAAAATACAAAATGCTTTAATTCTGCTTCTGGTTGACATATGTGAACATAATTGAACACCAAATGGTATTTAAACAAGTACGAACATATTTTGACAAAAAAAAAAAAATCGCGAATTTTTTTTACCAAAATTTTTTTTCGCGGAAATTTTTTTCAAAAGTAATTTCTTTTTAAATGAAGTTTTTTGCAATAATCTTTTTGAAATTGTGGAGGGTATCAGTACATTCGGCAAGGCCGAATTTAACTTTTTTACTTGTAGTCTTTTGACTACCATTTTTTGTAAACAAAGAAACTATTTTATTGTTTAATAATTTTAGTACACCTAAGTGTATAGTAATGAGATATTAGAATAATTAAAATTTTTCTTTGTTTACAAAAAAATGTTGGTCAAAAGACTTGAAGGTCAAAAAATGAGGATTTCTTCTACTGTATTTAAAAAATTAAATTTTTTGATTTGGTTTTTGAAAAATTTTTAGTGTTTGAACTTGGAAAAAATAGTCTTAGTAATATTTTTTAAAAAAATGTCTATAAATTATTTCATTTTCCAGTGCGACCCTCGTATCTCATTAAATATTTGCTCAATCTGGACGCTATCAAGCTTAAATTAAAGCTTGGTAAATTTCCTATATAGTATTTTTTTCAAAAATAGTTGATTGATAATAACCAGGTTTAGTATTGATAACTTTTCCTTTAAAGAACTGCTGTCAAATGTGTGCTGTTCCATTATTAGTTTCAGTCACTGTAAATCTCTCAAAATTCATGAAAATGGGAATTGTTTTGTTAAAATTTTGTTTGTAGCTATTAAACGTGGTAACTTTGGTAACCTAATCAAATCTAATAGTACTTGGACCATTTCTGGACTTAGTCCCCATATGAAAATTCCGTCCGATAATCGATTAAATCGGTTTATTGGCAACAAAAATTTCGTTTGTATGAGCTTTTACCCCAACAAGAGATACACCCAATCGGATCCTGGGGACTTGGGACCTATTTTCCTGAAAACACTGGTGTATATGGTAGGTCTTGACCGACTATAATTTTCCTACTTGTTTTTCACATAAATATCTTTTTAGGCACTCTATGAAAAATTTTGTGTGATGACATTTTACACATTATTGTGGTCATAATAGGTCTATTCGATTACCTTAATACAATCTACTATTTTTTACTCATTTTACTACATCTGAAAATTTTCAATACAAAAAGTAAACAAAACTTTCCAGTTGTAGTAAAAAATAGTAAGAGATTTGGGTAATCGAATAGACCTAATACTACAATTCCATTTGCTCAGAAAGTTTGCTAATTTGCTTTAGATCTGAACATTTTTTAGTCAAACCGCGTTGGTCTATGGATACATACGTTTCAGATTAATCGTGATTTTATTTCAATTCAATTTGCTTCATCATGTTGCTAAATAATGCTAACAAGCTTAACAATTGAATTATAAACACAGTAGCAAAACCGCAATTAATTATTATGAATTATGTAAAAACTTAAGAACTTGATTTCTTATCGCAAAAAAAATGTATTTTAAATTAATAGGTACTTGTCGCAGATGGGCAATTAAACTTTTTTTTTTCAATTGTTAATTTTATATTGTAAACAAAAAATGCACAATTTTAAACTGTTCCCAAAGAAGCTACAACTAAAGTGTGTTGACAAATGAAATATTGATAAAATCATTTAGTTAGCAAAGAAAAAAAATTAAATACAATGTGGTGTTAATTAACAAATCAAATCAAATTACTGCCGATTATTCAAAATTATAAAGTTTTTTTTTATATTTTATTTTTTCAGTTTTTTTTTAATTTCTAAAATATTTAAAATACATAATTTTGCCACGCCCCTTTTTCTTTCAATTCGACGTCCAAATTTAATATCTTACCATTTCAATTCTTATTCAAAAAAGGTTAATTGTAATTCGAAGTTTCCAATTGTAATCCCAAAAGTATTAACTGGATTTTATATTAATGTTTTTTTTTAATTACAATTAGAATCAATTGAGCTTTTTTTGAATTGCAATTGGTCTATTTCGAATTACAATTGACCTTTTTCGAACTACACTTAATCTTTTTCGAATTACAATTGATCTTTTTCGATTTAAAATTGATCTTTTTCGAAATACAATTGTTTTTTTTCGAATTGCAATTGATTTTTTTTGGAATTACAACTGATCTTTTTAATTACTATTACAATCCAATTACAATTGATGTTTTGATATTTTACAATTGATCTTTTACGAGTGAGAAATTATATTTTTGGAATTATAATTGGAATCTTCAAATTTCAAATGGAATTTTCAAGTACAAATGGAATTTTCGAACTACAAGGAGAATCTTAAATTAAAATTAAATTTTGATTAGAATTTCTATTTTTTTTTATCATTTTTAAACTAAATTCTTATTTTTTTTATCTTTTAGGCAATTGGTCCTGTACCCGATTTAACAATAAACGCCCTTAACCAAAGGGATCTTATCTATAGTCTAACATTGGAAATAACGGAAGCTCAAACATGTACTTCATCATGGCAGCTTAGTATTTGTAGCAATTGTAATGTAGCATTGTGTGCTAAACTTCTTAACAATAGTCCACCACAATTTCTCATCAATTGTGGTCTATTGACCAATAATGAAGAACTATCCCAAAAGCGTTTAGATAAATCATTCTCTGATACATTTGGTATACTTATAATGGATCATCCAAAATTAGAAGTATCTTCCGCATTATCATCGAATAATCAAAATCAAATTAATTTAACAATTGGCTCGTTGTCAACCTCATTTGCGACATCTGCGGCCACAAATCATTTGGATTCGAAACATCTGCGTCTAAGACAATTGCAGGGTAATTTGCAACAACGTTTACAAAGAGAAATTGCCGAAACGGATGAACGTATACAACGTTATACGGAACAGCAATTTGCTTTGCTTAAGAGCTTCCGTGAAAAGTCTGAACAAGAATATCAAATGCTGGTGACTCTAATACAATGTATACCGGAACAACAGGCCAATGAATGGTTAGATCGTCAACCACCCCATTTAGAGGTTAGTAATAATGCAGGAGGCAATTTAGCATTTGGTGGTTCACGTAGACGTAATACCATTTCCAGTCGTCGTGAACTAAATACGGCACCAACTACACCCACAGCTACGCAACCACCGTCTAATATATTCAATATGAATAGAGAAAATTATCAGAAAAATTCTACGACTGCCACGCCTACTTCACCTACAAGTGCCATAATACCAACAGCAGCAGCCGGTAACACAACTCGTTCACCGAATGCTGCTGCGATTTCAACAGCAACAGCTATAACTTCCAATACACCAACTGTGGTTAGTAGCTCGGCTTTAAATCGTAAAATGTCGAATTTTGATACACCACCTGCTACTCCGGAAGCTACACCCATGAGTGTGGGTAATAGTCCTACATTTCGCCAACAACAACAGCAGCAGCAGCAACATATTGCTTTTGTTGGCCAACCACAGACATTTCAACAACAATATTCAATATCTAATATTGATACCGCAGATGATTGTCTATTTGAGTTGGAAGGTGTTGATAATGTTGCTCCATCTTATGTGAATGTTAATTCACAACAACAACAGCATTCTTCTTTGTATCTACAAAATCCACCATCACCATTGCGTCAACATCAACAACAAAATGTGCCACATCCAGTACTGCCAACTTATAACAGTTATCAGCGTAATTTAAATTATGTTAATACACTACCTGAAAATCATATGAGTGATTTGGATGAAAGTGATGGCGCTGAAGAAGCTGAAGGTAGGTTGTTAAACTATTCTTAATAGAGAAAAATTGTATTTTTTTTTGTAGAAAAATGGTTCTGGAGCTAAAAAAATTGGAATTGGAATCTTCGAATTACAATTGATCTTTTTCGAATTACAATTGATCTTTATCGAAATACAATTGATCTATTTCGAATTACTATTGATCTTTTTCGATTTACAATTCACATTTTTTCAAATTACATCGTTTGACATTGCGATGTCCGTCTGTCTGTCTGTTAAAATGGCGATCTCAGTCAAAATATTACACGGATATGAATGAAACATAACATATTTACTTGTTGTTGTCCCGATAAGTTTAGTATTGCATTTGAGCGATATCAGTTCAGCGGTTCAAAAATTATGAACGAAAGTGTAAGGATGCCTCGAAAATTTGGTACATTCCCCATAACCTAAAAACACAAAATGCTGCTGATGAACATAATTGGATAAATAATCGTATTTAAACCGTACAAATATATTTTTTACAAAAAAGAAAAAAAATCGATAAATTTTTTTTTCGCGCAAATTTTTGTACCCTTTACACACGTCGTTTCGTGTGTAACTCATGGAAATATCGGTCTGGGACCCAATAAAGTATATATCATTGATCAGTGATCTATTCTGTGGCATACTATCGATGTCCGTCCGTCTGTAGAAGACACGATACAGTCGAAAATAAATGAGCTAGACTTCCAAAGTTCGGAAATGGGAGAAATCGGACCAAGGGGAAAAAATTTCTCCCTTGGAGAACTAAACCCACCTCAGAAAAACGGAATTTTTTGCAGAGTTTTTTATGCTTTTGTTAAGCAAATGCAAAATTTGTATGTCAGAAGAAATTTAAAATCCTGCATGTGGACCCTGCGAATAAAAAAAAAATTGACCCGCCCCTTTTGTGGGCGGGGATATAACAAAAGTATTTAAATAATGATTAATTAGATTAATTAACTGCCAGAATCATAATAAATTCATTTGACAACATTTATTGTAAGGGGGCAGGTGTTTTCCAATTTCTCCCACCGACCCCCACCCCTCAAAAAAAAAACGCACCTCAAAACTTTTTTACATGTTGGGAGGGTATAAAAGATTCGGCACAGTCAAATTAAACACTCATGCTTTTTTTTACATTTGTTTTTCAAAATTAATTTATCTTTTTCGAACTACAATTGATCTTTTTCAATTACACAAGGGATCTTCGAATTAAAATTGATCTATTTATCTATTAATCTTTTTCGAATTACATTTTTTTTGAATACCAATTGATCTTTTTCGAATTACAATTGGAATCTTCAAATTAAAATATTTTTCGAATTAAAATTGATCTATTTCGAATAACAATTGATGTTTTTATACCCTCCACTTAGTGATAGAGGGTATATATAAGTTTGTCATTCCGTTTGTAACTCATCGAAATATCGGTCTGGGACCCCACAAAGTATATATATTCATGATGCCCGATCGATTTTAAGACATTCTAGCGATGTCCGTCTGTCCGTCTGTCTGTCTGTGGAAAATGCTCTCGCCGACAAAATATTGCACAGAGATGACTGAAACTTAACATATATGTTGGAAGTTCTCCCGAGAAGTTTGGTATTGCATTTGAGCGATATCGGTTCAGCGGTTCAAAAGTTATGAACGAAAATGTAAGCACACCTCAAAAATTTCAGTACATTCAACATAACCTAAAAATACAAAATGCTTTAATTCGGCTTCTGGTTGACATTTGTGAACATAATTGAACACCAAATGGTATTTAAACAAGTACGAACATATTTTTTGACAAAAAAAGAAAAAAATCGCGGATTTTTTTTTTTTTACCAAAATTTTTTTTCGCGGAATTTTTTTTCAATTTTTTTTTTTTTTTTCAAAAGTAATTTCCTTTTAAATAAAGTTGTTTGCAATAATCTTTTTGAAATTGTGGAGGGTATCACTACATTCGGCAAGGCCGAATTTAACTTTTTTACTTGTTTTAAATTACAATTGATCTTTTTCGTATTACAATTGGTATTTTTGGAATTACAACTGATCTTTTTTCAAATTACAATTGATATTTTTTAAATTAGATATAGAATTTCGGAAATATTTATTTATTTATTAATCCATATTGCACTAGAATTTTCCGAAAAAAGTCTTGCTAAAAAGCTTAAGTAAAATATTTTATTGTTAAAATTATTTAATTTTTTTATTTTTTTTGTAACTTTCTTAACAGATGCATTGGATTTAGACACCTCAATGCCAATAGCTATGACAGCAACACCACAAAGACGCATAAATTCTAATTCAGCAGCACAATTAGCTAATTTTGCTAAAAGTTTACCCATAGAGATAGCAAACTCTCCACTTCTTGCTGGGCGGAGTTATATGGCAACTTTGGACTCTGATGACGTATGTTTGAAAGTTGGCTATAAATTCGAGATACATACATACTAATATTTTTTTCTTTAATCTTTTTAGGAAATTGACAATAATGTCGATATTGCGGCCAGCATTAAAGCTTTAGCTAAAAGTGTCCATGGCGAAGCGGTATTTGGAGATTTGCCAAGACCCCGTTTGCGTTCACAAATTTAAAATGACGAAATTTTTTTTTTTTGGATTATCTTCAATTTATGAAGTTTTTTTTACATTTTTAATATTTTTTTTCATACTGACGCTATTGAGCAACAAAATATTAGTTAAGATTATTTTTTTTTTCAAAGCATAAAATTTTATGTGTTTTTCTAAGTTTAATTATGTGTAATATTTTTTTATAATTGAATATTTTTCTTAATTTAGATTTTGAAATTTAATTTTTTTTAAATTAAAAAAAAAAAATATATATAATTAATTTTTTTATTAATGCAACCATAATTACTAAAAACAAAAATTGACCATGCTCATTTTTTAAAACTTACATTATTCAATATTTAAACACCTTTTTTAACGCTAAGGTGTTTTGTTAACGAAAAAGATAATATACATAATATGTTTAAATAAATGTTTATATAAGAAAATAAATTCGTTTTTATATTGATAAATTATAATTTAAAAGAAATTTAAATATTGCTCATTTTAAAGTGAAATCTTTTGAGCGGCTTTAATGACTTTTTCAATAAATCTGATTCGTTGTGGGACATAATAATCCCATTGCCGCGATGGGATAGGAGTCTGAACCGAGCAAAATTAGATGTTGGAAAAAAATATGCCCAAAACAAAAGCGGTGACGTAAAAAATGTCTTTTTCATGTTTTGTGGTTCCAATTTAACACACTGCCAGTGTCGTTAAGTTGGCATCACTGTATCATTAGGATGGAGCAAATTTTTCTTTTAAAAATGTCAAAATCGACGGGGTCGGAATAGTTGAATTTAAGGGTAAATATTAACACAAATAAATTTTGGACCAGTAAGGCTATATCTGTGTTCCTTTTTTGACTTGAAAATCGGAAAGTAAATAGAAAGAAAATTGGAAAGTGAATAAATTTTTTTTTCTCGATCTTTAAAAATTTTTTTTTTTAAATTTTATTTTTCAAAAACAACTTTTTTATACCCTTTACTCCAGTGATAGAGGTATGTATATATACTAGAGATGGGCGCTGGTCACGTGATTCACTCACGCGTGAATCACACTCACGCGTGAGTGATTTTCATTTCAATCACGTGATTGTGAGAGAGTGTGAGTTGAAAAAAATCTGAGTGAGTGATTAGTGAGTGAGTCATTTATTTTTTGCGTGAGTTTGCGTGATTAGATTTTTTTATTTGCCCATTTTTTTCATTTTTTGTAAAAAATTTTTTTTGGAGTTTTTTTTTTTGGTAAGAAAATTTTATTGCGTGAGTAGATTTTGAGTGACTCACGCGTGAGCGTGATTGAATTTGGCGTGAGTAAGATTTTTATTACTCACGTGAAAAGTGAGCGTGAGTAAAAAAAATGCGTGATTAGTGAGTGATTCGAATATTTTTTGCGTGAGCGTGAGTGAGTGTGAGTCAAAATCCATAAGTTTGTCATTCCGTTTGTAACGCCCCGAAATATTGGTCTAGGACCCAATCGATTTTAAGACGATCTAGCGAGGTCCGTCCGTCTGTCTGTTCAATCAAAACACGCTAACTTTTAAAAGACTTACGGAGGCTCCTGAACTTTGGCTTATATGTTGGTCATTCATCTGGTCAGGTTGGTATTGCAATTTCACCAAAAACTCTACACCTTGATCGAAGGGCGCCATGGGTTAAAATGGTCTGATTTGACTCAAATTAAGTTGAAATGAAAGTTTTTTTTCAAGCTCAATGAAAAAGTGGAAAAAAATTTTGTGATTTTTTTTAGAAATTTTTTTAAAAATTTGAATCGCTCGACCAAAATTTTTAAAATTTTTTGAAAGTTATGTATATTCAGCATGCCAAAATGCGTGAAAATGTATCGCATGATATTTATTTTTTATACCCTCCACTCTAGTGATAGAGGGTATATATAAGTTTGTTATTCCGTTTGTAACACCTCGAAATATTGGTCTAGGACCCCATAAAGTATATATATTCATGATCCTCGATCGATTTTAAGACGATCTAGCGATGTCCGTCCGTCCGTCTGTTGAAAACACGCTAATTTTTGAAATACTTTACGGAGGCTCCTGAAGTTTGGCATATATGTTGGGCACTTACCTGGTCAGGTTGGTATTGCAATCCAGCAAAATCGGTCCAGTGGTTCAAAAGTTATGAGCAAAAGACTGAATTTCGGCAAGGGTTTTTCGTGAATTTTTGAGATAAAAAGCACTATAACTTTCGAAAAGCAATTCTGAGGATGCTGAAGCTTGGCATATATATTTCTCGTTCCTCCAGCCTAGTTCGTGTTGAATTTCACCCAAATCGGTCCAGTGGTTCAAAAGTTATTAGCAAAACCGTGAATTTCAGATTAGCTTCACCTTAAATTCACGTGTTGAAAACCCGTTAAACCTCTTTTAAAAACATTGGTAAGTCACAAAAATATTTTACAACGTATTTTTGTCACTCAAAAATATTTTTATACCAAAACAAAAAAAAAAAAAAACTCTAAAAAATTTTACACTCAAAAAAATTAGTAAATTATTTTTTTTTTTCAAAAATTACTAAAAAAAAAATTTTACACAAAACAAAATATTTCTAATCAAAACTGTTATTTTTTTCACGTTAGAAAATTTACTATCACTTAAAATGGGCATTGTGGAGGGTATTCATAGATTCGGCCAAGTCGAATCCAATCCAAAACCTTGATCGCCGGGTGCCACGGGTTAATTTAATCCGATTGGCCTCAAATTTGCACCACAAAAGTTTAAGGCCTAGAAGAATACAAATTTTCCCGGACGTTCAAAATCGGAAGTAAAACTTTTTTTTCATACAAAAATGCCAGTTAAAGGTTGATTCATACATTAACTAGTCACATGTACAATTTCCCAGTATTGGAGATAACAATTGTCAAATTTAAATAAATTTTTATAAAAAATTATTTAAGACAAGGGTAGTTAACAAGTAATTCAACCTTAAAGGGCAGTTTACACTTTAACTACTCTTGACCACCCTTATCTCCTATTTCCCAGCATTAGTGATACGATTTGCCAGGCTTAAATAATTTTGTATGAAAAATTATTTGAATTTGACAATTTTTATCCTCCAATGCTGAGAAATAGTAGATAAGGGTGGTCAAGTGTAGTTAACATGTAAATCAAGCTTAATGATACATACATATTTCTAATAAATTTTTGTTTTTTATTAAATTTAATTTTCAAAACATAAAAAAAAAACAAAGTAATATAGAGTAAGCGTCAAAAGAAAGTGTTCAGTTATAAAGTAGTTCCTACGGTCAGTACCGTAGAACCGGGAATACCGGTATTCCCGGGAAATGGTACCGGTTTCCCGGTTCTTGCATTATTCCCAGGAATACCGGTATTCCCGGTTCCGGTTCTGTAAAATTTTGTACAATGCTAATTTTTTCTTTGCTTTTACCAAAAAATATACAAAACATGTAAAAAAACATGTTTTGTATACATGATTTGTAAATAATTTTGAAAACACAACTAAATATTTCTGAAACACTGATTAAATGGTGTAATTTAAATATTTTATGGTATAGTATTTTTTTGTATTTTGAGAACTGGTACCAGGATCAGAACCGGGAATATCTGTATTCCCGGGAATATATCTAGAACCGGGAAACCGGTACCAAAACCGGGAATACCGAGAACCGGGAAATGGAGGGCACTAGTCTAAAATAGATGTAATTCGTTAACGACAAACTTGACAATAAAAACCCTCATTATTATCAATCGACTTTTTTTTTTTTTAAGATTCTATATAGGAAATTTTTCAAGCTTAAATTTAAGGTTGATAGCGTCCAGATGGAGCAAATATCAAATGAGATACGAGCGTCGTGCTGGAAAATTAAATTATTGTAGACGTTTTTTAGAAAAATTTTAAAAAATATTTCTAAGTCGATTTTGTTCAAGTCCAAACATTAAAAATTTAAAAAATAGTACAATAGCTTAAATTCAGTTATCAACTGATTTTTCTAACGACCCAAACAAAAACCAAAATTTTTTAAATGCATTCAAAAAATATGCATTTTTTTTACCTCCAATTCTTTTGACCAATTTTTTGTAAACAAAGAAAATATTTTATTGTTTATTAATTTAAGTACATCTAAGTGTATTGTAATGAGATAAAGAAATAATTAAAAATTTTCTTTGTTTAAAAAAAATTGGTGATCAATAGAATTTAAGTTCAAAAAATGCATATTTTTTTACTGCATTTAAAAAATTTTGAGTTATGTCTGGGTCATTAGAAAAATGAGTTGATAACTGAATTTAAACTATTGTACTATTTTTCATGTTTGGATTTTAAAAAACAGGCTTAGAAATAATTTTGAAAATCTTTCTAAAAAACGTCTACAAATAATTTAATTTTCCAGCACAACCCTCGTATCTCATTTATTCTCATATTTGCTCAATCTGGACGCTATTAGACTTATACCCATTCTCACTTACAGTTTAAAACCGTTTTTAGCAATTATTTTTAGCATTTTCTGTCAATATACTGTAATAGAATAAAGAAAGTGCTAAAAATATTGCTGCTAAAAACGGTTTAAAACTGTACGTGTGAATAGGGTATTAAATTAAAACTTAAAAATAGTATATTGATAATAATAATGGTTTTTATTGTCAACTTTGTCGGTAACGAATTACATCTACTTTAGACCTGTACACTTTCTTCTAACGCTCACTGTAGATATAAAAAGGAAAACAATTGTTATTATAAGTTTTAAAAATTTTAGTCATGTTAGTTTGGCTGGATTAAAAATGATAATTGTACTCCATTATACAGAGTGGACAGATTTGAACTGAACCATGTACAAATGTAATTTGGAGACTCCAGTTGTAATTTAAAAATTTCATTTGAAATTAGAAGAAAAAAAAAATTGTTATTTAAAAGAGATCTATTGTTATTCGAAAAAGATCTATTGTTATTTGAAAAATATCAATAGTAATTCAGAAAATACCAATTGCAATTCGAAAAATATCCATTCTTATTCGAAAAAGATCAATAGCAATTCAAAACAAGTAGAAAAGTTAAATTCGACTTGGCCGAATCTATGAATGCTCTCCGCAATGCCCTTTTTAAGTTATAGTAAATTTTCTAACGTGAAAAAAATAACATTTGTGATTAGAAATATTTTATTTTGTGTAAAAAATAATTTACAAATTTTTTTTTGAGTGTAAAATTTTTTTCGAGTGTATTTTCTTTTAGTGTAAAAATATTTTTGAGTGACAAAAATACGTTGTAAAATATTTTTGTGACTTAACAATGTTTTTAAAACATGTTTAACGGGTTTTTAACACGTGGATTTAAGGTGAAGCGAATCTAAAATTTACGGTTTTGCTAATAACTTTTGAACCACTAGACCGATTTGGCTGAAATTCAATATGAACCAGCTCAGGGGAACGACAAATATATATGCCAAGCTTTAGCATTCTCAGAATTGCCTTTAGAAAGTTATAGTGGTTTTTATCTCGTAAATTCGCGAAAAACCCTTGCCGAAATTCACTCTTTTGCTCATAACTTTTGAACCAATGGACCGATTTCGCTGGATTGCAATACTAACCTGGCCTGGTAAATGCCCAACATATATGCCAAACTCCAGGAGCCTCCGTAAAGTCTTTCAAAAGTTAGCGTGTTTTCATCAGACAGACGGACGGACGGACATCGCTAGATCGTCTTAGAATCGAACGAGGATCATAAATATATGTACTTTATGGGGTCTTAGATCAATATTTCGAGGTGTTACACACGGAATGACAAACTTATATATACCCTCTATCACTAGAGTGGAGGGTATAAAAAGATCAATTGTAATTCAATAAATATTAATTGTAATTAAAAAAAATCTATTTTAATTCGAAAACCATCAATTATAATTCCAAAAAGATTTTAGTTCAGAAAGATTCGAATTACAAGAAAATTCATTACAATTGCTCTTTTTCGAATAACATCTGTAAATGGTATAGAAAAGGCATGATACAAGATATATGTAATAGGAGAAGGAGAAAACATTGAAATTACCACTGCAGAATGGAATACTCTTATCATTTGAAATCCAGTTTTATTGATAAAGCTCTTAAGATCCGATAAGGAATTACTATAAATAATTATTATATCATGTCATGATATTTTTTTTTTGTTGGTGTTATAACACCAACTTAAAATATATATAAAGTCATGCTTTTTCCCATTTTTATGAACGTCCCTCATTCCACATATTTGTAATATGACTGAGTAAAACTTCACCAACGTCCTGAGGACTACCATCTGCTTTATAAGCTAAAAAAATATTTAACAAAAATTAATATAATTCTTCTATTGTAATAACTACACATTTACTTACAATTATAGAGTACCAGCTCAGCTTCTTGCTGTGTTTCGGGCCATTCAGTTAATAATTTCTTTAAGTGTTTATAGAATTTTAATAATATTTCACGTTTCATTTCTTTCATTTGCCAAGTCGTGGATGGTTGAAAATTCATCGCTTCAAAAAAGGATAGCATAGGCGTGGCACCTTCCATGGCCACATAGTAATACGTGTTATTGATCGGTATTTTAAAACGATAAACATCATTCTTAAAAGGTCTTGCAACACCAGCACGATTTTTAACAACAGTCTCTAAAGGCTAGAAAAATAAAAATATATGTATATGAAAATTAAAACTGCTACTACAATTTAGAGGAAAACAATTATGGGCAAAAACATAAATTAGAAAAAATCAGGGAGCTTATTCACGGAGTCAAAAGCGATCGAAATTCTACTCGAATATCTTTTTACATGTTTTTATCAAAACCACTTCAATATTTAGATGAACTGATACGAAATCAGGATCAGTTAAGATTTTTGTGTAAACGATTTTTATATTCAAAGTAAAGAGGAGTGAAATACCATAACCCGATTTTGTCACAATTTTTACAAAACCTAAACATTCTTGAAGACGGGTGTGGTCTACCACTAACAATAAGTGCAGGTTATATAAATTAATTTTAAATACATAATGATAAAATTACATTTTTAAGAGAATATAAAAGATTTGGCAAAGCCAAATTTTACATAAAATATCATCCCCTTGTGACCATAAATTGCAATTTTTTCCTTTATATAATTTTACTTACCTTTACACCATCCCTTTCCAATATAGTACTTTCAATTTTAGAATTTACAAACATGGCATTCGGCACTAATATAATCAATCGTTTAACTGCAAATTTAACATTATTTTGTGCTTCATACAATTCAATTCTCTCCCTCAAACCCATATGCCCCGTATGCGATGGTAGGGTTAATTTTAAATAACCATGAAAATAATTGGAAGCCATACCTTCAGCATAATCTAAGCCATGCGGTTCTCGTATCCAATCGCTATAATCTAAATGTGAATGACTTATATTAACTGCCATAACCAGCCAGTATAATGGCATAAAACAGAAATATTTGGCAGGTGGTCGGGAGTTTCGAGTGGTCACACATGCGAAGGCCAACATAAGAAACAGTATGAAAGCAATTGATGTTGCTAAATTAACATTAAATGCTCTTTTTGTTATTGTCCAGAATTTCAATTGGGCTTCATAGTAATTTTGATTGAATATGTATTCATATGTAATTCGATATAAGCGTCGTACAATTTCAGCCACTATTATCACAGATAATATTTTGAAGCATTGCTCTGAAAGAAATTAGGATTTGTAATACAAAATTAAATTTCCTGTTATTATTAATCATCATTAGTTCTTACCGGCATAATCTATTATCAGATCCATGATTTTTTTTAAAGTGTTTGATTTATTTTTTCTAATATTTTTAAATTCATTATCAGTGTCTGGAATTTGTTGCATTTTTTTGTTGCAATTATTAAGGGGTTTCATGCTCTATGACTTTTTGAGTGTCAGAGTATAAACAGAACAAGAACGGCACACTGTGCGGTTGCTGCTTTTTTTACGCTCATCGCCAAATCGGATGTAAAAAATCGCCAGAAATCGCCAAAAATCAAATTTTTTCAGATTTTGTTAAAAAAAATAATTATTTTTATTTAAAAAAAATATATTTTGTTTTCTTAATAATAGCTAGAAAAAAATAATGCTCAAAAATCGCCAAAAACCTAGAAAAATACATAAAAATCGCTAAAAGTCAGTTTTTTAGTTTTTTGTAATTTTTTACTTCAATCGGTAATTTATAAATTACTCCATATAAAAATTTTGCTAATTATAATAATTAATAATAATAAGAAATAATTATTTCTAAAATTTGTCTATAGGCAATAAATTTCACTCAAAATTCATTTATGCTTGTTTTCTGCACTAATGCAAATAAACCAAATCGATCAATGATAGATAATTATAATCGGTCTTGAATTTTTCTTAATTTTCTTACAACAGTATAAAATTTAAGAAAAACTCTTGAAATTTCCCAAATTATTTTGTTTTTTGTTTAAATTCGCAAAGAGCCGCTTAGACGAGCAGACTTGTAGAAAGTCTGTCAAAAAAAAAAGTTTTAACTGTCTAATACGGCGTTCACACTTGCTGTTTTGAAGTGTTTAAAAGTGAGATGTTTAAAAAAGTCTTTGTTCTGTATCCATTACGTTTTTATTCTGTTACTGGTGTTTTGTTAAACAACTTGTTTAAAGTCGCTAGTGTGAACTCCATATAAGGGCAGCAAAAGTAAACAAAATTTGATAATTTGACATACGGATGGCTCTTCTCATCTTTTGAAATTATTCAGAAAATTATTCGACAAAATCGCCAATGATTTTATAAATCGCCAAAAAATCGCCACGTCGCCAAACCGAAAAACTCGTCGCCAAAGACATTTCAAAATCGCCACGTTTGGCGAGAAATCGCCATATCTGACAGCCCTGGTTGCTGTTGTCAGTAACACATGTTCTACACGTACCAGAAATGCATTGATTTTTCTGTTAACAAATGTCACTTGATTTTTTGTTAATGTATTTACATCGATTTAATTTAAATGATACTGTAGACATTACTTTTTGATTGATCTCTAACATAATTGTTAAGGGAAAATGCTTAACAATTATGTCTACGATGCGTTAACATAAAACAACTGACGTTTGTTAACAGAAAAATCTATGCTTTTCTGGTACGTGTAGAACTTGTGTAAAAACAGGGGCAAGTCTTCTTCAGAGTAGAAACAGAACAAGCACGGCACGGGGGACGGTTGCCGTTGCCGGAGAATATAGGCTTAAAACAATGACGGGGGACGGCGACGTCAAAAAATGTCATTTGTTTGTTCAGTGGTGCTAACTTTTAATAAAATGTGATTAACTTGGCACTACTGTACCACAGACTAATACAGACTCGACATAAGTGACAGGTGTCAAAAAAGTAGTTCTGAACCATATGGTTAATATTTTCAAATTATTCTACGAATTAGGTTAGAAAGAGAAAACTGATATAACGCGCCATAAGAAAAATGGATGCCAGATCGGTTTTTTGTTGTTTCACTCACTCCTAAGTCGTAGAAAGTGTTGCCATGTTAGCGTAAAACGGAGTAAAAACCGCTGTGTTTTCTCCTAAAATCGCTTAGTTTTTCCCCATTTTTTCTTATAAAACTCTACTGTCGAGTCTGTATTTAGTCTGTGACTGTACAGTACCATTGTGAATGAAAAGATAAAAGTTTGTTGTGAAAATACGGCAACCCTGGAGTGTGAGAGGAAGGGAGAATGAAAGAACCCGGAGAACAAATAAGATGAGTTTTCATTTTTTGCAGTGCCGGTCACATTTTTTAACTGTCAAATCGTATGGAAAAAGTCGTGCCGGGCTGGTTCTGATCCTACATAAGACTTCGGGTTCACTGTTGCCAAGTTGGAGGTTTTCCCGCTAAATCTAGCGCTTTTTGTTTGGATTTAGCGGGGAAAATTGGTTTTAGCGGGAACGGTACTTTAGCGGGAAAATCTAGCGCTTTTTGTTTGGATTTAGTGGGAAAAACTTAGAGGTTTTTTTTCCAATTTTTCTTTTTTTTCAATCGAAAACGCCAAGTTTGTCGAATTTTAGCGCTTTTTTTGTAATTTAGCGGAAGAATTTTATATTTTCCCGCTAAATTTTTTTCGGCGGTTTCTTGTGCGTTTTTAGTGAAAAGTCAATTTTCGTAAAAAAAAATAATTTGGAGGTTTTTTTTTTAATTTTTCTTTTTTGTCAATCAAAAATGCCAAGTTTTTCGGTTTTTAGCGTTTTATTTCGTAATTTAGCGGGAGAATTTTAAATTTTCCCCGCTAAATTTATTTTTGGCGGTTTCTAGCGCTTTTTTAAAAATAGTTGGCAACAGTGTTCGGGTCAAATCAGTGTGGTTTTAGTGCTGCCAAGTTTTAATTTAAAAAAAAGGCAATTTTATGAGAAAAATCGCAAAACACATTGTCAATGTCATAAAGTTCGCATCACCGTGAATAATACTAAATTCGCATTCATTTTTTTAAACATGTTTAAATTTAAATTTGTTAAGGTACATAAACATGTTTAAGTGCTTAAATTAGTTTAAAAATATGAATGCGAATATGGCATAAGCACAGACTAAATACAGACTCGACAGTACACGCAAAAAAAAATCTGTGTAAGATTGAGCAATCCTACTTGGTAAAACTTTTTTCATACCAAAAAAAAATTTTTACCAAATTTTTGCTAATATTATGCTTGTCGATGTTAAAGTAACATAATTCATTTTTTATGTAAAATAACCAAGTAGCTTGCTCAATAACGCAAATTACCTGCACAAAAATTTATCGAAAGAAAACAACAAAAAAACAAAACAAATACAGACCGCCATTTTCATTTAGTATTTTTGTGCGCGTGCGTTGTTCGTTTATTTTTTGTGTTATAAAAACGTAAAAAGGAAATTAATATATCAAATAAAAATAAATTAATACATAAATAAAAATAAATAATTAGTTTTCTAAAAGATAAATAAATGTAAGATAAAAGAATGTTAAAGTTAATTTTGCTTTCATCACTTAAAACACCATTCAATAAGAAAAACCAATGGAGTCCCAGACTTATGTTTCGATGAATAACAAATGGAATGATAAAGTGAGTATACCCGCATTTCGAAGACACCAATAAGGTTTAATAGATTTTTAGTTAAAAATTAGTCTTTGGTAATAATTTTATATTTTTACAGGGTACTGCTAAATAAATTTTTGAAGCTATGGAGAATCCTTCACTACAATAAAGAGCGTGGACACCAATCCTGCCTTTAGTTATAAAATTAAAACCTAAAAACCCAAAGCCAAGGGAGTCCATACCTGTTTTGATGAGTTACAAATGGAATGACAAAGTAAGTGTTCCTCCTTACCAAGAGACCAATGGGGTTAACCAATTTTTTAAATTAAAAATTTATGTTTTGTAATAATTTTCTATTTTTACAGGATGCTTTTAAATAAATTCGTGAAGCTATAGCGGATCCTTTACTTCAAGAAGAAGCGTAGGCAGCAGTCACTCGAGAAAATTGTACAAAAAGGGTCAGTTGGTCGGTGGTAAATTAAATCCTACACAACATTTATTATATTAATATGGATTTATTCTGTGGAAATTTTAAATTCAACAAATATACAAATTTTTCCAAAAATTTATTGAAAATTTATTTTAGCATAAATGTGGTAATTTTTAGCATTATTTTTAGTCAGCTTTTCAAATAATTTTGGTATATTTCACCATATTTCTTTTGGTATATTTTACCAAGTTTTTGCTTAAATAGCATTAGCATTTTCTTCAAAATTTTTTACATAAGTGTTTTGGCTAAATTACGAAAACTACTTCGTCGGTTGTAGTTTTAGCATATTTTTGGTAAAATTATGCCAGATTTTTGCTCACTCCGACACAAGTTTTTTTTTGCGTGTAGAGTTTTATAAGAAAAAATGGGGAAAAACTAAGCGATTTTAGAAGAAAACACAGCGGTTTTTAGTCCGTTTTACGCTAACATGGCAACACATTCTACGACTTAGGAGTGAGTGAAACAACAAAAACCGATCTGGCATCCATTTTTCTTATGGCGCGTTATATCAGTTTTCTCTTTCTAACCTAATTCGTAGAATAATTTGAAAATATTAACCATATGGTTAAAGAATACTTTTTTGACACCTGTCACTTATGTCGAGTCTGCATTAGTCTGTGGCATAAGTTTGCAGTTGTGAATAAAATGTTTTTTTTTAAATTGAGGAATGAAAACGTAGCGGTCACGGTTTTTAACTGTCAAATCGCCTAGTCGTAGTCGCCTAGTCGCCGTAGTTCTGTTTCTACTCTCAACCTTTTTTTGGTTTTGTTTACATCTTCAGTTTCTCCTTTTGTTTTTGTGCAAAAAAACATCTGATTTCATAATTGCAAAAAATAACTAACAAAAGAAAAACGAAACGAAATTCATTCTTAATTGGTTTTACTTAGTTCGAGATTGTAATTTTTCCCAAAAATTTAGCTCATAATTGGCAATAAATAAAACGATTATATTGTTGCAGCAAAATGTTTACCGTACCAATAATACCACCTGATTTACGTCATGAAGAAACAATAATCCAAGCAGCCTACGCCCTTGATTGTCTACAAAAAACTATCAATACAATTTTTGGGCGTATTGATACACGCATCGAAAAAAATAATAACAAGGTAAAGGAGCTGCAGGAACGCATACAAAAATCCCAACAAAAAATTAACAGCTTACAGGGTACACGAAAGGCTATACACATATACGCACCAGCTAGATTTCCAGCTTCTCAAATATTCAAAGATATACCAGTGACATTTGGAGACAGCGAAAAAAGGGAGATCCAACAAAGTATTAAGGAAGGCATTGGACATGACTATCAAGTATTAAGTAAAATTGATCCAAATTTAGCAAATACAAATGAAAAATTGATATTTTTTCATGTAAGAGACCACAATAAACAGCATAAATTAAATACGGAAACTAATTTAACACTGGAACGTTTAAATATTAAACAGAATCAAGATTTGGGAACTATGCCTTCTGATTTACGTTCTATACCTTCTGTATTATTATTTAATACTGAATACAGTGTATATGATTTTGAGGAATATGATAGCGAGGCAGGACATTCGGAGGCTTGGAAACGTGCCAAGTTGTATAAAAATAAACGCCAACAATACGGAAATCAACAACAAACCATGGCGAAGCAAATTTTAGATCCAGCACCACATTCTTTGGCTCATCGTAATGAAAAAATATCACCATCGGGTGGTTTAAAATATACTCCCAAGCTAACGGAAGCTCCAGAATTGGATTTACCATTAGATTTACCAGACTTACCGGGTATAGCTGATGATTTACGTTATGAAAGTCAAGAAGCAAAACAAAAAATTGCACCCTCCATGGCCATGGTGGTGGAAAATTTACCAGATTTAAATGAACTCTTAAAAGAAAATGAAAATATAAACATTCCAATAGATAGTACAGGAAATCAACAGAATGAACCAAAAGCCACATTGCCACCTCCTCCGCCACCACCACCTCCGGTATTAACAAATAATATTCGACATGCACCACCTCCGCCACCACCGCCCCCAATAATAGCACAATCTAAGGCAAATCCTAAATCGAATGCTTCAAATTTATCTTCCGCTCCTGATTCACGTAATGAATTAATGGCCGCCATTCGTAATGCTGGTGGTAAAGCCCTCCTTAGAAATACTGCTGCAGCAGCTCCTTTATTTACACAAAATAAAGATGATATTGACGCATCGAAATATCCAAATTCTCAGGTTCAGAAATCTTTACCAAAATCTCAAGGTGGTGATCTTATGGCCGATTTACATAATAAACTATTAATGAGACGTAAAGGTATATCGGGCTCTAAAGATAATACTGATAATAATAGGAATAATAACAATACCCTACTGCACAATGCACCTAGTGGTAATCCAGTAATATCTAGACTATCATCTTTAATACCACCACCCCCAACTAAAGATAGAAATCGAAATACTGCTACTACCTCGGATGAAGATGATTCAAATGATACTGATTGGGTAGATTAAATTTGCAGTGCAATACAATTTTTATAAACTTAAACATTTTAAAATTACATAAAATACTTGTGAAATTAATAAAAAAAGTAAACACGAAAGCAATTCTTTGAAAGTACGAACAAATTTTGTAAAAATAAAAATAGTATATTATCAAATAAACGAAATTATAATTAAATATGAAGAAACAACCATCTAATATTAAATAATATAACTTTCTGTGGTAAGTAAATTGTTTCAAGTTCATAGAAATTGTTTTAATTTTTAAAATAAAAAAAAAGATGTTACGGAAAAATTGGACAAATTCTGAACATGCGGAAAAGAGTGCAGGAAAATTAAGAACAAATCAGAAATAAAATTCAGAAAAATAAGAATAGAGAAAATCAGGAAAATTAAAAAAAATGTTATAAATTTAAAAAGATTTTATTATTAATTTTTTTTTTACTTTGTTTTACATTTTAGCATCCTAATATCATACTATTTACGGTTTCTTCAAAATCAACGCTTCCATCAATCGTTTCAGATTCATCTGTAGTTTCACCCATATCTTCTTTCAATTTAGCCTGAGCCATAGCCAATATACGTTTCTTCCATTTTTCATAATCTTCAACTTCCAAACGCATCTTTTTATCTCCGTTTTTATTCTTTAATTCATTTTCATTATCTTTCACTGTGTGATCTTGGGAATCCTGTTTCTTTAATTTATTATCCATAGCATCATTATAATGTTTAGCTATAAATTTATCCCATCTTTGTTCTAATTGTTGCCATTGTGCTGGTCTCAAATTACTAAAAGGCATCAATTTAGTTTTAGAAACTTTTTGTTTACACAATTTACAAGCCATAAATACAGCCATAGCTGCATATTGTGGATGGCTTACATCAACATCAGCCGTTTGTTCACTGTTTATAACTTTGCGATACAGTTCCAAAAGTTCTTCAGCTTTTTTATTTACTTGACTAAGACTTAGTTGGATGCAAATATCATTGACTCCCACTAACTTATTGAGATCTAAAAGCTTTTCAAACATTCTTTTGTTATTTGCATAGTGAGATTTACGCAAACCGGCAAGTTTTAAGGCTTGTTCCTAAAAAATAAATTTTAAAAATATTTAATAACAATAAAATAAGACAAACCTTTTCTATAGAAAAAGTCTCAGATTCAGAAACATTTTTCTTTTTAGAGAGAAAAAGTCTCAGATTCTGAGACATTTTTTCTATATAGAAAGTCTTAGATTCTGTGACATTTTTTCTATATAGAAAAAGTCTCAGATTCTGAGACATTTTTTCTATATAGAAAAAGTCTCAGATTCTGAGACATTTTTTCTATATAGAAAAAGTCTCAGATTCTGAGACATTTTTTCTATATAGAAAAAGTCTCAGATTCTGAGACATTTTTTCTATATAGAAAAAGTCTCAGATTCTGAGACATTTTTTCTATATATAAAAAGTCTCAGATTCTGAGACATTTTTTCTATATATAAAAAGTCTCAGATTCTGAGACATTTTTTCTATATATAAAAAGTCTCAGATTCTGAGACATTTTTTCTATATATAAAAAGTCTCAGATTCTGAGACATTTTTTCTATATAGAAAAAGTCTCAGATTCTGAGACATTTTTTCTATATATAAAAAGTCTCAGATTCTGAGACATTTTTTCTATATATAAAAAGTCTCAGATTCTGAGACATTTTTTCTATATAGAAAAAGTCTCAGATTCTGAGACATTTTTTCTATATAGAAAAAGTCTCAGATTCTGAGACATTTTTTCTATATAGAAAAAGTCTCAGATTCTGAGACATTTTTTCTATATAGAAAAAGTCTCAGATTCTGAGACATTTTTTCTATATAGAAAAAGTCTCAGATTCTGAGACATTTTTTCTATATAGAAAAAGTCTCAGATTCTGAGACATTTTTTCTATATAGAAAAAGTCTCAGATTCTGAGACATTTTTTCTATATAGAAAAAGTCTCAGATTCTGAGACATTTTTTCTATATAGAAAAAGTCTCAGATTCTGAGACATTTTTTCTATATAGAAAAAGTCTCAGATTCTGAGACATTTTTTCTATATAGAAAAAGTCTCAGATTCTGAGACATTTTTTCTATATAGAAAAAGTCTCAGATTATGAGACATTTTTTCTATATAGAAAAAGTCTCAGATTCTGAGACATTTTTTCTATATAGAAAAAGTCTCAGATTCTGAGACATTTTTTCTATATAGAAAAAGTCTCAGATTCTGAGACATTTTTTCTATATAGAAAAAGTCTCAGATTCTGAGACATTTTTTCTATATAGAAAAAGTCTCAGATTCTGAGACATTTTTTCTATATAGAAAAAGTCTCAGATTCTGAGACATTTTTTCTATATAGAAAAAGTCTCAGATTCTGAGACATTTTTTCTATATAGAAAAAGTCTCAGATTCTGAGACATTTTTTCTATATAGAAAAAGTCTCAGATTCTGACACATTTTTTCTATATAGAAAAAGTCTCAGATTCTGACACATTTTTTCTATATAGAAAAAGTCTCAGATTCTGAGACATTTTTTCTATATAGAAAAAGTCTCAGATTCTGAGACATTTTTTCTATGTAGAAAAAGTATCAGATTCTGAGACATTTTTTCTATATAGAAAAAGTCTCAGATTCTGAGACATTTTTTCTATATAGAAAAAGTCTCAGATTCTGAAACATTTTTTCTATATAGAAAAAGTCTCATATTCTGAGACATTTTTTCTATATAGAAAAAGTCTCAGATTCTGAGACATTTTTTCTATGTAGAAAAAGTCTCAGATTCTGAGACATTTTTTCTATATAGAAAAAGTCTCAGATTCTGAGACATTTTTCAGATTTTTCAGACATTTTTTCTATATAGAAAAAGTCTCAGATTCTGAGACATTTTTTCTATATAGAAAAAGTCTCAGATTCTGAGACATTTTTGCTATATATAGAAAAAGTCACAGATGCTGAGACATTTTTTCCATATATAGAAAAAGTCTCAGATTCTTACTTTTTCCTGTAGAAAAACTCTCGAATTCTGAGAAAAGACGTGTATCCACATTTTATATTTACCTTATCAAATGCTATTCCTATTAGAGTCGCTGCTATATCAGCACACAAGACAATTTTGCCATATTCATTGATCTGTAGTGCCACATTTGTTGATCTTAGTTCCAATAATCTTACTAGTTCAGTGGTTTTTCTAGAAATGAATACACAAATTAGCCAACATTACTTGTCAAACAGTATTATTTATGTGAAGGTATCCATAGATTTTTCCCAGTTTTTCTGCGTAGCCGGCCTTTGTAGACGAAACGCTCTCCTCAAAATAGTCTTTTTGGGAAGCATTTCCTCAATGGGTGGAAGGGAGGGATCTATGTATAACTTCAACCACACTATTATTTATCATAAAATTAACTTACTCAATTATATTTGGTTCATCTCTTAAACCCATTTTAGTTACCAATTGCTCTATTAAAGTAGTCATGACTGTTGTTTAAGGGTCAATGCCAAGGTTAAAATAAGTTATTTTTTTATACAAATTAATAGAAACGAAACTGCTTACTGTGAAAAATTTATGTAAATATAGTTTGTTTACAATTTGTGAAAATTGGCGCCAAAACAAAAATCATATGTTTTAGCAGAAAATGTTATTACCAGAACCGGTAAGTTAACAGTATTTTAACATAGGGATATGTTATTAACGGTTACATTATATCAAAGGGTTGGCAACTGTGTTTATGTTAATATATGACATTTCATTTTGAACATCTGATTTTATTTTTAAACAGCTGCTTTTTGGGTGCTAAAGTCCCAGATGCAAAATTTAATCATTTATTTTTAAAGATTAACAAATAATACACAAATTGTTTGTTTTCTACCATAATCTATCATATCATAGATAATATTTTGTGAAACATGAAAAAAAGAGTTGTGGTAAAAAAGGTAAAATGTCCATTTAATCAAAGTGTTTTGATACCAAGCGACGTTGAAATAAATAACACGGTGTATGGTTTATTAATAAAATTGTGCATAAAATAGCAATAAAAAATTTAAAAGTCATAAATTTAGAAACTACATTATATATGTTTATTAATGTATACTTAAAAAATTCTTTAATTTATAAAATTTAATTTGTTTAATGTTATTTCATCACTTCAATTAGAATGTAACCTCTGAAAATCTTTCCTTTTTGTAGATTACGTGCATTGTGTAAAAGTATTTTATGTTAATAGAAAATTTAATTCCCTTATAAAGTATTAAAAGAATTTTGTGTAAAATAATGGTTGAAATAGAAGAAGTAGAAGTGGTAAGTTTAATATAATTACTAAAAAATGTGTTAGTGTAAATATTACTATATTCACAGAGAGAAATTATTTACAAATGTAATTTTTCAAAAATATACCTATTTCAATTAACCATTAATCAGTTCATTGTTTCAGTCACTTCAGCCACGAAAGACCTTTATCAATTTTTTTTAAACAGTTTTCTTAACAAATGATAAGATTTAAAATGTAAATAAATGAATTTTTTTGAAAAGTGTATTAAAAAAAAGTACACTTTTTTCTTAAAATAGTGTTAACAAGACAGGTTTTTCATGTAATAGTTTCCCTTTTTTTATATCCTCCACTTACAAGGAAGGTCTTTCACTGGGCACCCACCAATTGGCTTGAAATTTCCAAGAAGAAAAATGGTAGCAAAATAAGAGTTACCTGTTTTTTTAGCTGCCAAGTCTCACATTTAAGGGGTCAAAGGGCAGGGGGAAAAATAGTACAATAGTTTAATTCAGTTATCAACTCATTTTTCCAACGACCCAAACAAAAATTTTAAATGCAGTAAAAAAATAAGCATTTTTTTACCTCCAACATAAATTCATGCCGTTTAACTGTTTTGGACTTATAGATAGGGTGACCATATTTTTCTGAACTTAAATCAGTACGCCCAAATTTTCTTTTTCTAGAAATAACTCTCTGAAAACTCTTTTCTATGGGATAACATGATGATTATTTCAGAACTCAAAAATTTCGGTTAAACTTACAAATTTGGGGTCAATTAGTATATCTTTAAAAACAACTGTAAAAAACAACTGCCAAAGCTGTTGTCGAAAATTTAGTTGAATTCAAACAACTTCATTTGAATGTTTTGATCGTTTTAGTTAAGAAAATATAACAAAAGCCCACAGGTTTTAAGAACAAGAAAATCAATTAATTCTAAGGAATTTTTACTTTAAGTTTTAATAACATTTCCTTTAAGAAAACTTCCAATAAAATATGCACATGTTTCTTTAAATATCCCAAATGTTCTGAGCTCTTTTTTAATAAATTCCGCTGACATTGTCTCATCTCAGGATAATTTGCATTATATTTCATTATATTTCAGGATAAATTACATTATATTTCAAAAAATAAAAAGGAATCCATCATCCTGTGCGCCTTTTCATATAAATATATGAAGATCAAAATAACCTCATGCTCACATACATTTTTGCGTTAAGGAACCTCATGATTCACGAATTCCAAGCTTCTTAGAATAAATTCATTGTAAATTATCTCATTATCAGACTTAAGTTATAAAAGAATACTCTCACAACTTACTCGTACTTTATGGAAATTCAAGTTTTTGTATAGAATTTTCAAATAAAATTATTTTTTATGTTGAAATGTTCAAAAATCAGTACAATCAGTACATATTTCAAAAAATCAGTACAAATCAGTACAACGATTTTTGATCAGTACACGTGGTCAAAAATCAGTACATGTACTGATCAAATCAGTACGAATGGTCAGCCTACTTATAGATCCAATAACTTCAAAAAAAATGGTATTCAAAAATTAAGAAAAAATAACACTGCGGAACACTAAAAAATAAACGAGAGTTACGACCATCATTTCTATATATTTCGGACATGCTGATTCGAATGGCGTACTCCGTTTTTCGATGTATGGTACAGTTTTCTTGCAAAATGTCGTTAAAGATTTGCTGATTTCGAGCCAGTTTTTTAACAAAAAGTTAATGATTTATGAATTTTATGGCATGGAAAATAAAGATATGACTTGTAGCAATATTTTTTATGCAAATTTGGTTTAAAGCTTTTGATCTTAAGCCCTTATATTCGCGAATTTCTTCATTCTTAAGGTTTTCGCGAAATTAACAACCAAATTGGTCTTTGATAAAAAACTTACTTTTAGTGAATCAAAAAGGCATCCCTAACACTACGAATAGTGGACAAAAAACATCTATGTTATATGGACCATCATGATGAAAATCGCGAAAAACCGTTTTTTGTATGGCAGCATCACTTTACGAGATGATTTAAGGCTCCATCTTTTAGTATATAATGTGGGAACCTTAAACAACAAACTGACCAAAAATTTGGCCAAAAAAGTTTTCATTTGCAAAAGATATCTTAACAAAAACTATTATTTCAGTGTTTACCATACAATAATTATAGTTTTTGTTAAGATAACTTTTGTAAATGAAAACTTTTTTGGACAAATTTTGGGTCAGTTCATTGTTTAAGGTTCCCACATTATATACTAAAAGATGAAGCCTAAAATCATCTCGTAAAGTGATGCTGCCATATACAAAAAAAGGTTTATCGCGATTTTCATCATGATGGTCCATATAACATAGATGTTTTTTGTCCACTATTCGTAGTGTCATGGATGCCTTTATGATCCACAAAATGCAAGTTTTTTTATCCTAGACAATTTAGGGGTTAATTTCGCGAAAATTTAAAAAAATGAAGAAATCCGCGAATTTGAGGGCTTAAGATGAAAAGCTTTATACGGGGTTCACACTTGCTGTTTTGAAGTGTTTAAGTGTGTGATGTTTAAAAAAGTCTTTGTTCCGTGTCCATTACGTTTTTATTCTGTTCCTGGTGTTTTGTTCAACAACTTGTTTAAGGTCGCAAGTGTGAATGCCATATTAAACCAAATTTACATTAGAAATATTGCTACAAGTTATATCTATGTTTTTCATGCCATAAAATTTAAAAATCATTAGCTTGGAAATTTTTTTGTTAAAAAAGCAGCTGAAAATCGACCAATCTTTAATGACATTTTGCAAGAAAACTGTACCATACATCGAAAAACGGAGTACGCCATTTGATTCAGCATTTCCGAAATATATAGAAATGATGGTCGTAACTCTTGTTTTCTAAAATAGTAGTTACTTTTGTCACGCAGTGTAATTAGACCCTGAGATCTCATGGGTCCAACTTATTAGTACAATCAGAAAGCTACATCTCTCCTTTGTCGATACAAATTAGTTTCAAAATCAGTTGAAAAACGTGGAAAATATAACAAAAAATAAAAATGTAACATATATCAACCATTGATCGTAAAAGGGTTAAGACCACCTAAGTGTATAGTAATGAGATATGAAAATAATTAAAAACTTTCTTTGTTTACAAAAAATTGGTGATAAAAATAAATGTTGGTCAAAAAATGCATATTTTTTAATGCATTTTTTTTAAATTTTTAATGTTTGCAATTGAAAAAATTAACTTAGAAATGTTTTTTAAAATTTTTTTAAAAAACGTCTACAAATAATTTCATTTTCCAGTGCGACCCTCGTCTCTCATTTAATATTTGATCAATCTGGACCCTATCAAGCTTAAATAAAAGCTTAGAAAAATTCCTTTATAGCATTTTTTAAATGATAGTCGATTGATAATAATAAGGGGCTTTATTGTCAACTTTGTCGTTAACGAATTACATCTACTTTAGACCTGTCCACTTTCTTTTGACGCTCACTGTATAACTGCCGATTAACGGATCCTTATTTCAAAATTTGTGTAAAAAAAGTTAAATTTACCGAAGGTTAGGTTATAACGAAACATTTATTTATCCAAATAAATACTAAAATAAGAAAACTTTACCATTTTATACCACTATTTAATTTAAATGTTATTTTCTGTCCTATGTTAATCACTCGAGAAGGAATAAATGGAACTTATAGAAGATGTGAAAATTCTAAGAAGAAATATTTAAAAGTTTTAGTTGGTCGTGTTGTTAATGTTGGGTAAGAAGTACTAGGTTAAATATTCTTCCAAAATTTAAAGTTATTTGTCCAAATTGGTAGTTAGTTTTAAACAAGTGTTTTATATACTAATAAATGTTGTTTTTAAAATAAACTTACATGTTTCTTTCAAAGAGAACCCTTCCTATGGTAATTGCTTTCTCCAGCTAACATAATTATATCGAATAAATCTTTTTTTTAATTGTTATTGTGTCTTTTAATCAAATTAAAATCTATCATGTACAATTCATTAGATATTACACGTTTCAACAAATAATTAATAAACATAATGCATGATTATCAATACTTTACTACTATATTAAACAAACTTAAGTTTTTTTAATACTTTTTAACATAACGACTTTTCATTTAGAAAAAATCATCTATAAAACGATCCATAGACAATGGCATACCACCATCAAATACTTACTCCTATACGGGTCGTATGCGTCAACTAATTGAAGGTTATAATGCTGCTGTTTCCATATTATATCCAAAATTTGCTTGGTTTATATATCCAGGATATTTACAATGTGCAATTTATCAACGTTATATGAAATATTTCAAAGATAAATATCGTTTAGTACCCATACCAAATACTCTTTATGAACATTTAATTAAAAATGAATTTATTAAATCGGAACACATTATTTTCGCCTCTGAAGATATTTATGATGAATATGCTGAATCCGATGAGGTTAACTTTGTTAATTTAATAGTAAGTTGTGGTAATTTGGGAGCAGAAAATAATACCAGTGAACGTCTTACAAATGGCGAGGAAAAAAAGGAGAGTGAAACATTGTTAAAGCAAATGCTTAATCAAGCTCCTCATACTTTGGTAGCTCAAATAATGAAAGTAAGAATGTCTCAAAGCAATTGCTTATTTGTGCAGGTAAGAAAGTTTGTAAATTTGTTAGTCCTGAACGTCTTTCAGTCTAAGCGTGATTCTGTTAACTAAAGTTATTTAAATTTTAATTTCAGGAAAATTTCTACTCCAATTTAATGGATCGTTTTAACTTTACTAACTCCTTAACGACAAAGACAAAACTGTGGACTAAATTGGATCATCTCAACGAAGAACAAACTATACCGAATATAGCCGTAAAAGCTCATGTATATTTACTTAATAATCCCTACGAACTGCCACCGGATGTTTCAGAGTTAATATTGGGCAATTATTTTAATACACCACGCGTATTACATCGTGGTCACACCTACCGCATAGAAGTTAATGCCGAATTAATAGGAACTTCGCAATATGCTCACTATTATTTAATATTTGCCTATATGAAATTTGTACATTTTCGTTGTGTCCATTTGGAGGTGAAAGGATTTGATTTCGAAATGCAAGCTGTTGTGGCTAAAGGTTTCACAAACCTTGTACAAATTGCTCACACACATCAATTTTTACCACGGCAACTATTAGATGATATGGCTATAGTTGAAGGTTATCCCTTGGGTTTGCGGACATCTTATGAGTGTTTACGTTCATCCATAGATGCTTTTTTGCCGCGTAAAACAACATGTTTATCTTCGAAACATATATATCCCATGTTTATGTTACAAGCCGAAAGGGGAGCTGGTAAAACCAAGCTAATTAATGCTGTAGCACGTGATTTGGGTTTACATTTGTATGGTGTCGATTGTGCGGAAATTGTTTCACAAGTTCCATCGCATACAGAAATGAAATTAAAAGCAGTTTTTGCCAAAAGTTTATTAAGCGAACCATTATTGATATGTTTTCATAATTTTGAGGTAAATCTTTGAAAATCTATTTAAATTTAAATCAACTTTAACGATTACGTTTACTTAATGTACTTTACACAGTAAAAAGTTTTGGGTTATATTTAAAACCTAGCGGAGCACATTTTAAACTACTTTGGAATTAAACTCAAAGTTAAATCCGAAATGGGTTATATGCTAAACCACATAGGGATTAAAAATTTGATTATCTTTATGTTATTTTTTTAGTTTTATTTTGATGCCAAAAAATAATAAAATTTCTCTCTTGGAAAAATTTTAAAAAATATAAATATGTCCCTTATAGGAACACAAACCGTGCCAGTGCAATAGTGGCGTGGCACAGAACACATCACAGCTGTACCCACCATTTTTTGGAACTTAGAAATTTTGTAAAAAAAAATCCTAAAAGCATTTTTAGGCCGCTGTTTTAAAAACGTAATTAATATAAAACAAGTAAGAAAATTATAGTCGGTCAATACCGACCATATAATACACTATACCAGAGTTTCACGGAAATGGGTCCCAAGTTCAAGCATGGACTGATTAGATCTATATTTTGTCAAATCTTTAATAAGTGTAAAAAGCAGTCACAAACCAAATTTTTAGTGCAAAAGGCTTCTTTTTGTTGACAATAAACCGCTTCAACTGAATATCGGGCGAAATTTTCACATGGGACCTAAGTCCAAAAATGGTCCGATGATAATACGATTTGATTAGGTTATTAAAGTACGCGTTTAACATACACAAACAGAATTTTAATTAAATATTTTCTATTTTTATAAAATTTTAGAGATTTATGTGAAAATCGGGAAGGTGGTTTGTATGGGGGCTACAAGAAGAATTGGTCCGATTTCTCTTAAATTCAGAATGGTGATTTCTGTGGATGAAACCTGATAACATGCCAAATTTCGAAAAGATACCTATTAAAATGCGGTTATTATTGTATGTGGGCTAGGTCTAAATATGGACCGATTTTTTTTCAATTTCAATAGGCTTCGTCGTAGGGCCAAAAGAGGCTTAAGTTTCAAATGTCAAGTCAATTGATTAAAAATTCCTGTATCGTGTTTACACCGTTTACATGGACAGACAGACGGACGGACGGACATCGCTAAATCGACTCAAAAATTGATTCTAAGTCGATCGGTATACTTAAAAGTGGGTCTAGTTCGGGTAGTTACAAACATCAGCACAAACTCATTATACCCTGTACCACAGTGTGGTACAGGGTATCAAATGCGTAGCGCAAGACGTAAAAAAAAAACAAAAACAAACACATCAAATTTGAAATTTTTACGTCCGTTTGATTTAGGTTACTCACATTTGAATATTAGAAACGAAAAATTATTGGGCGTTACGCCTTACGCGACGTAATTTGATTCAGGTTGGACGCTAAAGGAAAATTTCTGATTTTTTTTTGGTGTTCTAAATTTCACTTCCGAATTTTTGTTTCGTTTTGTTTCCATAAATAAAACGAATGCATTTTTGTCGCTAAAGTTGTTAACTTTTAATGTAAATGAAATAATTGAGCTCGAGGTCTGTTGTTTTAAATAATTTTTATTTTATTTCCCCGATATTTCGAAATTCATCTAATTTCATCCTCAGGGACACCTGTAAAAATTACACAAAACTATAGCTTAAAGTTAATTTTTTTTTGTGTAATTTTAACAGGTGTCCCTGAGGATGAGGATGATTCGATGAATTTCGAAATATCGTAGAAATAAAATAAAAATTATTTTAAACATCAGACCTCGAGCTCAACTATTTCATTAACATTATAAATATAGAGGTCTAATTAATACAACATTAAAGTCTTTGGCTCTTATTCATAATACTTATAACAGACTTATTGTAGGTTTATTTGACAATTGTTCCTGCAATATCTGTCAAATAAACCTACTTTAAATATATTTTAGGTTTTATGAATAACCACATTTAACTTTTAGTTATTTGATTTAAACTACGAAAGAAAATGTGAACAGCAGAACACCGAATTTCATTTCATGTGAATCGGAAAATTGCATGTGAATTGAAAAGTTGTGAAAGACAGAACAGAGACATTAATCAATTTTTTACTCCAGAACGCAAAACAAAATTGCCGAATATTTCTGTGAATTTTTATTTTCGGGGCTTCGATTTTCAATTTTTAAAAAAAATTTCAGAACTTGACAAATTTTGTAAAATTTATTGGAAACTTTTTTTCTTAAATCATTTTTGATGAAATATTTTACTACAAAATTCAAAAAACTGTGCCTGAAACTTAGAAAATTTTTAAATTTTGTTTGGGACTTGGTTAAAATTTGAAAATTTGGTTTTTTTCCTATTGTCTCCGGTCACGGTATGAGTTTTTTTAGACAGCTTAGTGGTAAATCCAATTTATATCTGACAAGTGATAGGCATTTTAGTGAAATGTCCCGTTTTCACCAGTTACAAGATAGGTGATTTCGGAGCGAGAGACGTAATTTTCCTGCAGGGTATTTAAATAAATAAAAATTGATTATTTATATTCCTTTATTTTTAACTAGTAGTATTTAATATATAATCATTATTATCTTTTTTTTTCTAGATTTTCGGTATTGATAATGAAGGCAATGAAGATTTACGCCTTTTAGCCGCTTTTCAAGTACAAACCCAAGAACTTTTCACTCACAACCGTAAGCATCCAGTAATTATTGTAGCTTTAACAAATGACAAACACTTAAAGCCCATGATACAACGTATGTTTTTGGAGGTAATACGCATTGATACACCCTCAAAGGATGAAAGATATGAAATTTTAAAATGGTTGCATAAAAAGGAAATTTTTAAAAATAAAATTTTCAATTTACGCGAATTGAATTTACTGCCCTTGTATTCACTGGAAATGCAAGATAGATTTTTAACAAAACTACAGACTAACTGGAATACCACTAAGGCAGTATTTCGAGAAGTAGCCGATAAATCACAAGGTTTTCTATTAGGAGATTTGCAGCTATTACATGACAACGCTGTAAGACAACAGCGGGAAAAGATGTCCAATCAATTGACCTATGATCATTTTGCTCATCATTTAAATATAATGCAATCATCATTTGCTGATAGTTTGGGAGCACCTAAAGTTCCAAAAGTTCTTTGGTCTGATATTGGTGGCTTGGCTAAATTAAAAGATGAAATTCAATCTAGTATAGGATTGCCATTAAAACACGTCCATTTAATGGGTAAAAATCTCAGACGTTCTGGTATACTGTTGTATGGGCCACCAGGAACAGGAAAAACTTTAGTAGCTAAGGCTGTGGCTACCGAATGTAATTTAAGTTTCCTTTCTGTCCAGGGACCAGAACTGCTCAATATGTATGTCGGTCAAAGTGAACAAAATGTTAGAGAAGTATTTTCTCGTGCCCGATCGGCAGCTCCATGTGTTCTATTTTTAGACGAATTAGATTCTTTGGCACCAAACCGTGGTGTTGCTGGTGATTCAGGTGGTGTTATGGATCGTGTTGTCTCACAATTACTAGCAGAAATGGATGGTATGGGTGGTGATGCTACTAAACCCATTTTCATTTTAGCTGCTACAAATCGTCCTGATTTAATCGATCCAGCTCTTTTGAGACCTGGACGTTTCGATAAATTATTTTATGTGGGTCCATGCTCGACAGCAGATGATAAAGCATCTGTTTTGGAAGCTCAGACGAGACGTTTCAAATTGGCCAATAATTGTAGTATGCCAGAAATAGCAGAAAAACTTAAAGGAGAAATGTCAGGAGCTGATTTATATTCGATATGTTCAAATGCTTGGTTATCAGCTGTACGCAGAATTATTGATCGTCATATTAAGGGTAAGATTACATTAAGATTTTTATAGTATCCACTTTGTGATAATACAGTATAAAATAATTTGTCATCATTTGTCTGTTGAAATCAGTCAGTTAAGTGGCTCGAAAAGTTATAAGTGGGGCAATAAAAAAGAAGTCGAAATACATAGGCTTTTTTAGTGCTAAAAACAACATCCAAGAAGATTAAAAGAAAAAGAAATAGCTCTAAAATATGCATGTATTTTCAATAAAGTATCAGTTTTTGATATACAATTCCTTTAGAAAATTTCTCAGATTTTGAGACGTTATCTGTAAAAACATTTACAGATTCTGAGACACATTTCGTGTACAAAAATTCTCAAATTTGAAAAACTTTTCGTATTTTTTTTTAAAGATTTTTCATACAGAAAAATTCCATAAAAAACGTTTAAGATTTTAAAATATATTTCATATAAAAAAACTCTCAGATTCTTAAATAATTTTTTCTGAAGAAAATCTATCTGATTCTGAGAAATTTTCTACGTAGAAAAATTTTAGAATTCGAGATTCAGAAAGAAACTTTCTACCACTTCCCTTTGATTCTGAAACATTTTATCCTCAGGAAATTATTTTACATCTTTTTCCATATGCCTTCCTTTTTATTTATTTTTATTCAATTCCCTTTTTCCTTTCCCTTTTTCCTTTCCACGCCTGATCGGATAACATTAACTAGCCGCCGACTATCAAATTTTTGGATTTTTGATTAAAAATTTTAAAGTGTCTAACAGCTTACGAGATATCGCCATTTAAAATTTGCTAAAAATAGCGGGTTTTTCCAAGAAATTCAAAAAACTCCAAATTTCTTTTCTTTAAGCTTTTGAGTTTAATTTGACACAAACCAGATTATTACCTGGTGCACCATAAAAGAGGGGGTTTTGGAAAAAAATTGTAAATTGATACTTTGTTTAGCTCATCATTAATGTCAACCCGCAGAAAACGGAAATGGTTCTTTTTACTAGAAAATACAAAATCCCGGAATTTAGAAAGGTTCGAGTGGGAGGAGTTGAAATTCCAATATCACCGCATGCCAAATTTCTTGGAGTGTTCTTGGACAGTAACAAGAACTCTGGAACAAGAACTCTGAAGAAAGAGTAAAAAAAGGCAAACAACGCGTATTACGCGTGTAAGAAAATGTTCGGCAGTACCTGGGGTCTAGAACCTAAAGTCACTTACTGGATTTATACTTCAATCGTAAGACCAATCTTACTCTATGGAGTTTTAGTCTGGCATAAGGCACTCGAAAAGGATGTGACGCTTAAAATGTTTCAGAAGCTTCAACGGCAAATGGGACGGAGTATCACTGGCGCTTTGAGAACAACATCAGCCGACTCTATCGACACTTTATTGCACTTATTACCAATTGATCTCTTTGCTAAGGGCGAGGCTTACAAAGCTTGCCTCAGACTCAAAGAGTCAAATTGGTTCAAGTATCGCAACTTTGGACACAGTAACATTGCTAATATGGACCGTATTGACTCTGATTACACAGTGCCCAAACTATTTTTCGACCGGAAATATGAAGTTAGATTTCCGGATCGAGAATTCTAGTCGACCTGGCAGGGCCCTCCTGCGAACTCAATAAATATCTTTACTGATGGATCGAAGCAATCGCATGGTGTTGGAGCTGGTTTCACGATACTGGAACTAGACCAACACTTATCTTTTAAATTACCCGTGGACTCGAGTATCTTTCAGGCTGAGATAGCTGCTATATCAAAAGCTGTGGAATATATGGCAAAGGAAAAAGGTGCCACCCTTAATTTCTACGTGGATAGTCAAGCTGCTCTAAAGGCACTCTTGAGCTACCAAATTAAATCGAAAACGGTTTTAAAGTGTTACGAGAATTTAAAACAACTTTGCTTAAATAATGAAGTTACCTTATTATGGGTACCAGGGCACGAAGGAATAGAAGGAAACGAGAAAGCAGATGAACTCGCGAAACTTGGAGCAGATGGCATAGGTACCACCATAATGCTTTCACCGCCACTCCAGCATTTCAAACTAAAACGAAATACCCATTGGCGTAGGAAGCCAACATTTCTGGGGGGGGCTAAAGCCCCCCCCAGATTTTTTTAAATTTTTTTTTTTTTTTAATAGAAAACCCCAGACCTATTTCTGAAGCGTTCCCTATATCATGTGTCTAGGTGTCCTAGAAACGAATGCCCTTCGAAAGCGGTTAAAAATTCATATTTTTTTTAAACAAATTTTGATTCTGAAGATTTTCCGGAAATTTAGAACTCCCAGATATGTTATGAAAATGAAAGATTTTTAATGTTTTTCCTATAGTAAAATCATTAGATTACTATGATTTTTTTCAAGAAAAAGTTCTGATGATTGCAAAAGTTGATGATTATTAGTCAAAATTCTCAGATTCTTTCTTCCAATAACTTTTGTCTATAAAAAACCACTTAGAATTTATAAACTTTTTTAAATCAAAGAACTTAAAATGTTTTTATGAAGTTAAAATCCTAAGATTCGGTAAAGTTTTTATTACTGAAAAAACATCAGATTCATATAAAAACTTTTTGCAATAATTCAGACTATTTTTCAATAGGAAAAACTATTAGATCTAATATAATAATCATTAAGAGTCCTTAAGACTCGTAGAATAATCATAACGAGTCCTAAAGACTCATTATTATTATTTATTGTTGCAAAAATTAATGAAATCATTAAATTATTAAAAAAAAATTGTGAATGATTAAAATTCTGGGGGGGGGCTAAAATTATTCTGGGGGGGGGCTAAGCCCCCCCAGACAGGGCTATCTACGCCAATGGAAATACCCTTACTGTCGCCAAAGCAAATCGAAGATGGAAGGAACTTGGGACAAGTCGTATAAGCAGAATTTGATGGCCACGCTATGATTTAGGAAGAACTAAATTCTTACTTACACTTACGAGAATAGAATGTCGTATGTTGACAGGTTTAATAACGGGACACTGTCTTGTCGGAAAACATGCCAAGAACATAAATCTTATTACGGATTGTAAACTGTAAAAGGTGCGAGACACCAGACGTCGAAGAGACCATTGAACACATCCTGTGTCACTGCCCGGCTTTGGCACGAACTCGATTATCAATTATAGGAAGTTCACAGTTCGAGACTTTGGAGGAAATTACGAGGATAGACCTGAAGAGCTTGAAACAATTCGCAATGAAGGTCAATGTATTTAGTTTACATCGATAAGCGGAAAAAGTTTTGTGGTATCGCTATGGACCAATTGGTCTATGCGGAGTGCCCATCTGGCACCGCCACCCTAACCTAACCTAGCTCATCATAATTAATATAAATGATATATTTAATTTTTTTTTTCATTTTTCAAAAATCCCAAATTTTGATAGGGCGCCACAGTGCATTCTATGAAGTTGCCAATCAAAAGAATAAATCGATCAACAATTAAGAAAACAAGAGATTTTTATTTTTTTAGCGCTTTCAGAAAACCGCATGTTTTTAAAATGAGCAAAGATTAGCAAAAAAAATCAACTATTTATGCAAAAATAGGCTACCTTTACGAGGCTCTTACGGAGGGTTACTGCGTATTTCGATTCAAAAGAAACTGTTCGAATTTTGTATGTATTTGTCATTCGATTCTTTTGAATCGAAGTACACAATAACGCTCTTTGGGTTTTTACTAAAAAAAGAAATCATATATGAGTCCATTTATTTAGCCTTTTTGAAATTTTGTATACTGCATAAAAATTATTAAAAATAATTTTGAATTTTTCAAAAATCCAAAATTTTCTTTGCAGGGTGCCACGGTGCATTCTATGGAGTTGCCAAACAAATGTTATATCAAGCAACAATTAAGAAAATTAGCGATTTTAATTTTTTTAGCGCTTTCAATCAAAAACATGATTAAGATTATTAGGCTTGTTTTTTTGCAGACCGGATTAAGATTAGGATTAACTTTATTTAGTTAAAACATGGGTCAAATCAAGTCCAGAAATTGTTTTTCTGAAAATACATACAATTAGTAAATATAAACAGGAAAACAAATTTAGCGTTGTCCAAAATCTAAAATGGTATAAATGAATCCGATTTAATCCTAGGATTTAACTAAATTTATTTTTCATTATTTACATTTTTACCTTATTTTTTTTTTATTATTGTTGATAGGATGTAGATTCAGAAAACAAATTATTTTTTTTTGGCCAGTTTACCCCATTTTTTTAAATAAAATTAATCCAAATCTTAATCCAATGCAAAAACACAGGGTTATTATAAAGTTTAGCTCGAAAATTCAACAATTTATGCATAAACAGGGTACCTTTACGGGGTTCTTACTGTTATTCGAAAAAGCCGAATTTATCCTTTTTTTTTAATATGAAAACTTTTTTTACCTCTTTTTTAGGTGACTTAAAAGACGATGAGTTGTTGCCGGATAATATTATCGTGGAAGTTGAAGATTTTACTAAATCTTTTGGAAAGTTCATACCCTCAATAAGTAGGCAGGATTTGGATTATTTTAATAAATTAAAATCTTCATATAGTGTTTAAAACAAGAATGTGTATGAAATTACGAATTTAGGAAAAAACAGATATTAAAAAGATATGCATTCTACAAACCAAACTAAAAATAATGGCAAATATAAAGTTTTCGAAATGATATAACTTAAAAATTAAGAACTTTTAAGCACGATTTTTGCTATTTTCAGTATAAAAGCTGAAATTGTTGTATAAGAAATGTATTAACATTTACTTTTTTTCTTCGCAATAAATTATCTTTTTGGGTTATTATAAGAACCACAAAAAAAAAGAATGTCTTCTTTTTAATATCTTCTAAAAGCCGTTTCATAACAAAAAAACGGGTGGTTATCATCGAGCTGCTAGCATTTTAATTCATAATTTTCCAAAACGTTAAGCTTGGTTTTGACACTTGTTTATTATTATAATCATAAAATATGTTCTTTACATTTACAGCCTTTCTTAATATTAAAACTTTCAATTGAACAATTTATCAGCTCGATGATAGCCCCTTATTTTTTGGTTTTGAATACAGTCGTAAGATTGTAACAATTTTGTTTTTAAGACTTTAAAGTGGTGACTTTTTTAAGGTGTTGGTTTGTTGCTTATTTATTATTTTTTTTTTAAATAAATTCTTTGGAAATTTTTTCTACCTTTTCGATTGTTAAAACTTTTGTTTTATTTTTTCAAACTTTCAAACTTTTTTTTTTGGTTTACCATAAGTTTTGATAAATGAATTTAAAGAAATTGAAGTGAAATTAATTAATATAATTAATTATAATATTAAAAAAAATTAAACAAATTTATGTTATAACGAACCAAGCATAGGTTTACGACCAGGCCAAGCTTCTTTAGCATATTTCTTCTTTTGAGGGCCAGCGCTATTTGAAGCATCCGGTTGTACATGATGATCCTCATAGCGAGCTATAATTAGAAAAGTAAAAACAATTATATAAGAAATAATATATATCTTTTTTTTATTAAATGATTTACCATTTGCATTAGCCAATGCCAATTTATGAGCCACATTAGATTTATTGGGCATTGTAGACTGCATTTCCGCAATTGGTGTTACATCCGGTGCCGGATTTGGTAATAACAAACCCAATTTGGCACCAATAGCCAAAGGACCTGTAACATCAAAGTCGCTCGATGTTCGTACAATATGCGTGTCATGTGTTGTTGCTGGCAAACCTTGATACAATGATGTTGGTGAAGAAGGTGTATTATTAGTTGGTGAACTAGGATTATTACTAAGACTTTTCATATGCTCATGGTAATTTTGTTGGAATAATTGATGTGAGCTTGTATGCGTTGTATTTGTATGGCTAGTTGTTGTTGATGTTGCTGATATACCCATGTTAGCGCCTTCGTAACGTGCCCGTTTTGTTGGCACCACTGTTGTTTGTACTAAATTACGGAAACGTCCAACATTGGGATCAACATCTTCTGGATTTATAATGATTTCTTCATCATTAAATGTAACATTACGACGTTTGCGTGATCCTTTATTCTGTAAGTGTTGAATGATTTATCCCCCAGTTTCTGTATGACGAACGTTAAAAATTTACATGTATTTTGTTATTGTAACATAAAATACATGTAAATTCGTGACGTTCGTCGTACGTTCGTCATACAGAAATTGGGGCTTAATTTATTAAAAACTTTTTTTAAGATTTGCTACGACTCTTTCTCACATTATTCAAAAGTTTTTTTAATACGGTTTTAGGTATTAAAACATTTTCAACATTCAATTTTTCAATTCATAAATTTTAATTAATGAATTAATTCTTGCTTGAATTAATTCTTTGAATTAAATTTGAATTATTTAAAAAAAGAATTAATTCTTTTTGAACTAATTATTATTGAATTAAATTATCTTAAATTTATTAATTTTTAATTAATTTTTTGAATTAAATATGGGGATTAATTTTATGCGGTATATTTTGATTTATTAAAACTATGAAACATTGTTATAAATCAAAATGTTTGCAAGAGAAAACAAAAGTATTGTCCTTTTTTAGCGGAATTCCTCTATTAGTATTTATTTAATATTCGGAACTGGCAAATGTAACATTCACTTGTTGTTTTCTTATATGGTAGAGGGACTCGGCGAAAAAAGAAAAAAAAAATTTGTTTTCTCTTGCAAACATTTTGGTTTATAACAGTTTTTATAATTCCTATGCCCACGGGCAAAGGCTTAAAAATTATGCTTTTGCGACATCGACGCATGTACAAAAAAAATGTTGTTACTTTCGCACAAGCATAAAGGTTATAGTATGTGTGTGCTTACTAAATAAATGAATTAAAAAATTTAATTAAAAAAATGAATTAATTAAAAAATGAATTAATTTAAAAACGAATTAATTCAAAAAGAATTAATTCTTTGAATTAACATTGAATTATTCACAAAATGAATTCTTTTTTTATAATAATAATTCAAATTTAATTCAAAGAATAAGTTCAAGCATGAATTAATTCATTAATTAAAAAAATAATTAAAAATAATTTGAATTAATTCACAAATTGAATTAATTCTTCAAAGGTCTGATGTCTACATTAAAAACATCGATTTTCTAACAGAAAATACAGTTTTTTGTTTTTGAAAACAGTTGGCATCATTGAAGAAGAAATATTTGTTGTTATTTTGCGTTGCCAACCATTGTTTAACAAAGTTAAAAACCAACGGTATTTATGCAGTTCGCTTTTTGGATCATTGCAAAAATCAACTTTGCTGCAAGAAAATGTATATTTTTACGCGGAATTTATTCAAATTGTTGTGAAAAATAGTGAAATATCTTTAAAATTCGTGAAGTAAAGAGCACAATTTATAAAAAAAGTGGAAAATAAGTGATCAAATGTTAGCCGGCATAAGTCGTAGTACTATTTGTGTGATTTTTGTTAAAAAAAAATTGTAAGTTGATAGATTTTATAAAACGGAAATGCAATACCTGTTTATTAAAATGCAAAGGAGGAGATTCAAATATACGATCATAATTTCATTCTTTTTGAAATTAAATTTTTACCCAGGTAAGTTTTAGTAAAAATAAGAGCTAAGCATAACTTTAACCACCCCCAGTTACAAAAACAAATAAGAGAAGTCGACTCCGATTGATACCAAAAATATTCTTCCCGTTGGTTGAAAATACAAGTAAAAACAAAATAGACGGCTTGAGGCACTACGAAACAAGTTTAATTTTGGAAACCAAGTTCCTAAGCCCGGATTAAAAACTCCATGCATTAGACCCATCCTCCGGCTTGTAAAGCTTTTTTGCACAAAGCTTCATCAAATTTGGAGGGGTTGGAGGTAATCTTGGCTTAAGAGTCCCCTTTAAACCTTACCAAAGGAATATAATTTAACAACTTACCTTTCTTATATTGTCATCAGCTATTCCCAACATGGAAATTCTTCTATTATGAGCTGTATTATACTCTGTGAGATTCTGTAGTAAGAGAAAAACAAATTAGTATACACTTTTAAACATTACCAACAAACTATTTACATCCAATTCAGTTTGAGTTTCTGGCAGACCCAAAAGAGCTCCATCACTAGATTCATTTAACGGTAAATCTTCCATAATACTATTACGTTGACCGGCTGAAGGTCTCTCACGTAAAATATACCGTCTCGTAGAGGCACCAAAATGAAAAGTACTATTAACGTGCAATTGTGTAGGCTTATGTGCTTCCAAACGCAAAGTACCAATATAAGTTCCATGAGCTATAAAATGTTAAATAATATGTATTTAGAAATTTCAATTACTTTTGTCTTTACTCACTTGATCCTAAATCTACCAAATACGCAATATTCAAGTGTTTATGATAGACAAAGGCCGAATGAACTCGGGAACATGAAGCATGGTCTATACAAAAATCATTCATTTGTGCATTACGTCCAAATAAATAACATTTTTTCTCATCCACCATTAGTTTTTGTACAAGCTTGTCATCTTTTAATACATCCAAGTGCAAACCCGTAGGTGGCTTGCCGGCCCTAATTAAAAAAAATAAAGAATCACGTTGATTGGTTGTTTTAAGATTAAAATTGTCTTACCATGATGGTATTTCATAGCTATTGGCCATTTTTAATTACAATTTATTTAGTTCATAGATAAAAATCAATTAAAATTATATTTTTTCGCAAAATTTTTAACAATTTTTCTGTTTTCATTAAAAAAAAAAATTTGGTCAATTGTCAATATTTTTTAACAACCCTGTTTATTAAAATAAGGTAGGGCTGCCAAGAAACTGTATTGTGTAGTTATACCCAAAAACTACACAATACAGAATATGGGGAGTTCTGATAATCCCTATATTGCCAAATTAACCCTTAATATCCTACTGGTACCGGGAGGAAAAAAGAAAAAAAAAAAAACAATTATACCCTATACAGTTTACACAGAAATTTTGATAAGACATCGTGTTGCGTTTTACAAAATTAGGGGGTTAATTTATTTAACGATTTTTTCTTTAACTTACCATTTCGAATTTAAAAGTGTTTTTGTTAAAAACTCAACCATTTTCCCCAATCAAGCATTATTTGGCAGCTGTATGTTTAATTAGTCCACAAAAAACACTTTTGTGATATTTTGGAAATTAACTTACAAGGGAAGTCTTCCTGGTGTCACCCTCCGATCTTCATGAAATTTAGATATTGTGTTAAGAACGAAAATTAATTCGACACGTATTTTTTTAGCGGCCCAAACTCATTTGTATGGGGGAAATTGACCTTTTTCAGGTTTTTACGATTTACGCCTATTTAAACTAAATTAATATAGACATGTGTTGTATCAGACTAAAGGTATTAAAAATATCTATCTCGTGATGCTAACAACGGGCCAAAGAAGTTAATATTTTTTGACTTATTAACAAAAATGTCCTAAAAAAATTTGGTAAAATAAATTATTAAAACGTTTTGTATTTTAAGGTTATGTGGAATATACCAAAGCTTTCGAGGTGTCCTTACATTTTCGTACATAATTTCTGAAACGCTGAACTGACACCGCTCAAATGCTACACCAAACTTTTCGAAGCCACAATTAACTATAGTTCAACAGACATAGGTAAATCGCTAGAATGTATTTGAATCGAGCACTGATCAATAATATACATATAATTTGCCTTGAAATAAAGGTATTTAATAGAATGCTTTATAATTTTTATGCCAATGATGACTTTTTTATTAAATACATTTTTTAATGGTTTAATTAAGTAATAATTTTTAACAAACTATTTTAAACAATTTATTTGTACATTTAAAAAAAAAATTACATTTTACAACTATGCGAATAACGAGGGAAAGGAATTACATCTCTTATATTTTTTACACCCGTCAATAATTGTAAATAACGTTCAAAGCCCATGCCGAAACCACCAGTAGGTAGACCACCGAATTTACGCATTTCTAAATACCATTCTAATCCTTGCGGCAGATGAGGATGCTTTCTTAATATCATTTCATCACTTTCACGTAAACTACCACCACATAGTTCCCCAACTGATGGCATTAGAAGATCCAAAGCATGTACTAATGAAGAATCCTCCCGGGATTGTCTCATGTAGAAAGGTTTTTGTTCCGTCGGCCAATCTATAACAAATACTGGACTTTTACAATGATCCACCAAAAATAATTCTTGTTCTTTAGAAAATCCTTCATTTGGTGTAATAGATGTTTTAAATTTCTTTTGATTTTGTAATATAATATCAAGTGCTTGTTTATAGCTAATGACAGGCCAAGATCTATTTAACCAATCAATGTCTATGGATTGGCCTAAATTCTTGTTTTGACAAAACTCAAGATCTACAGAGTTATGTTCTAATATTTGTTGCGTTATTTGCTTCAACATTTGTTCAATAAATGCACAAAGTTCTGTTATATTTTCCATATAGACTAGTTCTGCCTCAAACATATAAAATTCTGATAAATGCAATGGTGATTTACAATTTTCCGCTCTAAATGCGGGGCCAAAACAATATGTATTTCCTAAACCATATGACATTGCTTCTAAATGTAATTGACCAGATACGGTTAAGTAAACTTTGGAATCAAAATAACTGTTCTCCAGGGCAACGTCAGGGCGAGACATTTGTTTTAAAAGATCTGTAGAATCGGGACGAACTGTGAAAACCTAAAAAAAAGAAAATTAAAAAACATAATACATTTAAAAATATTACATACATAAAACAGAATCATCATTTAAGAATTGATTATTAAATATTTTAAACCTCCATTTAAAATTTTAAAAAGGTCAATTGAAATTTGAAGAAGTCAATTAAAATTAAAAAAAAAAAATAAATTCGTCCTTGCCTTCCACAAGGACAAAAATATTAGGAAAAAAAAAATTTTCAGAAAAAAAAAAAATGTGAAAAAAATCCGCGAATTTGTTATTTTTTATACCCTCCACTTTGTGATAGAGGGTATATCATGAAATCTTTTTTAAATTTCAACTCAGTGAAACTGAAATAAATGTTTAAAAAAACCGGCAGTTTTTGGAATTTAGAAAAACTGTAAATGCAGTTGTGTAAACAAGACCTTGAACCATCACTGAGCAATGTTTAAGGATTACCCCACTTTATCCGTAAAAGTTACAGAGGGTAAAAGTTGAAAAATCGATAAAAATGGCTTGAAATAGTCCATAGTTTTTACCTTCTTTCGCTTTTTTTTTTAAGTTCTCCTTATATTTCAATCTTTTCCGACATAACACAAAGTCAGTACATATAAGAGATTATTTTAATGTTGGCTTGATAGATGCTTCATCGCTTGGTAAGAAGTTATAAGACGGTTAAGTTTTGAAACCAAAAATTAAGAGTTTTTAAATTTTCGAGGTTTTTTGATCAGGGATTTCGGCCCCCTCTATAAAATGAAAAGGTTGAACTAGAGTTGGAAGCTGTTGTAATTTAACATTTAAGCTGTTGTAATTTAACATTTAACTTAACATTTTGGAATTAATCCCGTTAATGTGCCACGAATAGTTAAGGAGTTTCCGCAGATCAAAGTTCGAAAGAAAAAACGTAATTTTTTTAAAATACCAGTTTTTCGCGAGGCACATTTGCGGTTTCATTCGAAATTTGGTGGACTCTTGCGTAAACCGAGTTTTTTAGGAGTTTCAATAAAAAAATCACTGGCGGGTTTATAAAAAATAAATTGCAAAAATTTTATGGCATTTTTGAAAATTGTGCGAAATTTGCAAATCTGTTTCCAATTTTTTTTAGTAGCAATTAATGCATCATGTTCATTTTAATATACCAAAAGACGTGCCTTAACGAGTAGAACTGATTTGCTTTTTGATTTTTTACTTTAAGCCATTCTGAGCGGAAAGCGCGATGATTTTATCTAAACCTGTTGTGATCTGGCACATCCAAGGCTTAACACGAAATCGGATGAAATTTTTTTTAAATGAAAGCCCACTTGATGTGTCATCATAAAATCAGAGGCGGGTTAAAAAGTTTTGATGATTATAGATTTTTTGGACCATATTAAATTTTCTTGTTATAAAAAAGCATCACCGATTTTTTTAAGCACTGGTACAATGATACGATTTTCCGTGATTTTTTTTTTCAGTAATACCAACGCGCATTGCCTAAATATGTTATAAAAAATTATGAAACTTTTCTTTTACCGCGAATTAATCGCGATTTTAGGTACTTAGATATTTTTTTTTTAAATCGTTTGGTCATTAAAGGGTTAAATTTATATCATATATTTTAGAAGAAATGATATATCCTGGCATGTTTTAATAACGCATGCAACAAATGTGTAGAAAAAAAATTTTTAAAATATTTTTAAGATTTTTTAAAACCGCTAAATCTTAAAACCGCCCTAACTTTTGACCCCCTTGCGCGATTTAATTGACGCGAAGGAATTTCTTATTCTTAAATAGCTTCTAATATTTATGCCAACTTTCATCGATGTGCCATCAAAACAAAAATCACATCTTTTTTACCTCAAAATTTAAGTCTTACCGGAATTCCTCATATATAAGTTTGTCATTCCGTTTGTAACTCATCGAAATATCGATCTGGGACCCCATAAAGTATATATATTCATGATGCCCGATCGATTTTAAGACATTCTAGCGATGTCCGTCTGTGGAAAATGCTGTCACGGACAAAATATTGCACAGAGATGACTGAAACTTAACATATTTATTGGAAGTTCTCCCGAGAAGTTTGGTATTGCATTTGAGGGATATCGGTTCAGCGGTTCAAAAGTTATGAACGAAAATGTAAGCACACCTCAAAAATTTCGGTTCATTTAACATAACCTAAAAATACAAAATGCTTTAATTCGGCTTCTGGTTGACATATGTGAACATAATTGAACACCAAATGGTATTTAAACAAGTACGAACATATTTTTTGACAAAAAAAAAAAAATCGCGGTTTTTTTTTTTTTACCAAAATTTTTTTTCGCGGAAATTTTTTTTCAAAAAAATTATTTTTTTCAAAAGTAATTTCCTTTTAAAGAAAGTTTCTTGCAATAATCTTTTTGAAATTGTGAAGGGTATCACTACATTCGGCAAGGCCGAATTTAACTTTTTTACTTGTTTTTAAATACGTTTTTACTTGTTAAAATACCCTCGGTATTTAATTTTGATCACATTTGTCAACCATCAGCCAAGTTAAAGCATTTTGTATTTTTCGGTTATGTATTTCACATAACCTAAAAATACCAACATTTTCGAGGTGTCCTTACATTTTTGTTCATAACTTTTTAACTGCCACTACCAAACTGATAGGGACAGCTTCAAGTAATTATGATAATTTTCAGTCTCATATTTTAAATATTTTGGCCGTGATCGCCATTTCAACATATAGACAGGCATCGCTAGAATGTCTTAGAATCGATAACTGATCAATAATATATATATATATACTTTGTGGGGTTCCAGACCGATATTTCGATGAGTTACAAATGGAATGACAAAATTAAATTATTTTTTTTTTAAATTACATCGAAATACGTTACAAATAAAACAATTGCATACCTCTCCAGCTCCTTCACAATCATTTGTTGTTAATACCGGGGTATTAATTTGTACAAAATCCTGTTTATCCATAAAATCATGTATAGCTTTTTGAGCTTTATGCCTAAGACGCATCGTAGCAGCTATGTAATCAATACGGGAACGCAAATGCAAATAATCTCTAACATATTCCGGTGCATGTTGTTGTTTGGGTGAAAAGGGATATCCTTCCGTTAAGTTACCATCAGCTAAATATAAAAAAAAACTCGATTAATCTGTTTAAATAACTTAACTTATTAACTTATTACACCTATCATATCCACTTCTTCTGCATGTAGTTCATAATGACCATGGGGTGCTAATTGAACTTTGCCGGTTGCCTTTACCAAACTTCCCGTAGTTATGGTCTTAGTGGCTTCATTTTTAGGCAAAACTATTTGGAATTTTTGTGTTGTCGAACCGTCATTGATATCCAGGAATATATTATTTTTTAATCTTCTTATATTTTTAATCCAACCCTTTGGAAACGATAGTGGAAAAAATAAACTTTTTAACCTCAAAATTTTTAGTTTTGAATTTCTACTTACTCTAACACCCAAAGTGTCTCCTGGCTTTTTGGTTTTAGTTATTGTATTTATGCGTTGGAAATTACTACAAGTTCTTTTAAATAATAACATTTTTTGGTTGAAAAAAATAAAAAAAAAAGTTATTTGTTTATTATTGCAGCACTATTGCAAAACCAACAGCTGTTTGGTAAAATATAACAGATGTTGTTTAACAGTTATGTTATATAACAGAACAATGTTAATAGACTCACAGGGTGCAAAATAATTTAATATAGAAACCCGTTAAATTTTTAATTGATTTTTGAATAAATAAAGTTCTATAGAGCTAAAACACCTCAATTCAACTGACGAGTTGACCTTACCCCCTCAAAATTTAATAAAATTCAGAAATGGGTTTTACTTTAACAAAAAAGAGATTGTGTTGATCTTTCAGGCTTCTAGTCATTCCAGTATTCGGAATGACTCTGGGGCCTTGAAAATTGGAAAAGTCATAAATATTTGACAAAAGTGTCCTGACATAAATAAAGATATATTAAAAAGTAATAATGATCAGGTTTCAAATATTAGGTATTGAGACAGATTTTAAAATGGCATTCATCAAGATTTTTTTTGAAAAAGGTCAAAGGTCATCAACCTTAATTTTTAGAGAGCTATATCTCAAAAAGATACTACGCAAAGTATCGCAAAACCGATCAAAGTTTTAGATCAAAATCTATGTCGACCTTTTAGTTTTCAAGATACAAAAGTTTAGGGGCCTAATAGGATCTTTAGAATTTAAAAAACTGCGTAACTGAAAAACTGTAACTAGAAGAGCTTTCGGGTATTTGGCTGTTGTTTTATATGTGCGAAGAGCTACAAAAATGATTTTAGATGAAGCGAGATATGCGCATTAAAAAATTTTCAGGAAAGCCAATTTTTTTAGATTTAAAATTGAGGTCTGTTGGGGCTCGACACATGTGAATAGCGTCGGCGATACATTTTTTTTTTACAAAAATACTAAAAAATCTTGCCCAAAAAATTTTTCGGTAATACAATTTGTGAGGTACCTTAATCAAACGGATGTTAAAATTTAAAATTGAATGTGTTTGTTTTTGTTTACATCAAGTAAGAAGTAATTTGATTCTGCTTCGACCCTAAACAATTATTATATTATTAATGTTTTTTTTTACACGTTAAAAAAATACAATCACTAAAAATCGGAAGCGCTACTTAAATTCATTTTAAAAATATTTTGGACATTGTGTAAAGTATTCATGGATTCGGCAAAGTCGAATTGAAATTTTTGCTTGTTTTTTGTTTAAAATTTTATGTTAGTTTTTAATAAAAATTCAGTTTGTTTTATTGCAACGTTACACTAAAAAAAATTATTGCTAAGTTTAATATTTTTACAACTTTGAATATTGTGTATCATATACAACCATATTTGGTTTAATATCAAATAAAGTTTGACATCCTGCTAATGCCATTGTTATATCCAAATCCTTTTTAAGTACTTTTAACATGTCCTTAACACCATCTTCACCACCACAGGCTAAACCCCATAAAGCAGGACGACCAATAAATACCATTTTTGCACCCAAAGCCAAAGCTTTAAATACATCATTGCCATGTCTGATGCCACCATCTAACATTACGACCATATCGTTACCAACCGCCTTAACAATTTCGGGTAAAACTTCTATGGATGCTGGTACACTATCCAATTGACGAGCTCCATGATTGGAGACTATAACGCCGGTGCAACCAAATTCTCTAGCTAAAATGGCGTCTTCAGCTGTTAGAACTCCTTTAACTATAATTGGTAGATAGGTTAGTTTGACTAACCATTCAACATCTTTCCAAGTAAGAGTGGCGTCAAATTGACTGGAAACATATTCATTAATACCCGAAGTACCTTCCTCACTATGAACACCATCAGATTGAGAGGACTGAGCTTGAAAATTAGCCAAACGTAAGTGGGAAGGTAAACTGAAATTATTGCGAACATCAGCCCATCGTTGTCCAAAAATCGGTGCATCAACAGTAAGAACAATAGCTTTGTAATTACATTTTTCAACTCGACGTACAAGTTGTTGAGTTAGAGAACTAAAAAAAAAATAACCGTTATTGCCAAATTCTATACTATTAAAATTATTTTAAATGATAACAGGTGGTTTAATAAATATAATACAACCGGAATTTGATTAAAACTCACCGATCTTTGTAGACATAAAGTTGAAACCATTTGTTAGTATATGGTGCCGCTTGAGCTACTTCTTCAATAGACATCGTTGCCAATGTACTTAGAATAAAAATGGAACCCATTTCACCAGCAGCTCTGGCATTACCACCCTCGCCATCTTGATGTGCCATTTTTTGCATAGCTGTAGGCGCTATGCCTACTGGCCATTTTAAATCACTACCCAAAATTCTACAAGAAGTATCTAACTGAGAGACATCTCTTAAGCAACGAGGGCGTATACGTAATCTATAAAATACAAATATTATTTAATATTTGTTAGAAAGATTTTAAATTTGATTACCTCCGAAAAGCTTCTCTATTTAAATTTAAAGTAAACTGCTCCCCTGCACCACTTCGATAATAATCTAAAGCCTTTTTGTCTATTGTTGTGTGGGCTTTTTCTTCAAAATCCGTTACACTAACATATGGTGGAGACATTTTTTCAACAATTTTTTTAACAAGACTTGTGTTTAAGTGAAAATCTAATGTTAGACTAATTTGTCTATTATAAAATAATATTTGGGCATCTATTTTTGCTTTCTAAGGAGATACTAAATGCAGCTTCTTATAAAAGCACTAATAACTTATGTGATAAGCAATTCTTATCAACAATAATAAAACTAAAGAAAAGTAAATAAATAATTCTATACTCACATAAATACAGATGTTTTAAAAATATATAATCAAGTTATATTTTGCAAAGTACACTATGAAAAAATTCGAGAGATAATTATTCTTTTAAAATTTACCTTTTTTACAAAACGGCCCTTAATGGCGGTTAACACAATATCCATTTATTTCAAAGTTAACGTAACCTCCAGTTAGCGCCACACAAATCTGACATATATAACCTCCGGTTATCACTAAACCCAATTTATCTTCCGGGTAATTTATTTGTGTTATTGGCCCTAACGAGTAAAAAAATTAAATTCGACTTGCCCGAATCCATCAATACCCTCCACAGTACCCAAACATTTTTAAAATTCTTTTTATACCCTCCACTTACAAATTGTGGTTGATGGCACAAAGGTTTGTCATTCCATTTGTACCTCATCGAAATAAGACATTCTAGCCATGCTTGTCTTTTAAAATGGTGATATATGATTGAAACTTAACATATTAACATGTGGTTGCCCTGAAAAGTTTGTTATACACTGAAAAAAAAGACATAACTAAATTTAAGGAAAAAATGTCTTTGAAAATTTATCATGAATTTTCCTAAAATTTTGTTAAATTTAACTTAAAAATGAGAAATTTTCTCAACTATGAGGAAAAAATTTTAGTTCATTTACTTATAATTAGTTCATAGTTTTCTTTAAATGGATTTTTTAAATATTAGGAAAAAAATTCTTACTGCCAAAGAAATTTTCCACAAATCTAAGAATCGTATCTTTATTTTTAATGGTGTTTTCTTTTCTGGCAAAAAATGTGCCTTTTTTTTTGCATTTCGCCCTCAAATTTATGTTTTTGTGTTCTTTTCTAAAAAATGTCAACCATTAAAAAGAATATCGTGTTCTTTTCTAAAAATGTCTGCCCTATAAAGTGCAAAAAAGTTGCACTTTTTACCCCGTAAAAAATCACGGGGTTGAAATTGCCTTATACAACAGCTGACTTTTTCCGTGTTGTTTGCTCAAAACAGCTGTTAAAAAACTACAGGGCAGAGTATTGCTGTATGTTATGTTCTATTCCAGTCAAATAAAATGCAAATTTTTGAAGGTGTGAGTTAAACATTTTAAAAATGTATACCCTTAAAAGGCAAACATTTTTTTTCAGAAAAGAAAACACCATAAGACATATTTCTTAAAAAACAATTTAGTTCAAGTTTAGTTAAAATTTACTAAAAAAAACATCATCGTATTTCTCTTCTTTGAATTGAGGAGTGTACTTCTTACAATTTAGTTAATGACTTCTGAGAATTTAGTAAATAACTTCTTAGAATTTAGTTAAAAATTCAAAATGGCGATATCTCGAAAACTAAGCGAGATAGAGCGAAACGGACGAAATTTTCAAAAGAAGACTACATAGAAAAACATGGAATAACCTAGCTCTGCATATCTGTCGGGGTCTCAAGACCCTAATTTCAGATCTAAAATTTGAAATTCCCGAGATTTTATATATACACATATCTCGGTAAATACTGCCAACACGAGAAAACGTCCAACGGCATTTTTGTAGCTCTTGACTCGTAGAACACTTCCGCAAAATACCCGATAGCGCTCCGAATAGTTTTTGAGTTATCCAGTTCTTAAGATTCTCAAGACCCTATCAGACCCCTTATTACCGTATCTCAAAAACTAAGCAAGTTAGAGCGAAACGGACACAAGTTTTGATTCAAAATCTATGGGGGTCCTTAAAGCACCCAACGGGGTCTCGAGTTAAATGGGGTCCGAACCCGTGGGTCCAGGGTCTAGACCCAATCTATTTCTAAAATGTGAAGTATAATTTTTCCCATTTTCTAGTTAAAATTAATTAACTTTGTTTTCCTTATTTTTGGGAAAATTATGAACTAAAACAAAGAAAAAAAATCTTTGGAGCCAAATCATTCCCTCTTTTTCTCAAAATTGAGTTAATTTTCCCAGATTTTAGTTCACTTTTTTTTGAGTGTAGCATTTGAGCGATATCGGTTCAAAAGTTATGAACGAAAATGTCAGGACACCTTAAAAATTTTGGTCCTTCAAATGAAATTCTAGAATTAAAGATGGAATTTTAATTTTGAATATAATTTTAAAATACATATATAAAATAAATGTAGATTTCAAATCGAATTTGTAATATTTATACACACAAAAAATTAAAATGAGTTTCAATCAGTAAAATGATTATATCAATTACTATTTTAATTGATTTTGCACCTATCACGAAAGTGATAGTATTAATTACTAAAATTTGTAAAAGTTTAACAAGGAAAAACGGCACAAAAAAATTAAAATGCGTTTTAATTACTAAAATGATTATATCAATTACAATTTTAATTGATTTTGCACCTATCACGAAAGTGATAGAATTAATTACCAAAATTTGTAAAAGTTTAACAAGGAAAAATTTAATTTATTCTCATTTCAATAAAATTTAAGAAATCAATTAAAAAATTTAATTGTATAAAAAAAAAATAATTAAATTAAAATAATTAAAAATGTTTTCCCTAAAATTTTTTCTAGTAAATTTTATTTACAATTTTGAATATTCTGACTCATGTACAACCATATTAGATTGAATTTCATACAAATTTTTACAGCCAGCTAACGCCATGGTTATTTCTAAATCTTTTTTCAATAATTTTAACATTTCCTTTACACCATTTTCACCACCACATCCTAAGCCCCATATAGCTGGACGACCAACAAACACCATTTTTGCTCCCAAGGCCAAGGCTTTAAACACATCATTTCCATGTCTAATGCCACCATCCAACATAACGACCATATCATTACCGACAGCCTTGACAATTTCGGGTAAAGCTTCTATGGATGCTGGTACACCATCCAACTGACGAGCTCCATGATTGGATACTATAATGCCAGCACAACCGAATTCTCGGGCTAAAATAGCATCTTCGGCGGTTAGAATACCTTTTGCAATTATTGGTAAAGAAGTTAGTTTGACTACCCATTCAATATCTTTCCAAGTAAGACTGGTATCAAATTTACAGCAACCATATTCGTATGCATTCAAAGTAATTTCCTGCGCTTGGGTTTGGAAATTAGCAAAGCGTAAATGTGTGGGTAAACTGAAATTATTACGAACATCAGCCCATCGTGAACCAAAGATGGGATTATCTACGGTAACAACAATTGCTTTGAAATTACATTTTTCAACACGACGTAAAAGTTGTTCCGTTACAGAACTAAAACAAAAAATAAAACATATTTTTGTAACGAACTTAATTTCAAATTAAATTTATGAATTAACCACCCTGTGTTTTAAAACTGTTGGTAAAATGTTACAGTGGTTAGTATAATGTTAATGACAGCAATGAGGGTTAACATAACTGTTATTAAGATGAGTGATTTCGTTTAACATAACTGTTATTAAATTAACATGACAGTAAATTTAATAGAAATGTTATTAAAATGACAGTGATGTGGTTTAACAGAACTGTTATTTTAACGGATGCTGTTGTTTGGTATTGCCACAGACTTAACAGAAGCAACACTAATGACAGCTTTTAAAAATGGGTAGTTTTTTTTGTTGTATTTCTTTGTGTTAAGGTACCTACAGACGACGCAATATTATGTACAATATTCAATTATATTGATGGTGTGTGGGTAATATTGACGATTGTACAATGGTCAATCTTACCCACACACGATCAATATAATTGAATATTGTACATAATATTGCGTCGTCTGTATGCACCTTTATACCCAATTTACACCTGAGTAAAATCTCGTTCAAACGAGATTTCGATCATATAGTTGTGTATAAAATGATACATACCATATGATCGAAATTTCGTTCGAACGAGATTTCACCTCAGGTGAAATTACTTATGTTTTGAGTAGGCTTATTCAAGCTCGAGGTCATAATTTAATAATAATAAAAATATAAATACATATTCAACTCAACCCTCGTTGAGAATTAGAAGAAAATTTTACAATCTCTTAGTAAGATCACGATCATCAAAAAATACTGTCCGACAGCCAATATTAAACATGAACTGGATGACATACGTCTGAAAGTAGAGATCAAATGAAGGTAAACTGCACTTACAGTTTTTTATTTCGTGATCCTGTTTCCTTTTAAAAGGACTTCAAAGTTGTAAAGGATACATTTTGTAAAATATTTTTGAAATATTTGTACTTGTCCAAGGATGACACTGGTGATGGCAAATGAAAGAGGGGGATCTCCTATAATTTTTCCATTTTTTAATTTTGCCTACCAGGAAAAGGGATGTGAATAAAGTCATTTGAAAACTTAATCAAAATATTTTGTTGAAAATTTTGAATGATATTAAAGGATACATTTTTGAAAGGACGTTACTTACCTCCTTTTTTCCTGACATGTAAAAATAATAAAATAGGAAAATTAGGGGAGATCCTCCTAGGACAATTACAAATATTAAAAAAACATTTTATAAAATTAAAACCTCTAAAATTTTGAGGTCCTTTTAAAAGGAAACAGGATCACGAAAAGAAAAACTTTAAATACAGTTTTACTAAATTAAGTCTATACTTTCAAACGTATATTATCCAGTTCGTATTTAACGACTTTTTTAATTTTTGTCGGACGGTGTAACCAACAAAAAACTATTGCAAACAGATTTACATTTGATTATCCATTGGACAATACTATCTTGATCTTACTAAAATATTGTACTTCTAGTTCCCAAAGAGGGAAGAGTTGAATATGTATTAATATTTTTGTTTAAACATTAGCGATTTGTGATTTAAATTCTCGTTGCTACTTGTAGTATAAGGTCTTCGTATTTGCTAAATAGTCTTGACAATGGAATTCGTAAAGGAAATTAGTAATGGGAATAATGACCTCGAGCCCGAATAAACCTACTCAAAATATAATATATTAAAGGTCGAATAAAACAATTTTTATTTTTTAACAAGTTAGCACATAGTATTAGAAAAGGTAATATAAAACGATAAATGCTTTCCAATTCTTTTTGTTCTACTCACCGATCTTTATATATATAAAGTTGAAACCATTTTGTAGTGTTAGGAGCAGCTTCATCAACTTCTTCAATTGACATTGTAGCTAAGGTACTTTTAATGAAAATCGAACCCATTTCACCAGCTGCCCTGGCATTGCCAGCCTCACCATCTGGATGAGCCATTTTTTGTAAAGCCGTTGGTGCTATACCTACTGGCCATTTTAAATCAATACCCAATATTCTACATGAAGTATCTAATTGAGAAATATCTCTCAAGTAGCGAGGACGTATACGCAATCTAAATAAAACATAATTTTAAAAATGTTTTGTGAGGCTTAAAATAATTTACTTTTGTTTAAAGATATATACCTTCGAAAAGCTTCTCTATTTAAATTTAAAGTAAACTGTTCACCGGCACCACTTCTAAAGTAATCATATGCGTTTTTGTCTATAACCTTCTTGGCTTTTTCTTCAAAATCATTTACACACACAAATGGTTGAGCCATATTGAAAAAAAAATTACTTAAAAATCCCGTTGTGTCTGGGAAAAATCTAATTTAAGACTAATTTGTTTTTTTATTAAGACCAGACTATTTAAAATAATACGGGAGATTATTTTGTAAATGCATTTACCTACATATATCAAGAGTGATAACTTAAACAAATTAAATGAAAGCAATACATTAAACTTTACATAATATATTCGGCTGTGCATTATCATTTTACAATGTAAATAAAATAACAAAAAACATCATTTAAACAACAAACTATTTAATATGGAGTTCACACTAGAAAATTTGTACTCGTTTAAGCCACTTGTTTAAAAAAGTAAACAAAATCGTTCACACTACATTTTGCGCGTTTAACTTTGAGTGTTTAACGTTTGTAAACAAACACACATAACCTAATTCTGAAAAAAATTGCAAAAATATTTCTAAAATCCTTTTAAACTTTGGTGGAAGACAAGATATTTAATTTTTTTATAACATTTACATAACACCACTACACGGAACACCTTTTTATTGACTCATTCCAAGTAAATAGGAAGATTTTTCTGTTTTTTGTTCCGGACCTGTCCGAAGCTGTTTGCATATTTATACTTCGATGGACGGCAAAATTTACTATTAGTGCAGCTTTTCCAATATAATTATAAATAAAACACACACTTTTTTCTGATTTATCAGTAGTTTTTATTAGTTTTTTAAATATTCATAATTTCTCAATTTTCCAATGTTTTGCTACTAAAATGGCGGACCGATACAGAAGCTGGTTGCTATGAAATCTTTTTTTTTTTGGCATAGAATAAAGAAAAATTAAAAGGAAATATACCGAACCCTGCCTTTGAAATGTTTAGCGAAATGTTCAACAGGGAAACAAGTCGAATTTGATTGTTTAGCTGAACAACCAAATGTATGGGGAAACAAGTCAAATTTTGATCGTTTAGCGCTTAAACACTCATGAGATGTTTAAAGTCGGTAGTGTGAACTCCATATAATACGGCGTTCACACTTGCTGTTTTGAAGTGTTTAAAAGTGAGATGTTTAAAAAAGTCTTTGTTCTGTATCCATTACGTTTTTATTCTGTTACTGGTGTTTTGTTAAACAACTTGTTTAAAGTCGCTAGTGTGAACTCCATATAAGGCTACGAGAGAACATTTTTTAAATTATTTTGTCGTTAAAATGCACTTTTTAACAGTAAATTATCCTTCGTTTCTATTTGTTATAAAATTTACTAATTTTGAGTTTATTACAACGTCCGATAAGATAAAATAAAAAAGAACTGGATAATACACGTTTGAAACTAGATACTAAATGTAGTAAAACTGCATTTTAAGTTTTTCAGTTTGTGATCCTGTTTTCTTTTAAAAGGACTTCAAAGTTTTAGAGGTTTAAATTTTTATAAAATATTTTTTTTTATATTTGTACTCGTAGGATGCCGTTTTTTGATGGCATATGAAAGAGGAGGATCTCCGCAAAAATCTCCATTTTATTATTTTGACATATTAGGAAAAAGGAGGTAAATAATTCAAATCTTTATCCTTCAATTTGATTTAAATTTTTTTATGAAGTCTTGAAAGGAGATTATTTACATACTTTTTCCTGTTTTGGCAAAATAAAAAAATGGAAAAAATTGTGAAAATTCCCCTCTTTCATTTAACATCACTAGTAGCATCCTAGGACAAGAAAAAATATTTTACAAAATTTAATCCTCTTAAACTTTGAAGTTTTTTTAGAAGGAAACAGGATCACAAAATTAATGTAGTTTTACTACAATGCCTGACATATCAGGAAAAAACGAGGCCAAGTTACGTCCTTTCAAAACATTATCCTTCAATATCATTATAAGTTTTCAAAAAAATATTTTGATACAGTTTTGAAAGGACATTATTCACATCCCTTTTCCGAATATGGCAAAATAAAAAAAAAATAAAAATTACTGATGGTTTGCATCTTTCATTTGCCATTACGAGTGGCATCCTAGGACAACTGCTAATATTTAAATTTTTTACAAACGTTGAAGTCCTTTTAAAAGGAAACATGATCACGAAATGAAAAACTGTAAATGCAGTTTTACCCCATTTGATCTCTGCATTCACACGTACATATTTTATCCGGATCATGTTTAATATTGGCTGTCGGACAATGTATTATAAGTTCTATGAATAACCCCCTAAATATATTTTAAAATTGTTTAAATTTTAACACCTTAATATATGAGACATAAAATTAGTATAAGATCTATTTAATTTTTCGACAAAAAGTTTATAAAAAGAAGTTTTTTTTTAAAGGAAATTAAATTTCATTATCACTATCATCTTCATTTTTAAAGGCTTCACCAGCTTCAATAGCCATCTTTTTCCATGGCACTGGATTAATGCGATGTAGACCATCAGTTTCTTTTCCTACTAAACTCATTTCATAACGGAAATCTTTGTCCTTTAATTCATCATGGACTTGGTAGATACTAAAAATAAAAAAATATATTATATTAAAAATTTATCTACTTTTTTAAAATTTCAAATAAATTATTTTTTTTTTTCAATTTCAATTAAAATAAACAGAATATTAAACCCAATAAGCAATTTTAAAATTCAAGTGCAAATCAAGTATAAAACAAGTGTAAATCAAGCCCTAAATTCCAGCCCCTGCTTGATTTATACTTGAATTACACTTGAATTCAATAGCATACTCCAGCAAAACGGACACTGGAATTCAAGCCCTGTTTTTACGGCCTTTTCCCTGGTTTTCAAGTGTAAAAACAGCGCTTGAATTCAAGTATCCGTTTTGCTGGAGAATGCTATTGAATTCAAGTGTAATTCAAGTATAATTCAAGCATAGACTGGAAATAAGGGCTTGATTTACACTTGATTTATACTTGATTTGCACTTGAATTTTAAATGTGCTTATTGGGAAACGATTTTTTTTTCTAAATTCAAATATATGTATATTTTTTGAATTTTAGTTAATATTTTCGGAACTTTCAATCAAATGTTTTGAAATGAGAAATTCATAGTTTAACCGAATTTTAACTGAATAATAATCGAGTTTATGCTTAGTTTAAGGTTATGTAGAATGCAACAAAATTTTCGATTTCTTCTCCCATTTTCGTTTATAACTTTTTAACCGATATCGCTGAAATACAACACCAAACTTCTCGAAACATCGACAAATATTTATGTTATAGATAGCAATATTTTGGCGGTGATCGCAATTTCGACGGTTAGACAGAAGTACATCGCTAGATCGAAATAATTAAAATCAACCGGTCCCAGATCGTTATTTCCATGGGTTACAAACGGAATGATATGTATATCCTCTGCCACGAAGTGGAGGGTATAAAAAGTCTAAACTGTTTCCGTTTCAGCCGAATATAAATTAAAATATAATTTTATCAAAATAATTTCGATCTCTACCTAGAAGAATCAAGGTTTTCTTTCAGACCAGTTTTGGGAAAATTTTTTTTTTTAATTTTGCGCATAAACCTGGCGCGATAAAAAATGCGCATAAAAGAGGATCTTAAATCAAATATAATTAAAAAAACAATCACACTACTTACATTTTACCAGCATTTTGTACTAAATCTTCAGTGGACATTTCTGGGAAATTGAATTTTTCCATTTCGGTTTTAGCTTGTTGTTTTGCTTTGCCGCTAGCACATGCAAAATATCCGAATGATGAGCCCGAAGGTTCAATTTTATATAATTGTGCACCTTGTACCTCATCCCATGCGGATAATAGTACGGACACACCAAATGGTCTTACAGCACTGTACAAGGTATAGGCATGCACATAGGCGGAAATACGTTCTGTTAAGTGTTTTAATGGTATGGTACGCTCAAATTGTTGACGATAATTTGCCGCCTCTTGTCTAGCTATATCGACAATATAACGTCCATCTGCCAATAGACCTGCTATAGCTAAACCAATATTTTTGTCAACGGTGAAAATACGGGCTCCGGCATCTTCTTCATACAGTGTACTGGTGACAATTTTCTCTACTGCCAAAATTACACTATCTTTGCCTCTTAAACCGACAACAGTACCACTTTTCTCAACAGCTTTACCAGCATAATCAATTTGGAACACCCGTCCGTCTGGTGAAAATTGTGAAGCTGACAAATCGTACTAAAAACAAGAAAATGTATAAAATTTCCAATTTCAGTGTTATTTATTTTTTAATACTTACTCCTGTACCAATTGAACTCATAATTTAAGATTTTTTTAAGGTATTTATCTTTAAAATTAGTTTAACTTTTTTTTTTTGCAAAAACCTATTTTAATTTTTTGCAAGTTGTTTGGATGATGATTTGACGGCTTTTTGTTTTAGTTTTTTTTGAGGTTAGGTTAAAAATTTTTGACAGTTTAAAATTCGACTTTTCATTGTCGCAAATGTTGCCAGATTATTAAACTAAAAAAACGATTTCAAAAAACGCCAAAAAAATTCTTAGATTCTAAAACATTTTCCATACACCGAAAAAATTTCCCAGTTGGTTAGTTACGAAATTTTCCAGTTAATTCTACATTTTTTAAAAATAACTGAATTAGCCACCAGTAACTATGATTTCGGTTAATAACAACAGTTTTTTAGTTACCCTGTATTTGAAATTCTTTTTAAATTGTCAAAAGTTAAAAAAAAAATAAATAAAAAAAATGTTCAAATAAAAAAAATATTGTGTCGCTTAAAATCAAATCGGGAATTTATTAGGTCCACGGTAAGAAAGATTAATGTTGAAATATATTTGTATAATAATAAATTATAACAAAATATATTGTCTTTTTTTAAAGGTAATGGACGCGAAAATCTGGCCAAAAGCTGAATTGATTTAGTTAAAGATGCTGATGCTGAAGTTAAATATACAGTAAAAAAATTGGAGTAAAAAATTATAAACTTTGTTTAAATATCTGAATAAAATTAAGAAAAAATAATGATTTGCAGATCTCTCATTGCAGAAAAATTGATTAAGAATAAATTTCGGTACTACACAACCAACCCCCATACCAATTTCGTTGTTTTTAACTAAGTAAAAATTATTTTTCAAAGTAACTGGGAAAATCGTTACCATTACCTGTCGCAATAGTTGAATTTGTATTTTTTTAAAAAATTAGTTACTATCAACTTATTTGAATAACTGGGCCTCAGTTAGGTGTATTTTAACTGGGGTTCAGTTAAAATTTTAGTAGCTAGTAACTGGGAAATTTTTTGGGTGTAGAAAAATTCTCAGATTCTGATTCTCTAAAAAAATTCTCATATTCTGAAACATTTTTCTCTAGAAAAATCATAAGATTTTGAGACATTTTTTCTATAGAAAAATTTTCAGATTCTGAGACATTTTTCTATAGAAAAATTCCCATATTCTGATACATTTTTCCATAGAAAAATTATCAGATTCTGAGACATTTTATAGAAAAATTATCAGATTCTGAGACTTTTTCTATGGAAAAGTTCACAAATTCTGAGGCATTTCATCAGATTCTGAGGCATTTTTTCTATAAAATAATTTAAAGATCCTGAGACATTTTTTCTGTAGAAAAATTCTCAGATTCTGAGACATTTTTTCTATAGGAAAATTATCAGATTTTGAGAAATTTTTGTTTCTCTAGAAAAATCATCAGATTTTAAAGAATTTTTTCCACAGAAAAATTATCAGATTCTGATACATTTTTTTATAGAAAAATTATCAGATTCTGAGACATTTTTTTCTATGGAAAAATTCTCAGATACATTTTTTATATAGAAAAATTCTCAGATTCTAAGACATTTTTTCTATAGAAATATTCTCAGATTTTGAGACATTTTTTCTATAGAAAAACTCTTAGATTCTGGGAAAGTTTTTCTATAGAAACCATTTTGGATTCTGATATGTACATGTTGTCTATAGAAAAAATCGCATATTCCAAGTCATTTTTTCTGTAGAAAAAAATCTTAGAAAACAGAAAAAATATCAGATTCTGAGAGATTTGTTCTAGAGAAAAAACTCTGAGACAATTTTTCTATTAAAAAAATTATGTTCTTATGGAAATATTTCTTACCAAATGTATTTTCCTTGCTTTTCTGATTATCTTTTGGTCTTTGTCTAGCAGTTGTCTCTCCCATATAAATGCACCTTTAGATTTTTGAAATTTTAATTATTTTTATATAAATAAGAACTTCGCAAGTTTGAGTCAACGTGAGTGTGAGTACAGCTTGCGTGGGTGAGTGTGAGTTGTCTTATATTAACTCACGTGATTGTGAGCGAGTGTAAGTAGAAAAAAATATGCTCGTGAGTGTGCGTAATTGAAAAATTCCTGCAAGAGCGAGTGTGACTCGAAAGTCACTCACGCGCTCATCTCTAGTTTCTGCTACAGAATATTTGCATTCCAAATTTGTTATCCCGTTATACGAATAAATTTCTAAGACTTGGCAGCCCCAATAACATCATCTGTGATATTTAACAACAATCTGGCATCATTGCAACTTGCACGTTTTACTTTTTTTATTTACAATTTTTTTAAACCAGTGTTTTTTATTAAAAAATTTAAAAATCTATGAAAAATGTCATTAAATATAAGTGAAAAAAGGTATACAATCAAATCAATTTAAATAATTCATTCTGAACTCAAAATACTGTCTGTTTTTCTAACAGTTATGCGGTGGAGTCACGTTATGCTAATTTCTATGCTGGTGGTGATGTAGCCTGGTCAAAAGATGGCAAATGGATATATTGTTTAAATGGAGCTGATATAACAAAAGTGGATGTAGCAACTGGATTAGTTGAACGTTCATATGGTTTGAATTATAATGAACAAGGAGATAAAATAACCACCACTGAAGAGGAGGAGGAAGTTGAAGATCAAATTTATTGTTTTGATTTGTCACCAAATCAAGAATATATGGTAACTGTACATCGGAGTAGTTTAGTAAGATTATGGCATTTGTTAACTGGTAAAGTGGAAAAATTATGGAGAAGTCAACATCGTGGACCCGTTGTTAAAGTTATATTTAATCCAGATGGCCGTTTAGTATGTACCAGTGGAGCTGATTCTACTTTACGTATATGGGATTATGAAAATAGTAGATGTTTGGGTGCGTTAAAAGATTATGTTGGTCCATCGCTATTGTTACAGTTTCATCCTAACTCTGGAAAACGGGAAATTTTCGCTGCTGGTTCAGATAATTGTATATATAAATGGAATTTCGAATCAAAATCGCTGGACATAAAAATGAGAGGACATTTATCACAAGTAACAGCATTTGATTTTTCGGATAATACATCAGACTGTGAATTTTTAACTACTGTAAGTCGTGATAAAGTATTAATTATCTGGCAGTTGCAAGATGGTAAACAGTTAAAAGTTATACCTATGTATGAGGAACTAGTGGGAGTGGTATATAAAAATCCTGAATATTTAATAGCTGCCGGAGCTAAGGGCAATTTAAAATTGATTCAAAGTAAAACTGGAAAAATCTCTACTTTGTTAGAGTGTCAAGAAGAGGAATATGAAATTAAAATGATGCTACAAAATTCCATGAACCAACAATTGGCTGTAGTAACAGCAGATCATAATATCTTAATTTATGACGTGGAGGGACAAGACAAATTGAAATGCTTTAAACAATTAATTGGTTTCAATGATGAAATATTGGATATATGTTTTCTTGGAGAATCAGAACAATTTTTGGCCATGGCTACAAATAGTAAACATATTAAGTTGTATGATATACAACACCAAATGAATTGTAATATTATAATGGGTCATAAAGATACTGTAATGTCTTTAACATCACCCGGTTCTAGTAATTTATTACTTTCAGCTGGTAAAGATTACACTATATTCCTATGGGAATTGGATACGGAAAAGGCAAATTTAAAATGTTTAGCTAAACACATTAACAGTCATACTGCTACTATAGGATGTATATCCTTTGCTTGGAATAATGCCACCACTTTTGCCTCTGTATGTCAAAGTGGTAGCTTAAAAGTATGGAATCTTAAAGAAAAATCCAAACAACAGGAGGAATATCAATTTTCAGTAAAATATGCAGCTGTAGCTCATGACAAGGAAGTTAATTGTGTAGCCTTTTCGCCAAACAACAAATTAATAGCTACTGCTTCTCAAGATAAAACAGCAAAATTATGGTCTGCCGATTCACATAGTATACTAGGAACTTTAAAAGGTCATACCCGAGGTGTATGGTGTGTTAGATTTTCTCCTACAGATCAAATAATTTTAACTACTTCCTCCGATTGTAGTTTAAGATTATGGTCATTATCCAATTTATCTTGTTTAAAAAGATTAGAACAATCAGCTACTGTTTTAAGAGCAGAATTTATAGATCATGGCAAATATATACTATCCTCAGGTTCAGATGGTTTACTTAAACTTTGGAATATAAAAACAAATGCTTGCATACAAACTTTGGATGAACATGATGATCGTGTTTGGTCTTTGGCTGTTTCCTCAAAAACACAAAAATATTTCTTCACAGCTGCTGCCGATTCTAAACTTATCAAATGGAAGGATACTACCGAAGAAAATAAAAATTCTGAAATTGATAAACGTCAAGAGTTGTTAAAACAAGAACAAGCTTTACAGTTATTGTTGCATCAAAATAAACAATTGAAAAAAGCTTTCGTTTTGGCCTTGCGATTGGGTAAACCTAAAGTTTCCTATAATATTCTAAATCAATATTTAAGACAACGTGATGTTTTAGCTATAGAGGATATGATATCACAATTGAATAATGATCAGAAATTAACTTTATTGGATCATGCTAAAGTTTGGAGCTGTAATTCTAGACATTCGCAAGTTGCTAATATTGTTTTGAATAAGTTGTTAATGGAAATGTTGGTGGATCCAAAATTACAACGTTCTTTAAATGCTAAAAATTTAGTAGAAGTGGTAACGCCTTATGTCCAGCGTCATTTTAAACGTGTCACCGAATTAAGTAAGGAATTAAATTTCTTAGATTTTATTGTGGAAAATATATAAAAATAAATTGAATAGTTGGGATGACTCGATTTTATTACAATTTCAAAGGTATGTTTAATTATTTTCAGATGAAATTAAAAGATTGCTACTAAAATTGGAGAATGATCAAATTAAATTTGTTATAAAAGATTATAACTTCTAAAAATGAGCAATGAACATTTAAATAGGATCAACTGAAATTCATTTAATGCTATTTAAATTTAAAAATAATCAATTGAATTCGAAAAAGATTAATTAAAATTAGTAAAAAATCAACTAAATTTCGAAAAAAAGATGCATAAAATTAAAAAGAACGTTTTATATACGAAAAAGATATCATGAAACGATTTCAATTAAACTTCAATGAATGTGTAGTTCCTGAATGGCAGTGTAAAAACAAATAAAAAGAAAAAAATATATTAAAAAACCGAAAATGATATCGTCGGAACTCTGTGACATGCCAAAACAAATTTGGAATATTTTTTTTTTGTAATCTACGATAAATAAGCAATTAGATCCGAAAAAATAATAAAAAAAATCTGGAAATTAAAAAAGATATAAATAAATCAAAATTAAGCTAACTAAATTTTAGGATTTAATAAGTCCATTTTGGATTAATTTTGTTTAATTTATAACTTTTTTCATTTTCCAAATTTTTTTATTATTTTTTCGGAATATAATTGAAGATTTATTGTAGATTTCGGAAAAAAATATTCAAAATTTGGTTTAGTATGTTAAAATATTTTATTTAAACAAAATAAGATAAATCAGAAAATAAATCGACTTATTGAAAAACATAGCAATTATTCCTATAAAAATCTCAGATTCTGAGATATTTTTGCTATAGAAAACTCAAAAAAGGTCAACTTATTTTTGAAAAAGAATTTAAGTTCTTTAAAGATTAAATTAAGGGGCATGTCACAGACTCAATTCCGTTCGGATTTGGAAAAAGTCGTTTACTCGAAAAACGCAAAGCGAAATTTTTTTTCAGAATGAAACAACTTTTATGCAATTCAATTCCACTTTGGTTTTTGAAAGTGATTTCATTCCGAAAAAAATATGCATTTTACGAGTAAACCACTTTTTTCAAATCCGAATGGAATTAAGTGTGACATGCCCTTAAAATTCAAAGAAAATTAATTCGAATCAGAACGATATTTTCAGAATTTTATATGATCTTTAATAAATTCAAGGGTTTTTTTCTTTAGTTTTAAATTACTTCTTTTGAATATCAAATGATTTCTTTCGAAAATCAAACTTTTTTGGGAAACATATTTTTAAATTTTAACTTGAAATTTTCGAAAGATTTAAATTTGCAAAGATAATAAAGATACAGAAATGGTAACAGTTCATAGAGTTCGAATCGGCTGTTTGAAAATCATTGGCGTAGATAGCCCTGTCTGGGGGGGCTTAGCCCCCCCAGAATAATTTTAGCCCCCCAGAATCGTAATTCACATATTTTTTTTTAATAATTTAATGATTTCATTAATTTTTGCAACAATAAAAAAATGTAATGAGCCTTTAGGACTCGTTATGATTATTCAATGAGTCTTTAGGACTCGTAATGATTATTATATAAGATCTAATAATTTTTCCCATTGAAAAATAGTCTGAATTATTGAAAAAAGTTTTTATATGAATCTGATGCTTTTTGTCAGTAATAAAAACTTTACCGAATCTTAGGATTTTACCTTCAGGAAAACATTTTAACTTCTTTGATTTAAAAAAGTTTATAAATTCTAAGGGGTTTTTTTATAGACAAAAGTTATTGAAAGAAAGAATCTGAGAATTTTGACTAATAATCATCAACTTTTGCAATCATCACAACTTTTTCTTGAAAAAAATCATAGTAATCTAATGATTTTACTATAGGAAAAACATTAAAAATCTTTTATTCTCAAAACATATCTGGGAGTTCTAAATTTCCGAAAAATCCACAGAATCGAAATTTAAAAAAAAAAAAAAAAAAATTTTGGATTTTTTAACCGCTTTCGGGGGCATTCGTTTCTAGGACACCTACACGCATGATAGAGGGAGCGCTTCAGGAATAGGTCTGGGTTTTTCTATTAAAAAAAAATACCAAAAAATTAAAAAAAAATCTAGGGGGCTTTAGCCCCCCCCAGAAATGTTGGCTTCCTACGCCAATGTTGAAAATATTGAATGTGTCTGTCTAAAAATTTTTAATTTTTTTTGGAACATTGTGGCCACCAATAACATTATTTTTTAACGGAAAATAGTGTTCTGGAAGGCTTGCTGTCCACAATATAAATTAGAAAAGTTTTAATTTCCTAAAAACCAGGAACTAATTTATAAAAAAAGTAGGATGGAAGCAGATTTTTCGTATGTGTTCCCATTTCAGTTGGTTTGAAAATTTGCTGTTAAGTTCCTGAATGGCAGCGTAAAAACAAATAAAAAGAAAAAATATTTTTAACTACATAATGAAAAAAGTAGATTTTAATCATTTTTTGTTATAACGAAAATTAAATTTTCGGATTTTGAGGCATTTTTCTATAAAAAATTGACAGATTCTGAAACATTTTTCCCATAGAAAGTATTTCAAACTCCGAGACCTTTTCCTATAGCACAACTCTCAGATTTTAAGACATTATTCCTATAAAAACTCAGATTCTGAGACATTTTTGCTATAGAAAAACTCGTATTCTGAAATTCTAAAAACGTTAATTTATTTTTGAAAAAGATCAATTTAAGTTATTTTTTCACCAATTTTTTTTTAATAAAGAATGTTGTCTTTTTTTTTTTTTAAACTGTGTTTTTAACGAATTTAACTTTTTTACTTGTTTGAATTTAATTGATCATTTTCGAATTTCAAATAATGTTTGTTGATCTTTTTCGAATTTAAAATCGCCTCTTGGCCCAACTTTGACTATAAGGCCAAATTGTAACCATTTAAACTTTTTCGATTCTATAAAAAAATTAAATAAAATACCTGACACACATTTAAATAAATTAAAGTATATTTTTTATTTCCAAATATTAACGGATAATTTTTATTTAACTTTTCACAAAAAAGAAAATATTTTTTTTTATTAAAAAATGATATAAAAAAATATAAAGAGATGACTTTAAGGCTTAAAGAAACAAAACAAAAATATATATTTAAAAAAAAAAAAATACAATGTTTACAACACTTAACAATTACTATAAAAAAATTACAATTCTTGTTTAACAATAAACAAACAAAAAATTTAGTAAATAAAGAAAAAATTATAATAAAGGAGTATAATTTACAAACTTACAACTGTATTGTGCGTGAAGTTTTTAAGGCAAACTTGGGGAAAACCAAACAAAACTAAAGACAAAAATGCATATCTCATTCTTTAAAATGTAAAATGACCTAACTGCAAAAAAACTAATTTTAAGCAAATTCAATAAATTGATTTTCTGCTATTTTCGTATAAAACATATAAACTGTAGTTAGGTCATTTTTAACATTCCCGAAAGATATTTAGCATTTTCTTAAACTATTAAACATTTATGAACTCGTAAGTATATGATGTCATTTTGTTTTGAACTTTTGATTGGCATTTAACATATCACTGGGTTAATTTTTTTTTTTAATTTTCCTCTATATAGAGAGTGATTTGTAAAAATATCTAAAAAAAACACGCTTATATAATTTTTTGTTTAAAAGTAACATTAAATTTTACTACAACTAATTTTGGGGACTTTTATATATCGTTGAAACTTTTTTACTCTATAGTCATTAATAAATCATCACCCTCCAACTTTATGCCATTGTTAATTTGCAATTTCGTTACAATACCAGCTTTGGGAGCTTGAACAACCATTTCCATTTTCATGGCTGATAATACAACCAAAGGTTGACCCTTTTCAACTTTATCACCTTCTTTGACGCGAATATCAATCACAGTACCAGGCATGGGAGCACCAACTTCATTTTTGTTACTCTTTGAGGCTTTAGGATGAATGTGTAGTTCCTGAATAGTAAAAATAAAAACAAATAAAAAGAAAAAATATATTAGGGATTTTTTAAATATTAAAAGTTATATATTTTCTATATAAAAAAGTCTCAGATTATGAAACATTTTTTCTATATAAAAAAATTCTCAGATTCTGAGACATTTTTTCTATATAAAAAAAGTCTCAGATTCTGAGACATTTTTGCTCTATAAAAAAGTCTCAGATTGTCAGACATTTTGTCTATACATAAAAAACTTTGAGATTCTCAGACTTTTTTCCTGTAAAAAAAACTCACATTCTAAAATATTTTTCCTCTTAACTTATTTGAAAAACTTACCTTAACAGCCTCTTTATCACGAATGAACACAGACCGCAATTGACCATTCATTTCAAAGAATACTTCACGTTCACCATTGGCAGTTAAGTCTTCGGCCATGGCTAATGTCTTCAAACTCAATGTTTTACCTCTTTCAAGATTAACTTCGAATTCTTCACCAACTTTGGGACCAGTCAAGAATATGCGTGTATCCAATTTATCAACAGGACCATAATCTTCACGGAAATTCAAATAATCTTCAGTAACGGCTGGATATAAAGCGGCCGACATAACATCGCGTTCCGTAATGCTGGGATGAGATTCTTTAAGGTCCTTCTTCAATTTGTCAAAGTCCAAGGGGGCCAAATTCTCTCCAGGGCGGCCCTCAATGCGTGGCATATCCTTTAATACACGAGAACGCAATGGTTCTGGGAAGCCACCATGAGGTATACCTATTGAACCCTGCAAGAATTCAACAACCGACTTGGGGAATGACAATTCTTCAGCCTTCTCCAAAACTTGATCGGCTGTCAGTTTGTTTTGGACCATGAATTGAGCCAAATCACCAACAACCTTGGAGGAGGGAGTAACCTTAATAATATCACCCAACAATAAATTGGCTTCTCTGTAGGCCTTCTTGACATCCTCAAAGAAATCTCCTAAGCCCAATGAAAAGGCTTGGAATTGTAAATTGGTATATTGGCCACCGGGTATCTCGTTCATGTAGACATCAGCATTACCCGACTTCATAGTGGTGGTACATTCAAATGGAGCATATAAAGTACGAGTTTGTTCCCAGTAAGCTGAATACTCGGAGACATCACTCAAGGCATATTGAGTATCCAAAGGAGTTCCCTGCAAAGAGGCTACAATACCGCCCATACTAGGTTGAGAAGTCATGCCGGACATGGAATCAACTGCAACATCTACAACATCGGCACCAGCTTCAGCACAAGCCAACATAGAAGCAACACCAGCTCCTGAGGTATCATGAGTATGAATATGGATGGGTATATCGGGATGTTTATCGCGAATGGCAGAGATCAATAATCTATAAAAACAAATGTAGGATAAATTAAAAGTTGGGATTAACATAAAAAAAATGTAAACTTACGTAGCAGCTTGTGGTTTTAATAAGCCAGCCATATCCTTAATACACAATACATGTGTACCAGCCTTTACCAATTCATCAGCCAAGTTGGTATAGTATTTAAGATCATATTTGGTGCGAGAAGGATCGCTAACATCACCGGTATATGAAATGGCAGCTTCAACCACACCACCAGCTTTACCAGCTGCCTCCATACCCAAAATTAAATTGGGCAAATAGTTCAAGGAATCGAAGACACGGAAAATATCCATACCAGTTTGAACCTATGAACAATAAAAAGGAATAATTTAATTTACAAAAAATCGAAAAAAACTTAGAGAAACTAAAAATTGTTCGTAAAGAAAAATTTTTTACATTTTGTTTGTGGAAACAATTTGGTATTTTGTGACACAGTTTTTGTATAGAAAAAAAAAATATTTTTTGACAAATTTTTTGTATTTCGTATAGAAAATTTGTCACATATTGTGAAACAAGAATGGACTAATTACACTCTAAGTAAAATTTAAACTTTTGAAATGACACAAAAAAACGCCGAGACACCCCAACTTATTTTTGGGCAATAGAATACAGTGGTATACTCCGTTTTAAAAAGTTTGCTCAAAATAACGAGATATTTCATTTTTAAATTTGCAAATGTAGAGTAAAAATTTAATAAATCCAAAAAAAGTTAATAAAATTCATCAAAATAAGAGCAAGTATTGTTCCATGTCCGCTTGAAAATGGACGTCCATTAATTTTAGATATAAATTTTGACAAATAACAAGTTTTTAACAAGTTCGCCTTAAATCTACTACAAATTTAAAATCGAAATATTTCGGGATTTTGAGCTAACTTTTCAAAACAAGGTACACCACTGGATTCTACGACCCAAAATTAGGTTGAAGTGCCTCAGCGTTTTGGTGTGTCATTTTCACCTACTTACAGTGTTTTTAATCTACCTTGGAGACATGGAAAGGAAAACAAATTGTGACAATTATAAAAAAAATTTCGTATAGAAAAATTTTATCGTTTTGTGACACATTTATCGCTTAAAAAAAGTTTGTCATTTTGGGACACATTTCTTGTGTAGAAATTTTTTTCCGTTTGTAAAATATGTTTTGTGTCACTTTTTCACATAGAAAAAATTTGTCGTATTTTTTTTGATTGGTCATTTTTCGTAATAAAAATTGTCATTTTGTGACACATTTTTCTTTTGAAAAAAATTTTGTGGTAAATTTTTCTTCAAGAAAAATTTGTCACATTTTTCATATAGAAAAATCTGTCACATCTTTCATATAAAAAATGTTGGCACAATTTTCATATAGAAATATTTGCCACATTTTTCGTATAAAAAATGTATCACATTTATTTTATATAAAAATTTGTCACATTTTTCGTATGGAAAAATTTGTCACTTTCTTGTATAAACAAATTTGTCACATTTTTCTTATAGAAAATTTTCTCAAATTTTTCTTTAAAAAATTTTGTCACATTTTTCATATAGAAAAATTTGTCACAATTTTCGTATAAAAAATTTGTCACATTTTTCATATAGAAAAATTTGTCTACATTTTTCGTATAAAAAAGTGTATCACATTTATCTTAAGAAACTTTTGTCACATTTTTCGTATAGAACAATTTGTCACATTTTTCGTATAGAAAACTTTGTCACATTTTCGTATGGACAAATTTGTCACATTTTTCTTATATAAAATTTTGTCAAATTTTTCGTAAAAAAATTTGTCACATTTTTCGTAAAAAAATTTGTCACATTTTTCGTAAAAAAATTTGTCACATTTTTCGTAAAAAAATTTGTCACATTTTTCGTATAGAAGTTTGTCTAATTTTTCGTATAGACAAATTTGTCACATTTTTTTAAATTTTGTAACATTTTTCGTAGATAAAAATTAGTCACATTTTTCGCGTAGAAAAATTTATCCCATTTTTCGTATAAAAAATTTGTCACATTTTTCGTATAAAAATTTTGTCACATTATTCGTTTAGAATAACTTGTCACATATTTCGTATAGAAAAAAATTAAAATTTTATGTTTTTCGTATTGGAAAATTTGTCACATTTTTTATACGAAAAATTTGTCACATTTTTCGTATTAAAAATTTTTTAAAATTTTTCGTATTAAAAGTTTTGTAAAATTTTTGGTATAGAAAATTTTGTCACATTTTTCGTATATCAATTTTATCAAATTTTTCGTATAAAAAAATTTGTCACATTATTTGTTTAAAATAATTTCTCACATTTTTCGTATAGAAAAAAAATTTGTCACATTTTTAGTATAGAAAAATTTGTCACATTTATATGGACAAATTAGACACATTTTTCGTATAGAAAAAATTGTCACATTTTTCGTGTAGAAAAGTTTGTCACTTAATTCGTTTAGAACAATTTGTTATATTTTTCGTATAGAAAAATTTATCACATTTATCGTATAGAAAAATTTGTCACATTTTTCGTATTGACAAATTTGTCACATTTTTTTTTAAATTTTGTAACATTTTTCGTAGATAAAAATTAGTCACATTTTTCGTGTAGACAAATTTATCCCATTTTTTGTATAAAAAATTTGTCACATTTTTCGTATAAAAATTTTGTCACATTTTTCGTATAAAAAAATTTGTCACATTATTTGTTTAAAATAATTTCACACATTTTTCGTATAGAAAAAAAATTTGTCACATTTTCGTATAGACAAATTAGACACATTTTTCGTATAGAAAAATTTGTCACATTTTTCGTGTAGAAAAGTTTGTCACTTAATTCGTTTAGAATAGAACAATTTGTCATATTTTTCGTATAGAAAAATTTATCACATTTATCGTATAGAAAAATTTGTCACATTTTTCGTATTGACAAATTTGTCACATTTTTCGTATTGACAAATTTGTCACATTTTTCGTATAGAAAAATTTGTCACATTTTTCATATAGAAAAATTTGTCACAATATTCCTTTAGAATAATTTGTCACATTTTTCGTGAAGAAAGTGTTGTCATATTTTTCGTATAGAAAATTATTAAATTTTCTGTAAAGCAAACATTTATCAATTTGTGACACATTTTTGTAAAGGATAGTTTTTCATTTTGTGACAAATTTTTTGTATAGAAAAGTTGATCATTTTGTCGTAATTTTTTCGGAAAAAAACTTGTCACATTTTTTACTTGTCACATTTTTCGTACGAAAATTTTGTCAGATTTTGCAGTACATTTTTTGATAGAAAAAATTGTCACATTCATGACACATTGTTCGTATAGAAAAATCTGTCACATTTTGTGGTACATTTTTGTATAGAAAAATTTGTGATACATTTTTAGTTTACAAAATTTTTTCACATTTTGTGACACATTTTTAGTTAACAAAAATTTGTCACACTCATTTAAAAAAAATGTTCTCTACTTACCGCCAATTCACAAAATTTGAATACAACATTATCAGGATAATTTGTATAACCGACAGCATTAGCACCTCTCAACAACATTTGGAATGGAATATTTGGTATCTGCTTACGCATCTCCTCCAAACGTTCCCATGGACATTCATGTAAGAAACGTAGGGCAACATCAAATGTGGCACCACCCCAGTTTTCCAATGCATACAAATTATTGAACTTATGAGCGACATATGGTGAAATCTTTAAAAGATCATGTGAACGTACACGGGTGGCCAACAAAGATTGATGAGCATCTCTGAAGGTGGTATCCATCAATAATAAATTTTTACGCGAACGGACCTCTTTAGCAAAGGCCTCAGGACCTTGGGTAGTTAAGATATGACGAAGACCCTTTGGTGGTTCAGTTACTAAATGGAGAGTTATAATAATGCAATTTAAAATTAAATTTTTATAAGATGAAAATAATTTTGTTCGCTTCAGTTGGTGCTTAAGCTTAAATGTTAGAAGAACCCTTTTATCCTTTTTGGTTAGTAAATTAAGCAAAAAAAAAAAGCTCATGTTTAAAAATAACGGATAACATTAAAAAAAGGAATTTTACAAAATTATAAAATAAATTATAAAGAATATGTTTGTAATGGATATAAATGCTAATATAATAGATAAGATGGATTCAAAATTTGATATCGAAAAATAAATTTGTTCTAACAGTTTTAATTTTGTGACATGTTGTGACTCTATAAGAGAAATTTGTCACAATTCTCTTTATGAGTATGTGTAATATGACACTTTTGTGACACATTTTTCATAAAGAAAAGTTTGGCATTTGGTGACACATTTCTTGTGTAGAAAATTTCTTCTATTTGTAAAATATTTTTTGTGTATAGAAAACAATTATTATTTTGTGACACATTTTTCGAATGGAAAAAATTTGTCGTATTTTTTTCAATTTGTCATTTTTTGTAAAGAAAATTTTTTCAGTTTAGGACACATTTTTCGTATAGAAATATTTGTCAAATTGTAAAATTTTTCATTAAGAAAAATTTTTTCACATTTTTTGTATAGAAAATTTTGTCACATTTTTGTATAGAAAAATTTGTCACATTTTTGTATAGAAAATTTTGTCACGTTTTCGTATAGACAAATTTGTCATATTTTTCGTATAAAAAAATTTGTCACATTTTTGATATAAAAAATGCGTCATATTTTCGTATACAAAAATTTGTCACATTTTTCGTATAGAATAATTTTGAAAAACTTTTCGTATAGCAAATTTTGACACATTTTTGGTATAGAAAAGTTTGTCATATTTTCCGTATAGACAATTTTGTCAAATTCTTAGTAGAGAACATTTTATCACATCTTTCGAATAGACAAATTTGTCACTTTTTTCGTATAAAAAATTTTGTCACATTTTGTGACAAAAATATTTATGAAAATTCAAATTTATGTCCCAAAGTGGTTAATTTATTTCACAAAGAACATTTTTACATTTTTCATATAGAAAAATTTTGTCACATTTTTCGTATAGAAAAATTTGTCACATTTTTGTATAGAAAATTTTGTCACGTTTTCGTATAGACAAATTTGTCATATTTTTCGTATAAAAAAATTTGACACATTTTTGGTATAAAAAATGTGTCATATTTTCGTATACAAAAATTTGTCACATTTTTCGTATAGAAAAATTTTTGGTATAAAAAATGTGTCATATTTTCGTATACAAAAATTTGTCACATTTTTCGTATAGAATAATTTTGACAAACTTTTCGTATAGAAAATTTTGACACATTTTTGGTATAGAAAATTTTGTCATATTTTCCGTATTAACAATTTTGTCAAATTCTTAGTAGGGAACATTTTATCACATCTTTCGAATAGACAAATGTGTCACTTTTTTCGTATAAAAAATTTTTGTCACATTTTGTGACAAAAATATTTATAAAAATTCGAATTTATGTCCCTAAGTGCTTAATTTATTTCACAAAGAACATTTTTACATTTTTCATATAGAAAAATTTTGTCACATTTGTCGTATAGAAAATTTTGTCACGTTTTCGTATAGACAAATTTGTCATATTTTTGTATAGAAAATTTTGTCACGTTTTCGTATTTACAAATTTGTCATATTTTTCGTATAAAAAAATTTGACACATTTTTGGTATAAAAAATGTGTCATATTTTCGTATACAAAAATTTGTCACATTTTTCGTATAGAAAAATTTTGACAAACTTTTCGTATAGAAATTTTGTCATATTTTCCGTATAGACAATTTTGTCAAATTCTTAGTAGAGAACATTTTATCACATCTTTCGAATAGACATATTTGTCACTGTTTTCGTATAAAAAATTTTGTCACATTTTGTGACAAAAATATTTATAAAAATTCGAATTTATGTCCCAAAGTGACAATTTTTTTTCACAAAGTTAAACATTTTTGTCACAAAGTTACAAATTTTTGTTATAAAGTTTTTTAATTTTTGTCTTAAAGGTTAAAAAATTTCTAATTTTTGTCACAGTGATTATTTTTTGTAACAAAGTTACTAATTACAAATTTTTGTTAAAATAAAAATTTTTGTCACAAAGTTATAAAATTTTAAAATTTTTCTTACAAACTGATAAATTTTTGTCACAATATTACAAATTTTTTGGCACAAAGTTACAAATTTTTTGGCACAAAGTTACAAATTTTTTTCACAAAGTTACAAATTTTTGTCACAAATTTAACAATATAAAAACCCAATAAAAGTGACAAACTGGTGTCTGATAGTGAACATTTTTTACGCGAAAAATATGTCACAAAGTTAAACATATTTTCACATAAAAAATTTATCACACTGTGAAATTTTTTTAACATGATAATTAGGGCAAGTACTTTCATGAAAATGCATGTTTTTACTCGGCGCGTTAATCACACAACAAACTAAATATCTATCCGAATCAAGAAATTTGCAATAAAATGGCATCGATTTGTAGTTGCATATTTTTGCATATTTTGGTATAAATGCATATTTTTGCATATTTGCATATAAATTGCACTTTTATTAATTTTTATCAACATTTTTTCAAAACTATAGTTGAACCTTATGACTTCTATCAACTTTTTTTTGAAGAAAACTATTTTTTTCTTATAAAAATGTTATTCTAGTGCATCTATTACAGGAATTTAGATACAGTCAAACTCGGTTACAACGAACTTGGTTATAACGAATTCTCGGTTATAACGAACTAATTCTAAAGTCCCAACGTTTTAGCATCAATTTTCTCACAAAATACTTCTTTTATAACGAACTCGGTTATAAAGAATCCTCGGTTAAAACGAACTGCTTATTATGGTCCCACGAACACAATTTCATGTATATTTACCTTTTTATAACGAACTCCCATAAATATTTTTTAATGTGGTTGGAATTTTTTGTTTATATTTTAATTTTGATAAAATTTATTTATATTTTTAATGATTTCTTCTCAATAAGTAGTTTATTTACGAAAAAACATCAAATAAAACAAAATTGGATCTATTTTTTTGGAAATTAAACTAGATTGATAAAAATCCCCCCCGCTTATAGCGAACTTCGCTCATAACGAACTATTTTTACTGGTCCCTCGGTGTTCGTTATAACCGGGTTCGACTGTAATAAAGTTTTTAGATTCTGAGAAATGTTTTACGGTACACAACAAAATTTTTAATGTAAAATAATTTTTATAAAAACTACTTGCTCTAAAAAAGAATTGATTTTGGGAAAATTTCAAACAACAATCGTTAAGTAGTTAAGGGTTCTGGAACCTATTTTTTGAAACGGAAAATTTAGCTAGGAGGGTATACATAGGTAAATAAGTTTGTCATTCCTTTTTTATAAACTCAAAAAAAATTGTCCACTGTATTTTTTTTTTTTTTACAAAAATGACTAAACAAAAATTTTTTATCAATAAAAATTTTCTTGTCAAATTTTTTTTGTACTCCAGAAATATTAACTTATGTTCTTATCACAAAATGTGTCTATAAAATATTTAACTAATTAAAAATGGGTCTATTAACACTTTTAAAAATTGTTGAGTGCGTCAAGTATTCGAAAACCCCTATTTTATGGTAACAAACCTATTTTTGTTGTTAAAACAATCATTTTTAAATGCATATTTTTAAAATTTTAAGTGCATATTTTTGATTTTTAGGAGCATATTATAGGCACATATTTTCGATTTTTAGATGCATGAAAGTACTTGCCCTAATGATAATATATCCCAGCGTGACAAACTTTCCTATACGAAAATTGTATAAGAAAATGAACATTTTTCTTTTTAAAAAATATGTCAAAATATAAGAAATTTAAAAACGATTTCAAATTCCGATCCATCTTTCTATTTTTTTTTTTAATTTCTTGTAGTGTATTTTTCACCTCACAACATTATGATATTAACATACCTTTAGCTTCACCACGTTCTTCACGTTCTATGGCCTCTGGTGATAAATCTTTAGAATTTTCCGAAATTTTCCATTTAGAAGAACGTTGGTAAATTTGTCAATTTGTTTTTAGTTTTTTTAAAGTTTTTGCAATAATGTGATTTAATTTTGTTTTTAAGAGTTATTGATGCGACAATTTTGTGTTTTTAATTTGTTTTTTTTTTGGCAGTGTATTAATAACAAAATGCAACATATAAAAGAAAATAAATTTGATAAATTAAGAAAATAATTAAAAATTATAAAGAAATTGTACATAAAAAAGAAACATTTAATGGTAACAAAATTAATTAAGGAATAATTAAAAGCAAAGTAAAGTGTTTGTTTTTTCAGAAAAAATAAGCCAAGTAACAAAGAATTGCTGTGGATAAGGGTCTAAAATTATTAAGCATTAAACGTAGAGATTCAAAATATGAATATTAAGGGATAGAAAAGATACCAAGTCGAAGGACTATCAAATAAAACAAGTAGTTTAAAATGGGAAGGTTGGTTTTAAGTTAAAAAGATATTACGATATTTGGGTACTTTTTTTATTTTCAACGGTTCGGAGGACCAAAAAAGAACTAACTAATATTTGTTAATAGGAGGTGGCTTATATAAACAAATTTTATTTTTAAAATATTTTATTTTTAAAATAGGTGGAATTTTATTTTTAAAATAGGTGGAATAAAAATAACGACGCTAACCTATAGAAACAGATTTTATACGTAGATTAATGATGGCACAAACTATTATGGTTCGAAGTACCTTAAAATAACATTTTAATATAAAATTGATAACGTTTAAGTTTTTAGACGCATATTGTTTTGATTTTTGAAATGTGAGGAATAATAACTTATCAAACTTTATTTAAAACTTTAAATGTTTTGATTTGGGGTCCTTCGGACCCATGTCAAATCGGACACTTTGAAAAATTTTTTTTTTTGATTTGTCCAATTTGTTTACAGTTTTTAGTACCCTTTGAAAACTCCTTCGTGGTATATTTTCAGATTTTTTTGATGACCGGTTCAAAAGATATCGAATTTTTTAAAATTGGTAGTTTGTTCCTTTACTCAAACTTCTTTTATTCATAACTTCTTCAATAATTGTCCAAATTTCAATTTTTTTTTTCAAAATTTTTGTTTTTTTACGTACTTAAAAAAAAGAAATCGCAAAAAATTCTTAAAAGCGCTCTAGTATGCGATTTTTAAGTTTTAAAATTTAAATCTCATTTTTTAAAATGTTTGTACTCTTCGATTTTTTTGAAATTTTTTTGTGTAAAACTTCTATCGATTCTACTAATTTTTTGCCCAGGAGGATCGTGGGATAACGATTTTTACTATTTTTTAAAATTTATTGAAAAAATTTTATTGTAATTTTCCCATCTTAAAATCATTTCTACTGCTCCAATGGTGCGTCATAGAGGGGTCATTTATAAGACCGACCCCAATTAATTTTTACGTCTTAACATTTCTTTGGAATAAACTAATACCCTATCTCCAGTTTTTAAGGGGCTCCCACACAAAACGACATTTTTTTTTAAATTTGCTCCAACCGCTCTAACTGCCCTAATAGAGCCCTTAGAGCAACAAAATGTATGACCGACCCACAATATTTTTTTAGTCCAAACATTTTCTCTGAACACACCTACCCTCTATCTCTAATTGTTAAGGCGGTCCCCATACAATTTTTTTTATTTTTTGTAAATTAGTTTTATTAAATCAGCTTCTACCTGTCCAATGGTGCGTCCGAGAGGGGTCATTAGTGAGACCAACCCCCATTTATTTTTACCCTACAACATTTTTTTAAAATATAACTACGCCCTATCTCCACTCCCTTTTTTTTCAAAGTGTCCGATTTGACATGGAATGCCCCATATATTTTAATAGGTGTTTGTTGCTCTGAATTAAAATCTCCCACACAAAACGACATTTTTTTTAAATTTTGCTCCAACCGCTCTAACTGCCCTAATAGAGCCCTTAGAGCAACAAAATGTATGACCGACCCACAATATTTTTTTAGTCCAAACATTTTCTCTGAACACACCTACCCTCTATCTCTAATTGTTAAGGCGGTCCCCATACAATTTTTTTTATTTTTTGTAAATTAGTTTTATTAAAGCAGCTTCTACCTGTCCAATGGTGCGTCCGAGAGGGGTCATTAGTGAGACCAACCCCCATTTATTTTTACCCTACAACATTTTTTTAAAACATAACTACGCCCTATCTCCACTCCCTTTTTTTTCAAAGTGTCCGATTTGGCATGGAATGCCCCATATATTTTAATAGGTGTTTGTTGCTCTGAATTAAAATCTGGCTTTGTGATTGATCCAAAGGTATTTGAGATTTTTAACATAATATGTTGATGTCTCAAAAACCTAATGCGATAGAGAAATTTTAGTGCCAGATCCGGATTCAGCGAGTTAAAAACATATAAAAATGTGGTTCTTGACGTCTTAGGTTTTTTTCGTATGATTGATCCAAACATCACAAAAAGAAAAAATCAATTTAATCGTTGTTGTATGTATTTAAAATTTTGTTTATGGTTTTATTATTTATATGGTTTTTGTATTTGCTCAATAATCTTGACAATGGAATCTGACAAATTCCGAAATGTCGATTATGTCTTGCAAAAATTACCAACATAAATAAATTTAAAACAGAAAAATAATTTTTTTGAAAATTATTCTATGAGAATATCATAGTTTTAATTAGTAAAGGAAATAACGACCTCGAGCTAGAATAAACCTACTTGAAATATTATATTTTAAAGGTCGAATAAAACAATTTTTATTTTTTCAATAAAAATTTTAATTCTGCTTGAAGATTCTTCTTGTCAAATTTTGAGATTCTGGGGTCTTAAGTTCCATAGTTATAAAAAAAAACAATTTTTCTATTTGTTACCCCTTTTTGCAACTTAAGAATCAAAATTTACAACCCCCTTTTCCTTTTTGCTGGAGAATCCTAGATTAAAAATTTCCAGTTTATAAAACCAACATTTTAGGAAATCGAAAAAGTACCAAATTACAATTTTTAACCCCCAATGTAAAGTCCCTAAAGTTTTTTTTTCGAAAATTGTTGTGCCGATGGAAGTATCTACATTTCAAAAATCAAATTTGTATGACCATTATTCTAGGAGATCGGAAAAGAACCAAAGTACACTTTTTTACCCTCTTAGAATCGAAACTTTCTTAAAAGTACTTTTTTAAGAATATTTTTTCGCTGGATGAACCATCATTTCAAATTTATATAATAGATAGAAAAGGTACCAAAGTACAATTTGTTTACCCCCTTTGTCCTATTTAAATAGGAATTTCTAAAAGGATTTTTTTTTTAAATGTTTTCTTCGCATGAAAATCAGACAAGTTTCTATGACCATTATACCAGGTGATAAAAAAGTACCCCTTTGTCAATTTTTTAACAAACTTCCCAGTCGGCAAAAATATCACCTCTGACATGCTGCTGACTCTCCTTTTATGAAATTGTGACAACTTCATACAATTTTTTCAAATGTCCCCAATGACATGTTAGCAGTTGGTCAGCGGTTGATTAAACGAATTGTTGGTGGCAACCGATACTGGTGGGAACTGCTGACATGTCATTGGGGACATCTGGGAAAATTGCATGAAGAGATCACCAATTTCATAAATGACGAATCAGCAGTATGTCAGTGGTGATTTTATTTTGCCATCGTGGTGGGATCCATACATTCGGCAAGGCCGAACTAACTTACTTGTTTATCTTCTTAAAAGTCTCTAGCCCTAGTCATAGTGAAAGCCCTATCCTATATAAATTAAAAATGGGATAAAAAATTCCTCAGTTATTTTTTTAAAATCGAAGATATTTTATAAAATTGCTTTTGTTTTAAAACTGTAAGGGTGGATTACTCAAAGCTCCGTTATAAAATAACTCTCCGATAATTTTAACTTTTCCATACAAATTTTGACATGAGGCTCCGTTAAATCGGCAGTTAGCAGCTAATTTTTCATTGAGTAATCCACCCTAAGAGAGAGAGAGAGCAAAATACAACTTTGTTTCTATACAATTTCATACTTTACAAAGTTGTATTAACCCGAGTAAAAATAAACATATATTACAATATATAACTTGATACAAACATAATAAATTATATATGATTATACATCCGTGAGATATTTTCTAAATTTTTTTAATGCAGTCATATGTAGTAATATATAATTGAATCATGATTCGGATTAAAAGGTGTACGGTTGATATAATTATATAAAATTACATGATGGTCAATACAAAATTTGTTTTTCTGTATAATTTAATATAAAATTATATATATCCTATTCTGTTCCATATATGACACTATATGTTTCCATTTAACCAACAATTTTCTAAGTTTTTAAGGCAAAGTATAAGAAACTTTTTAAAATGTTCCTAAACATTTCCTTGTTAGGGTTATGTATATCACCTATCTGGTTCGAAGCGTACCCGAACATTTTTTTGTTTAAGAAAATTATATGTTTGGTGAATGTATCGTTGACATATGGTGTAACTCAACCCAAACCAAAAAACACCAGAATTTTACATGTTTTTATGCAATTAGATCTAATTAGATCCACTAATATATGGCAATGTCTGGTCAAAACTCGGATGAAATCAAATCATATTTTATACAAATTGATCTTTTTTAATGCAAAAACATCCACCATTTTTCGGATCAAATTGCGTTTAATTATATATTGTATTACATATCAATATATATTGCACCATATAAAAATTTTTACTCGGGAAGCTCTACCTCTAAAACTTTTCTGTCTCGTGTGACCGCATCCTAAGGCTATTTTTTTATTTAAAATTTCCGATTCAAAGGACAATAAACTAAATACTTTCTTTTTAAAAAAGCTCAGCTGGGATTCTTTATAAAAATGTAGAAAAATGTTTAATGCTAAGTGCGAAGGACCATAAACAATCGTTTATAAAAATCAAAAGCTTTTTTTTTGAGTATCATTGCTACAAATTTTTGAGAAAACATTTTTTTTAAAGCTAAGCCACGACCCTATACAATTGTATCGAAAAAACCTTTAAAACTAGATCAAATCAAAATGTGGTCAAAAATAAGTTTAATCAGCCTAGTGCTAAGCGTGATTGATTTATAAAAAAAAGTCATATTATTACAAACCGACACCCACACAAATTTACTTACCCAAAGGAACGGTTGGTACATGTGGTGAAATTTCAGCTGGTTTTAAACCAGTTGCCAATGGTGTTTGTGGTCCATTTACCAATACTTCACCCAAATAGTTTAACAATTTTTGAGCACGATTTTGTGAGACACGGAATTTAAACAATTGAGGATGTTCATCAATGAAATAGGTATCCAAAACACCATGTAAGAATTTTTGATTTTCCAAAACGTTCAATAAAAATGGTATATTTGTTTTAACACCACGTATACGGAATTCACGTAAAGCACGATTCATTTTTGAGGCAGAACTTTGTAAATCACTGGCATGTGAAATAACTTTGACTAGCAGGGAATCATAATAGGGAGAGATGATAGCACCAGCAAAGGCAGAGGCACTATCCAAACGAATACCCATACCCTCACCCGAACGGAAAACTTCTAGACGACCAGTGCTGGGTTGGAAATCATTGGCAGGATCTTCAGTGGTAACACGACATTGTATGGCATAACCACGGGGCTGTATTTTATCTTGGGTATAACCTAATTCGGGTAAAGTCATACCTTCAGCAACACGAATTTGTGACTGTACTAAATCAATACCGGTAATTTCTTCAGTTACGGTATGCTCCACTTGTAAACGAGCATTCACTTCAATGAAATAGAAATTACCCGATTCATCACATAAGAATTCAACAGTACCGGCATTTTCATAACCCACATGTTTGGCTAGACGTACAGCAGCTTCGGTCATTTTATCACGTACCTCTCTAGGTAAACGAGGAGCAGGAGCAATTTCAACAACTTTTTGATGACGACGTTGTACCGAACAATCACGTTCATACAAATGCACTACATTACCAGCTTTATCACCCAACAATTGTACCTCAATGTGGCGTGGACGTTCAATAAACTTTTCAATGAACATGGCACCATTGCCAAAAGCTGCCTTAGCTTCAGAACTGGCACGCTCAAACATTTCTTCAACTTCATCCATTTTACGTACAACACGCATACCACGTCCGCCACCACCGTAGGCAGCCTTAAAGATAACCGGCAGACCATGTTTCTTACAGAATTCCATAGCTTCTTCTTTTGAGGTTACCGGACCATCTGTACCGGGTACAATGGGTACACCGGCCTCAATGGCGGCAACACGTGCCGCCACTTTATCACCCATCTGTTGTACGACTTTTGGGGAGGGACCAATGAATCGAAGACCAGCATCAATTACAGCTTGAGCAAAATCACTACGTTCCGATAGGAAACCATAACCAGGATGCACAGCATCCACATCATTTTCTTTACAGACACGTATAATTTCTGGAATGTTTAAGTAAGCCTCAACGGGTGGTAGACCTTTGCCCACCAAATATGATTCGTCGGCCTTTTGACGATGCATATGCATTTTATCTTGTTCCGAATACACAGCAACCGATTTAATACCCAATTCAGTACAGGCTCGGAAAACACGAATAGCAATTTCTCCACGATTTGCCACCAATACAGAACGTATTGGTTTATATTCAACCTAAGGGAGGGGAATATCAATCATATTCAGCTAGAATAAGTTATAAGAGATTTTGAAAGTTACCTGTGTGGAGTAGGCATTTTTATTGTATAAAAAAACACGGACTCTTGGTGTTGTCTGCCGCAGAGACTTAAAGGCCGTTTGGGCTGCTCCAAATAACATTTTGATGATTTATAATAAACTAAAAAGAAATGGAAAGAAAAAATTGTTTGTTATTATTTGTGAACTTCAGCGAAAAAACACAAGTAAGAAAATTATAATCAGTCAGGACCGACCATCCATATACACCCCTACACCAACACTCAAAAAATTATGTTAGTAAAATCAACTGAAAATGTCAGTTAAAATAACTACTTTGTAAGTTGTTTTGGGGTCAACTACTTTTTCAGTTAAATCAACTAACAATGTTAGTTATTTTAACTGACAAAAAACAACTGACTTATGTAGTAAAAATTACTTACATTTGTAGTCAAAACAACTAAAATGTTGTAAAAATAAAATAAACAATATATAATTTTTTTTTTTTTAAGTTTTTCAGAAAAAAAATTGAAGACCAAATTTTTTAATTTAAATTTTTTATTTTTTTGGAAAAAACTTTGAAAATTTTTCAGAGAAAAAAAAATAAAATTAACTACTTTAAATAACTGTTACTACATTACAGTACTTTTTTGTTAGTTATTCAAAAAAACGACTTAAAATAACTAACAGAAATAGTTATTTGATATTTTTCATACAAAAACAACTGACTTTGTAGTTGAAAACAACTAACTTCTGTAAAATATACAAACAACTAACATGTAGTAACTTACATAATTTTCTGAGTCACTCAAAAAATTATGTAAGTAAAATCAACTGAAAATGTCAGTTAAAATAACTACTTTGTAAGTTGTTTTGGGGTCAACTACTTTTTCAGTTAAATCAACTAACAATGTTAGTTATTTTAACTGACAAAAAACAACTGACTTATGTAGTAAAAATTACTTACATTTGTAGTCAAAACAACTAAAATGTAGTAAAAATAAAATAAACAGTATATTTTTTCAGAAAAAAAATTGAAGACCAAATTTTTTAATTTTATCTTTTTATTTTTTTGGAAAAAACTTTGAAAATTTTTCAGAAAAAAAAAAATAAAATTAACTACTTTAAATAACTGTTACTACATTACAGTACTTTTTTGTTAGTTATTAAAAAAAACGACTTAAAATAACTAACAGAAATAGTTGTTTGATATTTTTCATACAAAAACAACTGACTTTGTAGTTGAAAACAACTAACTACTGTAAAATATACAAACAACTAACATGTAGTAACTTACATAATTTTCTGAGTGAAGGTTTCCGAATAATAGGTACAAGTCCAAACATTTACCTATTCGATCTATTTTCCGTTAGATATTTATTAAGTGTATTTTTCGTTAGATCTTTATTAAGTGTAGAAAAGAAAAGTGCCACTCTCTCAGAGTGGCGAAGGTTAAAAAAAACTAAGAAGTTTTTTTTTGCAAATTATAACAATTAAAAAAATCTGCTGAAATCTGCACAAGATTATTTTGAAAATCTGCAAATTAATTTAAATTAAAAACCATTTTAAAGATTTTTTGACATAGATTTTCTTTTCAGTGTACAAATGCGTTAGGACTTGATCTACAATATATTGTATACTTTGTTTTCTTTTTTTTTATAAACAAAAAATTAAATGAAAAACAGTCACATGATCAATTTCGTTTTAATAAACGTGTTTCAATTTTGTTCGCATGTTAAGATATTGGCCTTAAATTGCATTTGTTTTTACTTGAACTTGAGACATGTTTGGAATTAAAAATTAACAGCCAAAATGTATTACATTTTTAACCGGTTTGAGTTGAATTCATGTTTAAAAGAAATAAGAGCGTATGAATAATTTTTAAACGTTTTTGGTACACTGCCTGCTTGTAAGATTGATATGAGTGCAAATATGGTAAAAAACGAACACAGAAAGAATTAAAACGAATTTGAATCAACAAAAATGCGGATTCAATAAATTTTTTCAATGAAATTCCTCTAATTATACCAATCATCAAATTGTAGGTGATTAATTGAATATTTTTTCAATCAAACATGTTTTCAATCAAACATTTTTTCGATTTTGATCACAAATTTGATAAATTTTTTATTTAAAGTCAATCAAAATAATGATTGATTTAACGAATTGTAAGCTTATGAAAAAAATTATCTTTTTTGCTTTCCAATATGTTGCCAACAAAAAACAAGTGGAAAAGTTAAATTCGACTTGGTCGAATCTATGAATACCCTCCAAAATGCCCTTTTTAAAATATATTAAATTTTCTAACGTGAAAAAAATAAAATTTTTGATTAGAAATCTTTTATTTTGTGTAAAAAAAACTTTTTTTTAATAATTTTGAAAAAAAAAAAATAATTTACCAAATGTTTTTTTGAGTGTAAATTTTTTTTTGAGTGTAAAATTTTTTTCGAGTGCATTTTTTTTTTGTTTAGACCAAAAATGCGTTGTAAAATATTTTTGTGACATACCAATGTTTTTAAAACATACACTAAAAAAAAAAAAAACTGTAATGTTAGCAAAAAAAGCTTGTAAACCTACACGAAAATTTGCTGATTTTGAACCCACAATTTTTTTGCTAAAGTTAGCAAAAATGTTTTGCCAAAAATTAGTTAACTGATTTTTTTTTTTATTTCGACTTAGTTCATACTTTGAGGACCCCATTGGGTTCGGACCCGATAGGTCCAGACCCCGATGGGCCTAGACCTAGTTGGGTTCCTTAAAAATCGTCATAGTTTTTGATCCAAAATTTTTGTCCGTTTCGCTCTATCGTTCTTAGTTTTTGAGATACGTGATTTTAGGGGACCACTGGGGTTTTGAGAATTAAAAAACTCGATAACTTCAAAAATATTACTCGGAGAGCTTTTGTTGGTTGGCGCTACAAAAATGCTTTTGGACTTTTTGTTGTGTCGGCAATATTTACCGAGATATGAGCATTTTAAAATTTTCGGAAATACTAACTTTTTTGGATCCAAAGTTAGGTCCCATTAGGGTCCACACATGTGAGGAGGACCCGCGAAAGTATGGAGATTCTAAGAACCAAAAATGCCCTCCATTTTGCTCTATCTGGCTTAGTTTCCGAGATAGCGCCATTTTAAGTTTTCTGAAAATAAAAAAAAAATTACCATTTATTTTTGCTAATGTTAGCAAAAAATCTTGTAAAAATGTTGTCAACTCAATTTCAAATTTAGCAAAAGAAATTAGTTCAAAGTTTGTTTAAAATTGCTAATGTGCTAAATGAAGTTAACAAGAATTTTTTGCTAACATGCTAATCTCAACTAAAAATTTGCTAAAAGTTAGCTAACTAGCATTACCAAAAAAAAATTATTTTTGCTAATGTTAGCAAAAAATCTTGTAAAAATGTTGTCAACTCAATTTCAAATTTAGCAAAAGAAATTAGTTCAAAGTTTGTTTAAAATTGCTAATGTGCTAAATGAAGTTAACAAGAATTTTTTGCTAACATGCTAATCTCAACTAAAAATTTTCTAAAAGTTAGCTAACTAGCATTACCAAAAAAAAATTAGTAAATCTACTAACGTATTTTTTTGAGTGTACCCTCCAACTACAGTATGGGGGTATACCCACTATACTTCAATGTGTAACGCATCAAAATATCGCCCCATAAAGTATATATGTATATTGATGATCAGTGATCGATTCTAAGACGTTCTAGCGATGTCCGTCCGTTTGTCCGTCTGTAGTTAACACGATTCAGTCCAAAATAAAAGACCTAGACTCCCGACGTTTGGCACGAATATGTCTTATATTTCTAGGCAGGCTAAGTTCGTAAAGGAGCAAAATCGGACCAGGGGGAAAAAGTTCCTCCTTGAAGAACTAAACCAACCTCTAAAAAATACCATATTTTTACATGATTTTTTGTGTTTTTGTTTAACAAATCCAACATTTTTATGCTACAAGAAGTTCAAAGTCCTGCATTTGGACCCACAGAATTAGAAAATGTAGTTTTTTCGGTCCGCCCCCCTTTTATGGGCGTGGAATACATTTGTTTTTAAATAATGATAAAAACATATTCGATAAGAAATGTGCCCCCCACAAAAAAAATGAAAACGGGCCTGCAAAAAAAAAATATATATTTGCATGTTGGAGGGTATAAAAGATTCGGAACAGCCGAATTTAACACTCTTATCGTTCGATTTACAATTGATCTATTTCGAATTACAATTGATCTTTTCGAATTACAATTAATCTATTTTGAATTACAATTGACATTTTCGAATTACAATTGATCTTTTTCGAATTACAATTGATCTTTTTCGAATTGACCTTTTCGAATTACAATTGGAATTTTCAAATTACAAATGGAATTTTCAAATTACAAGTAGAATTTTGAATTCCAATTGATCATTTTCGATTTACATCTGTAAATGGTGCAAATACAAATTTAGTTTTTAATCGCAACATTCTTACAAATTTTCGACGCCATATTGAATCCGCCATTTTGAATATTGTTTTTTAAACATTTTGGAAATTTTTGACCCCTTAAACTTCAAGATATCAATTTTTAGCACCCTAAGACAAGTGGAAAGACAGTTGGCCAGCAAATTCCTTCTGTGTGGACTTTTGTGGTATGGTTTAAACACATTTATTTTCTATAAATTAAGTCTTCTATAAAATAACAATCCTTTAAATAAAACTATTGAATTGCGTCAATTACGATAACTATTCTGGACACACCTTTTAAATTAAATTTGTTTACACATAAACAATCACATCAGTAAATATTAAACAAAAGCAATTCTTCGAAAAGTTATTAAGAAAGAAAAAAAAATACTTAAAGATAAAATAAATTCAAGTGGATAATGGAGAAATTGCAAAAAAAATTGTGTAGTAATATTTATACATGTCCATTAAGGTACACTCAAAAGGAAAAAAATCGGTTTGAAAATCTGAAAAACGCCATGGTTGAGATCTTTTTTGACACCTGTCATAACTGTCGTGTCTTTATTAGTCTGTGACCTTATTTTGGCCGAACTGTTCCTTCGGACTTTAAAAATTTTCAAACTATTTGCAATACAAACAAATTAAAAAAAAATTTTCGACTCCTAAAAAATTTCGAATTTTAACAAATCTTTCTACAAATTGTCAGATATTTTTTTTGAGTGTATAAAAATCACACGATATACAATGGGTTAAATTATGTGTCATTTTATAATTAAAATGCGTTGTTTTATAAAGTTTATTATTAAAATATATTAAATTTACACTTTAAATTATATTTATTAAAACTTTAATTAAGTTTTAGCTAAATTAATTTAATTTTAGTATTAGTGATTTAAAATACACTTAAATAAACATTTAGCTAAATAAACGTTTATTGGTGATAATTATAATTTATTTAAGTATTTTAAATGTTTGCAGGTTTCGCCGGTATTTATTTAATATTTTTTTTTAGATTGTTTATTTACTTAGACTTGTGTTCATTAAAAAATGAATTGTTGATTTGCACATTAGCGGTATTCAGAGTCTTACTAGCCGTGGTACTATTTTTTTTTATAAATACTTTCGTATATGTGAAAATGTGCACTTAAAGTAAAATATCTGTCCAATGAGCAGAAATATAAGAAATATATGCTGAAAATATATCGAATTTAAGCGATATGTGAAATTTTCTAACTTCATCAGCTGTTCTTTTGCCACAGTACTACGGCAAGTGCTCTTCATTGTGAATGCCTCTATTATGTCTTTCATAAAAAAATTAAAAAAAGTAAAACAGATAAAGTATTTCATTGATGTTTTGTCAAGGTTTAAGAATTTTAAGTTTAATGAACGACAAATACAGAATAAAAATAATATAATTTAGTATGAGATCAAATTATTACACGCAGAGAAAAAACTTGTTAAAAAGCGTTATGATCATGCGTTTTTGTGCATTTTTCGACCTTTAATTGTGCGTTTTTGCTGACTGCGAATATTTTTTTAAGGCTAGCAACATTTAGGGCGGATTGCTCAATGAAAAGTTAGCTGCTAACTGCCGATCTAACGGAGCCTTATGCCAAAATTTGTATGAAAAAGTTAAATTTAACGGAGAGTTATTTTATAACGGAGCATTGAGTAATCCAGCCTTAGAAGTAATGTATTAACTTTTGTAATAAAAAGGCACCAGAGAAAAAATAAAAAAAATATGTTTCATAACCTCATTTATTGGCTCAAATCGATTTGAGCGAGTCGCTCCCGACCTTCCAAAAATCTTTAAGGCCTTAAGAATTTATATTCCGCAAAACAAAAATTATTGGCTAAAAATTTTCAATTAAATTTATTGATCAACAAAATTTAAATGAGTCAATCAATGTTTTGATTGAAATTTTTGTTATGTTCTTTAACTGACGAATTACAAATTTTCAACATACCAGATTTTTTTCGCTTTAATTTATTCCAAAATATACAAAATAATCGGGGTTTACTTTTTTATTGTTGGCAACATCTTAGAAAGCAAAAAAGATGAATTTTTTGATAATTTTGTCATAAGCTTACAATTCATTTGTTGAATCAATCATTATTTTGATTGACTATAAATAAAAAATTGATCAAATATTTGATCAAAATCGAAAAAATGTTTGATTGAAAAAATTTTCAATCAATCACCTACAATTTGATGATTGGTATAACAATTTTTTTGATTGGAGGAATTTCAATCAAAAAGTTGATTGAATCCGCGTTTTTGTTGATTTAAATTCGTTTCAAATTTTTTCTGTGCGCTTCAAGAGTTGCAAAAATCCAAACGTTTTTGGTAAAACGTCCTAATAAATATACTTTTTTATAAAAAAAAATTGGGTGTTTTTCTATTTTTTCCGCGATATTTTTTTAAAGTAATTTTTTTTATCATTTTATTTTCAACATTTTTTTTTCAAATAAAGTTTTTTCCAATATTTTTTTACAGTATGGAGGATATCATTGCATTCGTATAGACCGAAATTAACTTTTTTATGTGTTTTTCGATATTTTGGGATCATGAAATGATCGGTACAAACATTTCAAAAGGTAAAACAAGATGAAAAAAAATAAACATATGGTTCATGATTACTTTTTTGACATCTGTCAGAAGTGTCGCATCTATTAATAGCTGTTTTTTTTTCTAACGTGTACAATAGAGTGGCATTTTTTTATATGGCAATAAAGTTTTTCTTTGGATTTTAAAGGCTTCGACCACAGACTAATACAGACTCGACATAAGTGACAGGTGTCAAAAAAGTATTCTTGAAGCATATGGTTAATTTTTTTAAATTATTCTACGAATTGGGTTAGAAAGAGAAAACTGATATAACGCGCCATAAAAAAAATGGATGCCAGATCGGTTTTTGTTGTTTCACTCACTCCTAAGTCGTAGAAAGTGTTGCCATGTTAGCGTAAAACGGACTAAAAACCGCTGTGTTTTCTCCTAAAATCGCTTAGTTTTTCCCCATTTTTTCTTATAAAACTCTACTGTCGAGTCTGTATTTAGTCTGTGCTTCGACACTATGTTGGAGTACTTTGTACTATATAGTACAATCTCTAAAAATAGAGATACCATCATACAAAAAATGTGTAAGTGCGAAAGAAAAAAGGAACGAAATCCACTTTCTGGCACAGAGCACTCCGTTATTGTGAATTAAGCTTAAATGTACTTCCGACCTAAAACTTATGTGGTAAAAATTCGGGTCCAATCGGACTAAGTTTTTTAAAATTAAAAAAAAAAATATATATGTCAATCGATATATCATATTTATTAGTTTTGATACGCTGAACACGATTAGTATGCTATTTACATATACCCCGAAATCCATATAAATTTGGATTTCAAATCCAATTAAAATCTATACCGTTTACATATGCTTTTTTGACATTTAGCGGGATTTTGTTTGTACTAACTCTTGTTAGTGAGAAAATTACCCAATTTTATAAATATTTCTAAAAACAATGATTTTTCTTTGCCGGAGCCAATATTTTCAATCCCACTAGTATATGTTGGGACCACAATATCAAAAAATGTGTTTTTATATAGAGCTGCTTCTTTAAATGCAAGAAAATTAACATTTTTGCCAAGTTTGGGGCCGCCACCATTGAGTGTTTTTCTTTGTTAGGAAGACCAAATTGGTCTACTAAATTGTGCGTTTACCATTTGCAATGGTAAATTTTAAATGAAACATTGTTAAACATTGTTTTTATTAATCTTTTAATAGTTTTTAAAAAATAAATTTTAATTGTTTTTTTTATTTTATAAAAAACAACAACAGCTGATAAAAAAATCGTGTGCAGCGTTGCAAAAAGCATTAGGGATGATTATTTTGGGAAAAACCATAGTTGTACAATTAAGTAGTAGAAATTTTTTGGGATTTTGAATTGCGATTTTACGATTTTCCCAAAATCCAAGTTTTTTTTTGTATGTGATTTGACATTTGAAATCCAAAAAAGTAATGGGATTTACTTGGATTTTCATTGAAATCCCATTTTTTTGGATTTCGAGGTATATGTAAATGGCATATAACAAAAATCAGTCGAACGGTTTTCAAGATATCTCAATTTAAAAAAAAAAAACCTAAAAATTTATTTACTTTGACCCTTTCATAATACTTGAGACACTCTTTCACTTATACTTATTTTGAGCCAAAACCGATAATTTTTTACCCGTGGCGCCCTCTTAGCAAAGTTTTTGATTTTTAAAAAAAATGTCCACCAAAATTTTGAATTTTTGAAAAATTAAAAAATATGTAAAAGAAAATATCTTGCGATACATTATCTTATATTTATTAATATTGATATGCTAAATATAAATTTCAAAAAGTTTTTGAAATCGATCGAACAGTTTTCGAGGTATCGCCATTTGATAGTTGTCAAAAAAATTTCCAAAAATGTCAGTGTTTTTCTACGTTTCCTAGAAATTGAGACAAACTTTCATTAAAACTAAATTTAAGCCAAATCAGAACATTTTAACCCATGGCACCCTTCGATTAAAGTTTAGAGTTGCTGATGCAAATTTTCTAAATCACAGAAAAAACCTGCAATTTTTTTGAAAATTTCAAGTGGCGATATCTTAAAAGTCGTTAGACCGATTTTAAACATTTTTTGATATTTGCAAGACACATATTTAGTTTATTTGTTTTTTGTAAAATCCATAACTTTAATCGCCTTTAATTCAGTTGGCCTGAAATTTTGGAAAAATCAAAAGTTGAAGAAAAAATGCGACTCTATAAATTTTCCTATACAAATTTGACCTTCAAAAAATTATACAGGCTGACAAAATTAAAAAAAGTAGAAACCCCAGGACAAGAGTATACTTGTCTAAGGATTTGAGTTGCGCGAAAGCTGAATCTGATCTCAGATTTTTTTTTTTTTTTAAATTTATGCTAATACATCTCGAAAACCTGATTTAATCTATGGATTAAAAATTTGTTGGCCTGTGTTATGTACTGCAAGTACGGTCCAATTTATAGGGGATAATTTATGCGCTTAAAAATGTTGTGGAAAATTAAATAAACAAAATATATAATTCGATAACTATATTCTTTATAAGCTCTGTTATTAACTTGTAATATCATCCGCTGAAAAGTAATCAAAACAGTTTTTGTATTAAATTTGTTAAATCACGATTTATTAGTCAGTAATAATTTAATTAACAGATTTGTAATTTAAAACGATTGTAATACAAAATAATAATAACAACAATTTATACACTCACAAAAATAAATATTTTAAAATAAAATTTTAAAACGTAAATTGAAAAAAAAAACTTTCTCAGAGCAAGCACGGCATGGTAGACGGTTTCCAATTAGAACGAAATCGCGGAAAAAACACTTACACTAATTGGCCAAATTTTTGGTAAAAATACAACTCATCAAGACTTTTGCGTAATTTAACCAAGTTTTTGTTCTAAAAACAAAAACTTGGTTAAAAATAAATATTTTAAAATATTTAAATTACGCAAAAAGTATTGATGAGTTGTATTTTTACCAAAAACTTGGTTAAATGTGTAAGGGTTCTTTGCGTCTACGTTAGCTCTCTTACTTACAAAGTAAAAGACAATTCACACCAAAGCAAGATCTCGTATAAACGAGATTTTGTTCAAAATCTTGGTTATTCTACAAGTTTTTATAAGATTTCCTATACAAAAAAAATCTCGTACTAGGAGATTTTAGAGAAAATATCGATAAATTCAAAAATATAACACTGCTTTTTTTTTAGTTTGCAGCAAAGAACCACTCTGTGCCAGTAAAAGTTAAAATTACAGTAAATACTAATTTAGGGCGGACATACATTTTTGTGTGTGACGGTGTATTTAAAGATCATTCGGCACAGTCAAATATAAATACATTCATTATTTTTGAAAATTTGTGATTTTTATTTTTAATTAATTTTAAAGCTTCTATATCTTTCTATAACAGACGATCCCCTTCTTTAAAATAGCGGTCAAATAAACAATTTTAAATAAATTATAATTTTTTTTAACTATCTAATTGATGACTTGTATTTAAAAAAAATCAGGTTTTTTCCATTATACTTTGGCTAGACATGACAGTCATAAAAAATGTAGATAAGTTTTTTCATATGTAGTAATAATGAACTTGTTTTTGAAATACAGAGTAATGCCAACGGTATTTATTTGTCAAAATCGATGAAGAGAAAGCCCAAAAACGTATTTTTTTGATAAAACAAAATTTTTGTCCTCGAGCACAAAATAAAAGCATTTTTATTTATTTATTTATTTATCAAGTTGGCAATCGATACCCTCCTAGCATAACAGTATTTGGCTATTGTGCCGCAACCAATAAAGATATAAACATTTTTAACAGCGTTTATGAAATGATATAGCGTGTAAAATTCTCAAGTTTGGTTGTATTTATCTCTGCTAGAGGTCGCTGTAGTTTAGCTAAAACCAAAATTAACAAATAAAAAACAAAAAAATTATATTATATAATTAACTTTTATAAAAAAAAAAAATGTTGTATTCGACATTTATATTATTATATTTTGAGTAGGTTTATTCTAGCTCGAGGTTATTATTTCCTTTACTAATTAAAACTATAATTTTCTCATAGAATAATTTTCAAGAAAATTAGTTTTATACCCTCCACTCTAGTGATAGAGGGTATATACACTCAAAATAATCACTCTGTTAAATTACAGAGATACTCTGCTGAGCCAGCAGAAAATACCATAGATTTCCAACCAGCAAGATTTTTTGTTATTTTACGAAGAAAACTCTGTAAAATGATTTCGATAAAAAAAAAATGTAGATTTACAGAATTATCTGTAAAATGTTGATGAAAGCGACCAGAATTTTACCAGGAAGCATGGATAGTAATAACTTGACACAAAATAAAGTCAAATGCTATAATTTAAATGCGCCCGCTTAAATGTTTCGCACGCGAATATTTAACTTTGTAGAAATTATTTATAAACTCGCTGGATGTTCTCACGGTTTTTTTTAAATAAACTTCTCATCTTCAGTTCCACATTTGAGCGGGGTCATTCCAGTAAACACTTTTATAAAATTAAAGGGAAATCGTTTAAGAATGCCTTGACTTTATTGTATATCTTTTAAATGCGCTTGATATGGCTTTTACACAATGGTCCCTATATGATTCCTGATAAATTTCTCCTTCCTTAATGTGCAAGTTGTTTTGACAATTGGGAAATGCCATCATGTAAATTTGCCCGCTTTAATGCTTCCAAATTGTAAATTAACTTTTTTTTTGTGAAAATTACGAGTTCCTTCAATTTTGCACTACACCTCGTAAAATTTAGCATATTTTATTGCATTTTAAGAAGTTTTTTAAAGAGGGGTTGAAATACTTGGACGTTTTTTAAAGAGATTTTAATTTGAAAACTGTATTACAGAGTAATAGTAAAATTACAGATGAAATTTAGTATTTTGGTTACGAGAAAAAACAAATTATTTTTCTAAAATCTGTATTTTAACAAAAAAAGCCCTATTTATTATCTTTAAAATAGAGATTACAAAGAAAAAAGTAAAATTACAGATACAATTTTGTTTTTCGGTCACAAGAAAATACAAAGTATTTTCTTTAAATCTGTATTTCGGCAGATAACTTTGTCAAATATCTGTCGAATTGAGATTACAGTCATTTTACAGAGTATTTAACAGAGTAATTATTTTGAGTGTATAAGTTTATCATTCCGTGTGTAACACCTCGAAATATTGGTCTAGGACCCCTTAAAGTATATATATTCATAATCCTCGATCGATTCTAAGTCGATCTAACGATTTTCGTCCGTCTGTCTGTCCGTCTGTAGAAAACACGCTAACTTTAGAAAGACTTTACGGAGGCTTCTGAAGTTTGGCATATGCATGTATATGTTGGGCATTTACCTGGTCAGGTTGGTATTGCAATCCAGCGAAATCGGTCCAGTGGTTCAAAAGTTATAAGCAAGAGACTGAATTTCGGCAAGGGATTTTCGTGAATTTACGAGATAAAACACACGCCAACTTTCGAAAAGCAGTTCTGAGGATGCTGAAGCTTGGCATATGTATTTGTCGTTCTCCTGGTCTAGTTTGTATTGAATTTTAGCCAAATCGGTCTAGTGGTTCAAAAGTTACTAGCAAAACCGTGAATTTCAGATTAGGTTTACCTTAAATTCAAGTGTTGAACCTGTTTAACATGTTTTAAAAACATTGTAAGTCACAAAAATATTTTACAACGTATTTTTGTCACTCAAAAATATTTTTACACAAAAAAAAAAATACACTCGAAAAAAATTTTACACTCAAAAAAAATTGTACACTCCAAAAAAATTTAGTAAATTAATTTATTTTTTTAAATTACTTAAAAAAAAGTTGTTTTGCACAAAATAAAATATTTCTAATCAAAAATTTTATTTTTTTCGATTTACTATCACTTAAAAAGGGCATTGTGGAGGGTATTCATAGATAGATTCGGACAAGTCGAATTTAACTTTTCTACTTGTTTGGTTTTAAATTTATTAATTTTGGAAATTTTTGCAAGACTTAATCGACACGTGTTTTGGAATTTGTCAGATTCCATTGTCAAGATTATTTAGTAAATATAAAAACCCTATACTACAAGTAGCAAAGGGGATTTAAATGCAGATTGTTAATGTTCAAACTAAAATATTGATACATATTTGACTCTACTACCATTGGGAATTAGAAGACGAAAATTGTACCATAGTTTACAAAGATTTTGATCTACGACATGTTGCATTCATTTTCCATGTAAAATCTAACGCTGAATCTGAAAATCCACTCCAAAGTTTCAAACGTAGAACAGTTTTTGAGATATTGCCAACTTTTCAAATTTTCATCTTTTTAAAAAAGTGGTTTTACTTAAATTAAAATATCTCCGGAACACATTGATGGATTTCATTGTTTTTGGTTTTAAATTAAAGGTAGTTTATAGTTATCTATCAACCTCTTATACAACATTTTACAATCTAATTATCGGCTTGGAAGCTATTACTCGATATATCGACAATTTTACTTCAATTTTAGCGATATTTGTGAAAAAAACAAATTCTATTCTAAATTTAAAAATTAAAAAATTTAGTTCTCTCTTTACAGTTCAAGTCTGATCTATTACCAAGAAAATAAGACCGTTTTTAATTGTATAAGTTAAAAATTGTATAAGTTACATGCATTTGAGTAAAAATGCGAAATTCAGTTTATATACATTTTTAGTTTATTGAGTGTAACACCAGTTTACAAATTTTTAAATATTGTTCGATTCACGATATTTAACATTTATTTTTCATGTTAAATCGCGCGCTGAATCCGAAAATGAAGTCATGGGGTATTAACTAGAGTTGTCAGTCGATTAAGAATAATTCGATTAATCGATCAAACAAAACCCAACTCTTGTTCGAATAATTCAAAAATGACGATTTTAAAATAACGAATAAATCGAATAATTAATGTCGATTAATCGAACAATTTTTTTTTTTAATTAAAAAATTAAATAAATGCTTAGAATTTGATTTATTCTCATAAATTTTGAAAGATTTTTATACAAAATGTAGGAAAGTTAAACTATATATTAGAGCCATAGCCCTGGATAGCACATCCATTATAGAATTAGGGGGAGTTATCAAGTTTTTAATAAATAATTTAGAAAAAATTAATAATTCTTTTGCATCAGACTTACTAAAACGTATTAAAATAAGAATTAATGAGAGACGTATAAAAGTGTTAAATACGTTAATAATTTTTCTAAATTCTGGAAATTTTCCGAGCAATGAAAGTTTCTTAAAATATTCTCCAAAAAGCGAAACAAAAGAATATGCAAATAAATTATACTCCAGATTATTTTATGTTGAAGGCAATCACAATAATTCAGATAAAAGTACTGAAATAGAGGAAGTTATTAGTAATGAAAATAATAATCTTTTATGCGAGTTAAATAATTCAATTCAAAGTATTAAAAATTCAGAAAATAAAAAGGACTTTAGCGATATATCAGACGATATGGTATATTTGGCAAAATCTGAAAAAAGAACAGAAAAAATAGATAAACTTTTTTATGCTCTTTTTACTTTATCACCTACTTCAACAATTAGCGAAAGAGTGTTTTCAAAATTTAATTTAATAAAACCAAAAATCGTTTGAAAGTAAAAAAATTAAGTTAACTTTTATAATAATTTTTTTATTCGTTATTCTCTTCGATTAATCGAATAAATTTTGATCTTTAATCGTTTGATCGAACGAGGAAAAACAATTATTTGAATTATTCGAACAAAGTTGAAAGTCGAATAATTGACAACTCTAGTATTAACTATGGCATGCTAACGATTTTGTTCAAATTCTGCTTAATTTTTATTAAAAAAAAAAAAAAATTATTCGAATTTTAAAATATTATATTTTGAGTAGGTTTATTCTAGCTCGAGGTCATTATTTCCTTTACTCTGAAACAGAAAAATAATTTTCTTAAAAATATCATAGTTTTAATTGAAATCATAGTTTCAATTAGTAAAGGAAATAATGACCTGGAGCTAGAATAAACCACTAAAAAAAGTCGGTAAAAGTAAAAGGTATTAAAAATATTTTCATTAGACAAATTTGTATTTAAAATTAAACACTCATTTTTTATCAAAAAAAATGTTTCTTTGACAATATCATGATAAGTAAAGAAATGTGACCTCGAACTAAAGGAATCTTTCTCAGAATAATAATTTATAGACCAATAATAACAGTTTTTAATAATTTTACAATTAAAACAGAATTTAAAAAAAAAATCGCTAAATATTTAAAAATCGCTAATTTGTTAACATTACTTTAACATGTTCAAAAAGACGAGCCCCTCTATGTATTTTATACATATGTATAGTATATTTTGTATATTGTTTTATTTTTTTCCATTCTTGTATGTCTCATGTTATCAAAAAAATTAACATAAATTTAAACTGAAATATTTTTGAACTTTGGACTTTATTTGCACGATTTTTAAAATATGGCGCGTGTTTTTTTTTTTTTTTTTAAAGAGAACAATAAAAAAATATTTTTTTTTTATTAATATACAAAAAAAATATTTTATTTTTTTAACAAAAAAGAGAAAATTATAATTTAAGCAAATAAAAAAAACAGTTAAAGATGTGTCAATCATATAAACAAATACTGACAAACAAAATTTACCCAACATGTTTGAAATCTAATTGTTTCATAACGAATTCAGGATACTCTACAAAGATTTGAAAAAAAAAAACACTTAAAAACAGAAACTTGGAAAAGTTTCTTAAAAATCCCAACAAACAATTGTGTAAAATTAGCAAACAATCTACTAAAATTTTCTCAAAAATATTTTTTTCAATTTAGCAAACCAAATCAGTAAAATTACAGACATTTTTTTTTTGTCATTTTCTTAAGCTGAAAAGTTGTTAGAGGTGAATATAAATGAATATTTTTGTTTAAACATTAGCGGTTTGTCATTTAAATTCACTTTGCTACTTGCTGAACTGGGTTTTTATATTTGCTAAATAGTCTTGACAATGGAATTGAGAAATTCCAAAACACGTGTCTACTAAATCTTGCCAAAATAACAAGCATAAATAAATTTAAAACAGATTTTTTTTTTTTGAAAATTATTCTTTGAAAATATCATAGTTTTAACTAGTAAAATAAATAATGACCTCGAGCTAGAATAATTCTACTCAAAATAATAAATTATGGTTTAAATTGTATTTCGGCATGTAAAGTTCAATTCTGATTTATTACGAGGAAAATAAGAGTTTTTTTAATAAAATTTTTTTGACAGATTTTATTAAAAAAACCTCTTATTTTCATCGTAATAAATCAGAATTGAACTTTACATGCAGAAATAAAATTTAAAACATTGCTATAAGTTGATTATGTATGAAATTTTTGTTTTAACATAAGCAATTTGTCATTTAAATTCACTTTGCTACTTATAGCATTGGGTTTTTATATTTACCAAATAGTCTTGAAAATGGAATCTGACAAATTCCGAAATACGTAACAATAAGTCTTGCAAAAATTACCAGCATAAATAAATTTAAAACAGAAAAATAATTTTCTTGAAAATTTTTCTATGATAATATCATAGTTTTAACAAGTAAAGGAAATAATGACCTCGAGCTAGAATAATTTTACTGAAAATAATAAATTATGGTCTAAATTTTATTTCTGCATGTAAAGTTCAATTCTGATTTATTACGAAGAAAATAAGGGGTTTTTTTTAATAAAAAATTTTTGACAGATTTTATTAAAAAACCTCTTATTTTCTTCGTAATAAATCAGAATTGAACTTTACATGCAGAAATAAAATTTAAAACATTGCTATAAGTTGATTATGTATGAAATTTTTGTTTTAACATTAGCAATTTGTCATTTAAATTCAATTTGCTACTTATAGCATTGGGTTTTTATATTTACCAAATAGTCTTGACAATGGAATCTGACAAATTCCGAAACACGTAACACTAAGTCTTGCAGAAATTACCAGCATAAATAAATTTAAAACCGAAAAATAATTTTCTTGAAAATTATTCTATGATAATTTCATAGTTTTAATTAGTAAAGGAAATAATGACCTCGAGCTAGAATAATTCTACTCAAAATAATAAATTATGGTTTAAATTGTATTTCGGCATGTAAAGTTCAATTCTGATTTATTATTATTTCGGCATGTAAAGTTCAATTCTGATTTATTACGAGGAAAATAAGAGTTTTTTTAATAAAATAAATTTCTGACGGATTTTATTAAAAAAAACTCAAATTTTCTTCGTAATAAATTAAAATGGAACTTTAAATGGAGAAATAAAATTTAAAACATTGTTAAGAGTTGAATATGTATGAATATTTTTGTTTTGACACTAGCGATTTGTCATTTAAATTCACTTTGCTACTTGTAGTATTAGATTTTTATATTTACTAAATAGTCTTTACAATGGAATCTGACAAATTCCGAAACACGAGCTAGAATAATTCTACTCAAAATAATAAATTATGGTTTAAATTGTATTTCGGCATGTAAAGTTTAATTCTGATTTATTACGAGGAAAATAAGAGTTTTTTTAATACAAATAATTTCTGACGGATTTTATTAAAAAACAAGTGAGAGTGTTAAATTCGGCTGTGCCGAATCTTTTATACCCTCCAACACGTAAAAAAACAGGGGCGTCTTTTTTTTTTTTTTTTTTGGGGGGGGGGGGGGGTAAAGTTGGTTGGACACAACCTCCCTTGATCCAACTGCAAGACTATGAACTTCTTTTGACATAACAATGTTTCGTTTGCTAAGCAAAAGTACAAAAAACCTTTAAAAAATTGCTTTTTTTAGAGTTTTTTTTAGTTCTTAAGAGGGGAACTTTTTTCCCCCTGAACCGATTTTGCCCATGTTCGAACTTAACCAGCCCAATACCATGAGACATCTTCGTGAGAAATTTCAGGAGTCTAGCGCTTTTACTTTGGACTGTATCGTGTCTTCCACAGACGGACGGACGGACGGACAGACGGACATCGCTAGAATGTCTTAGAATGGATCACTGATCAATAATATATATACTTTATGGGGTCCTAGACCGATATTTCGATGCGTTACACACGGAATGACAAAGTGAGTATACCCCCATACTGTGGTTGGAGGGTATAAAAAACTCAAATTTTCTTCGTAATAAATTAGAATGGAACTTTAAATGGAGAAATAAAATTTAAAACATAATATCATAGAGTTGAATATGTATGAATATTTTTGTTTGAACATTAGCGGTTTGTCATTTAAATTCACTTTTCTACTTGTAGTATTGGGTTTTTATATTTGCTAAATAGTCTTGACAATGGAATCTGACAAATTCCAAAGCACACGTCGACAAAGTCTTTCAGAAATGACGAGCATAAATAAACATAAAACAGAAAAATAATTTTCTTAAAAATTATTCTATGATAATATCATAGTTTTAACTAGTAAAGAAAATAATGACCTCGAGCTAGAATAAACCTACTCAAAATATGATATTTTAAAGGTCGAATAAAACAATATTTTTTTTAATAAAAATTAATCGAAATTTAAAAATCGAAACATCAATTTATTAATTTTGATGCTCTGAATACAAAAAAAAATTTAAATCGGTTGAACGGTTTTCGAGATATCTCTATTTGAAATTTGCCAAAAAAATGTGTTTTTCCTACGTTTACGACTTAAAAAAAATCAAAATTTCTTTCCCTGGACCCTTTTATAAAGCTTAAGACAACCTTTTCTTAAAACTTAATTTGAGCCAAATTCGATAATTTTAACCCGTGGCGCACTTCGATCAAAGTTTGTAATTTTTGAAAAATATTAACAAAATTTTTAAATAAAATTTAAAATGAAATGAAAGTTTGCCTCAAGCTCAACGAAAGAGAAGAAAAATTATTATTATTTTTTTTAAATTTCTTGAGAATGGAAAAAAGCCGCAATTTTTTTGCAAATTTCACTATAGCAATATCTCAAAAACCGTTCGACCACGTCAAAATTATTAAATAAATATCGCAAGATTTTTTTTTTTAATTTTCTTTAAGAGTTTTTAAGAATCCAAAACTTTGATTGCCGGACGAAGGGTATTAATTTAATCAGATTGGCCTCAAATTTGTACCACATAATTTTTAGGTTAAGTAGAATCAAATTTTTCCCGTAAACTTGGAAAAATCGAAACTTAAAGAAAAATGCCTATTTAGTTTGGGTGTTGCAAACTCGAAGTAAAACGTATAATTTCCACTACTAATATGTTTGTTGTGTAGAGTGCATGCATGCGAATATATGTATTAAATATTTGAATGCTTGTGGGTGTATTAAAATTTTTTTATAATCTAATAAACTGACAGATTATTTTTATTAATTTAATATAATTATTGTTTATATGTACAATGTAAATAAATAAAGTTTATCTTTAAATTATAGCGAATTTTGACGATTCAATTAAATTTATCAACAAATTAAAATTTTTGTTTAATATTTGTAGCCACAATTTTAGGTAATAATTACATCCCTGTTTTTCAATCAACTACAGTTTCAGTAAAAATAACTTAAAAGTGTAGTTGTTTTAACTGTTAAAAAAATTTGACTTTTGTAGAAATACACGAATCAATAAATTAAGATTAGAAAGCATATTTTTGCATATTATGATTGTAAATATTTGCAACTTTTAAATGCTTTTTTTGCATATTTTGGCATCAGTTTGCTAAAACGCAAATGAATTTAATTTTTTTAAAGTTATTTTTATTTTTTTTTGAAAATATGGAATTTTTTTTGGTTTTAAATGTTCTTTTATAATCGACCCTAATTTCTTAAATTTCTTTTTATAAAGTGATAAATAAAATAATACGCAAAATTAATAAAAAAAACAACTACTTAAACTAACTGTAACTGTTTTAAGTTGCTTAAAAAAAACAACTACATTTGTAATTCAAATTAACTAACAACACCGTCCAACAGCCAATATTAAACATGAACCGGATGATATACGTCTGAAAGAAGAGACCAATGGAGTAAAACTGCATTTACAGTTTTTCACTTCGTGATACTATTTTCTATTAAAAGGACTTCAACATTTTGTAAAATATTTGTGAAATATTTGTACTTGTCCTATGATGCCATTTGCTATCATGGGAAAAGAGGATGATTTCCCCTAATTTTTCCATTTTTTTATTTTGCCATATTAGGATAAAAGGATGTAAATAAAGTCCTTTCACAACTTTATCAAAATATTTTGTTGAAAATTTTGAATGTTATTGAAGGATAAAGGTTTGAAAGGACGTAACTTACCTTCTTTTTCCTAACATGTAAAAATAACAAAATAGGAAAACTAGGGGAGATTCTCCTCTTTCATTTGCTAACACTAGTGGCATCCTAGGACAAGTACAAATATTAAAAAAATATTTTATAAAATGTAATCCTCTAAAACTTTGAAGTCCTTTTAAAAGGAAACAGGATCACGAAATGAAAAACTGTAAATGCAGTTTTACTACATTTAGTCACTAGTTATATTACTAGTATATTATCCAGTTCGTGTTTAACGACCATTTTTCATTTTTGTCGAACGGTGTAATAAGAAAAATATAGTAATTGTGAAACTTTTCAGAATGAATGGAGGCTAAAGTTTCTTAGTTAAATTTCTCCTTTTGCACTTGAAAGGGTTAATAATTTTGTGTTCATGGTTATTAGATGTTTATTACTTGTTTATTGAACTACATATTTTTGTTTGTAATTCATTTTTCAATACAAAATTGCAAAATTTGTAACTGATTTTTGTTATTTCAAAATAAAAAGTGAATGGAGAACGTAATAATTTTAAAGCATTTATAAATTAATGAATAACATTAGCAGTATTCATTAAAAAATGCAGAAGTGTTAAATTCAGCGTTGCTGAATCTTTTGATACATTAAAAAAAAATCAAAAATTTTTTGATTATAAAAAAATTCAAGCGAAATGCAATCTATTTCACTTTTACTCTTTTCTATGACCAGATCATAAGCTCATACTAATACAGACTCGAGATAAGTGACAGCTGTCAAAAAAGTAGTCTTTAACCTTACGGATAATTTTTTAAAATTATTCTACGAATTAGGTTAGAAAGAGAAAGCTAGTATAACGCGCCATAAGAAAAATAGATGCCAGATCGGTTTTTATTGTTTCACTTACTCCTAAGTCGTAGAAAGTGTTGCCATGTTAGCTTAAAACTAGCTAAAAACCGTTCTGTTTTCTCCTAAAATCGCTTAGTTTTTCCCCATTTTTTGTTATAAAACTCTACTGTCGAGTCTGTATATAGTCAGTGTCATAAGGGTGAAACGAGAAAGTTTCTGCCGAAAATAAATAAAGCAGTCAGCAAAAAAAAAACACCTCCATAAAATTTTTCCAAATTTCCCCAAGGGAAAGGTAGCAGTTGCTTAGCGTTTTCTGAAAGCAATATCAGATGTCAGCAATTTTATAGAGGGAGGTCAGAAGCACAGACTATATACAGACTCGACAGTAGAGTTTTGTAACAAAAAATGGGGAAAAACTAAGCGATTTTAGGAGAAAACAGTGTTTTTTTATCTAGTTTTAAGCTAACATAGCAACACATTTTACAACTTAGGAGTGAGTGAAATAATAAAAACCGATCTGGCATCTATTTTTCCTATGGCGCATTATATTAACTTTCTCTGTCTAATTCGTATAATAATTTGAACAAATTAACCATATGATTAAGGACTACTTTTTTGACACCTGTCACTTATGTCCAGTCTGTATTAGCCTGTGTCAGAAGTATGTCAGCAGTGATTTTTTTTTTCAACTGGGAAGTATTAGTGAATTAGGGACAGACGATATTTGTAACCACATACTTTGCGTGATATTATTAAAAAGTGTTTTTCAATAAATTGAGAATCTAATTTAAATGAGAATTCCAAAGGTTATCAGTAAACAAATTACTAAAGAAAGGAAAAACATATTTATATAAAATTATAAATAATATTTAAAAATAACAAAAAAAAAAAACTTTGGTTTATTTTCTTGTTTACGATTTAAAAATAATGAGACATTTATGACATAAATACAGAAATGCAACACTGAATATTAACGGAAAATAAAAAAGATGGACTCTTAAATTATCTCGTAAGAAGATGATGCCAAATAAAAAAATCAGTTTTTTTTTTGCGATTTTCACTATGATGGTCCATATAACATAGATGTTTTTTGTCCACTATTCGTAGTGCTCACACCCGTCTTCAAGCAAGTTCAGGTAAAATGGTAACAAAATCGGGTAATTGCATTACACTCCCCTTTATTTTGAAATTTAAAAATCGTTATTACGAAAATCCTAGCTGATCCTGTTTTCGAGTTATTGCTAAATAATTACACTGTTCGACAACAAAAACCTGCCAATGAAATATCCAACTGATTCTTATAGATTTTGATTTCTTGAATCCAAATCTGCCATTTAATTTTTTTTAGCACATACCGTTTTTGAGATATTCGCTGTTAAAAAGTAAAAAAAAAACTAATAATTTCGCAATTTTGGGGGTCCACTTTAATGTTGCTTCCAACAAATAGGACTTGATTTCATATAAATTGGACCTCCTGATTCCAAAACTGCAATCCAAATTTTTCTAGCAAGTTCCATTTTCGATATATTCGCGTTCCGGATTTTGGCGTGGAAATATCTCAAAAACGGAAAATGCTACAACAATTTGGATTGCAGTTTTGGAATCATGGGGTCCATTTTATGAGAAATCAAGTCCTATGTTTGGAAGAATCTGTAACAATGGAACACCAAAAGCGCGAAATTATTGGGTTTTTTGAATTTTTAAGAGCGAATATCTCAAAAACGGTACGGCTATAAAAAAATTAGATGAACGATTTGGATCCAACTGATTCTATAAGAATCAGTTGGATATTTCTCTGAAAGGATTTTAATGTCGAACAGTGTAATTATTTAGCAATAACTCGAAAACAGGATTTTCGTGTTAACGATTTTTAAAGTTCAAAATGAAGAGTAAAATGCCATTAGCCGATTTTGTCACCAATTTAACACAACATAAACTTGCTTGAAGAGGTGTGTGTGCTATGGATGCCTTTATGATTCACTAGAAACCAGTTTTTGATCAAATACCAATTTAGCGGATAAATTCGAAAAACGTCAAAAAAATAAACAAATTCACGAATTGAAGGGATAAAGGTGAAAAGCTTTAAATAAGATTAACATAATAAATATTGCTACAAGTCTTATCTTTGTTTTCCATGTCATAACATTTAAAAATCATTAACTTTGGAAATTTTTTTTGGTAAAAAACGGACTGGAAATCACCAATTTTCAATGTTATTTTGCAAAAAAAAAACTGTACCATATAGCGAAAAACGGAGAACGCCATTCACAGAAATAATTGAAAACGAATTTCAATCATCAAAAACTCGGTTTCAATTAATTTTTTAATTGAAACTCCTCCGATAAAGAAAATTGTTATATCAATCATCAAATTGTAGGTTATTAATTGATGTTTTTTTTCAATCAAACACTTTTTCGATTTTGATCACAAATTTAATCAGTTTTTTTATTAAAAGTCAATTAAAATAATGATTGATTTAACGAATGAATTGTAAAATTATGACAAAAATATGAAAAAATTTAAATTTTTTGCTTTCCAATATGTTGCCAACAATCATTGGCGTAGATAGCCCTGTCTGGGGAGGGCTTAGCCCCCCCCCCAGAATAATTTTAGCCCCCCCAGAATTTGAATCATTCACAATTTTTTTTAATAATTTAATGATTTCATTAATTTTTGCAACAATAAATAATAATATGTAATGAGTCTTTAGGACTCGTTATGATTATTCAATGAGTCTTAAGGACTCGTAATGATTATTATATAAGATCTAATAGTTTTTCCCATTGAAAAACAGTCTGAATTATTGAAAAAGTTTTTATATGAATCTGATGTTTTTGTCAGTAATAAAAACTTTACCGAATCTTAGGGTTTTACCTTCAGGAAAACATTTTAACTTCGTTGATTTAAAAAAGTTTCTAAATTCTAAGAGGTTTTTTTATAGACAAAAGTTATTGAAAGAAAGAATCTGAGAATTTTGACTAATAATCATCAACTTTTGCAATCATCAGAAATTTTTCTTGAAAAAAATCATGGTAATCTAATGATTTTACTATAGGAAAAACATTAAAAATCGTTTATTCTCAAAACATATCTGGGAGTTCTAAATTTCCGAAAAATCTACAGAATCAAAATTAAAAAAAAATATATATGAATTTTTAACCGCTTTCGGGGGCATTCGTTTGTAGGACACCTAGACGCATGGTAAAGGGAACGCTTCAGGAATAGGTCTGGGTTTTTCAATAAAAAAAAACAAAAAATTAAAAAAAATCTAGGGGGGGCTTTAGCCCCCCCCAGAAATGTTGGCTTCCTACGCCAATGCCAACAATAAAAAAAAAAGAGAACCAGGGGTGTAATGTAACTTGATAGTCGTCAATCGTGCTGTTTCCATCGTTATTCCATTACCATATAGTGTCATTTTACGGTAATAGAATAATGAGCTAACGATTGACGATTATCAAGTGGCATTTAGCCCCCAGATTATATTATATTGTATATTTTTGAATAAATGTATTCAAATAAATTAAAGCGAAAAAAATTTGGTATGTTCAAAATTTGTAATTTGATAGTTAAGGAAAATAACAAAAATGTTGATCAAAACAATAATTGACTCATTTAAATTTTGTTGATTAATAAATTTAATTGAAATTTTGTATCTAATAATTTTTTGTGTGTTCGAATCAGAATATTCCAATGATGGGTACCAATACCTTTTCGATACCAATACCCGTTAATACCAATTCAAATTGAAAACCAATACCAATTTAAAACCAATACCTTTATTTTTGCGATACCAATACCGATAAAAAACCAATACCGATTCCCCACTACACTGAAAAAAATAACCTTCCTGATATTAATGAAACGGATTCATTATTTTGTTTTCATTACTTAAATGAAGGAATTCATAAGCTGATTGAAATTTCATACATGTTATGAACAAATTTTATGAAACTTGTTTCATAAGATTTCATAATTTCATTAAAAAATATCATAAGATTTTTTAGAACTAAATACAACTCTGCGTTGCGAATAAGAGAAAGAAAACAGAAAAAAACATACGACGTTTTATTGCACCACGCGTGTTTAATCTAATTGTAATTTTTACATGTATGTTAACTTTTTTCTAATAAAATAAAATAATTTTATATTTTTTTGCTTTGTTATTGAAACTTGTGTTTGTGTTATGCTGGTTATTTCTAATTGAAATTACAAGTGAAAAGTTCCGTATAAGTGTTTCTTTTGACTGTTTCTTATAAATTATAATATAATTTGCAACAGAAAAATAGTTTTTTAAGTCATTAAAATTTTGTGATGAAATGTAGGGTAATTTCTGTTGTTCCGTTGCTACGTTGTTGCTACGTTTTGGCAGCACGTGTTTTTAAAGTCATCGCGTTTTTGTCTTTTATAGTTTACCTTATATGGCAATTCAGACCAATTTAAGTTTGGAGTAAAATTTTATTGTGTGTAAAAACTAGGTGAAAACCATAAAAAGTGTGCAATTAAGGGTCATCTCACAGACTCAATTCCGTTCGGAAGTGGAATAAGTGGTTCACTCGTAAAACGCAAAGCAAATACTTTTTTTTCGGAATGAAACCACTTTTAGCAATTCAATTCCACTTTGATTTTTGAAAGTGATTTCATTCCGAAAAAAAAAAAAATTGCTTTGCGTTTTACGAGTAACAACTTTTTTTCAAATCCGATCGGAATTGAGTCTGTGACATGCCCCTAAATAAAATTTCAGTGACGGTTACAGTGATGGTTACATGTGACCAAAATTGTTATTAATGCAAATTTTCATTTATGGGTGCATGATACGTGCAGTTTTTAGGTAACTTGTTCCTAACTTGATTAGGGGCTTTCTATGGAAATTTTGATAACTTTAACCAACATGAATTTATCGTAATTCCCATTTCAAAACCTTAATAAAGTTAGCAACTAGTTACTTGTAAAAAGCAATTATCATACGCTCATTACCAACTACTATTCCACATTTAATCAATGGATATTTTCATACATTTTATGAAAAACTTCATAAAACGTTTCAAACAAGTTCTACGAATATTTTCATTATTTATATGCAAGTTTTCATTGAAAGGAACTTTAATGACATCAGTTTCATTAATTAAATGAAACCTGTCTTCGGTTGAAAACGTGAGTCATTTTTCATTAAGGTTAAGTCAATTTTCATTAATTTCACGAAGCTATTTTTTTCAGTGTACCAATACCAATTAAAAACCAATACTTTTATTCTTCAAAACCAATACCAATAAAAAACCAATACCAATTCATTTTTTTTCTACTTTCGTATCGGTTTTGTTTCGGTTTTTTGTATTCTTATTTTCGTTTGTTTTAATTGTGACGTCAAACATTTTCTTTCCATTACATTATTAGGTTTTACCTGACTAACGAATTGCAAAAGATGTTACATCGATCAGTAATCGTTTGCATGCAATGTCACATAACAAAAAGGAGTTAGCTACTTGAATTTTAAAAGCCATAAAAACATAAAAGAAATATTTTTTGTCACGGTTTTTATGACCCCTAATAAAAGTAGATCTTAAATAATTTAGACATTTTCTGTGATGAAATTTTTTCTTTTGCAAACATTGTTAATATTTGATATATGTACATTGAATGTCACTGCACTCTTCTTTGCGTTGTAAAAAAAAATACTAATGTCCTTTTTTGGAAATTCCAAAATTTTAATCAAGCAGACGTTACAAAATTTTATGTCACAACACCAGAATCCAGAAAAAAAATTTTATTGTTTTATTAGAGGCACAGTCATATTATATAAGAATTTAAGAACGCATAATGTGCAGTTCACACTTGCTATTTTTGAGAGTTTAAGGGCTACGTGTTTAAAAAAATATTTTTTTGTATCCATTACGTTTTTATTCTGTTACTGGTGTTTTGTTAAACAATTTGTTTAAGGTCGTAAGTGTGAACCCCATATAAGAAAAAAATTGACCCGTGTAATCGCAATTGGCAAAAGATCTAAAATCGAAAAGGGGCCCCCTGCATGATAACCCATGTCGATCACCTTTTTCAAAAAAAAAAATTATGTATGAAAAGGATGAAGTTCAGGTATATTTTGTTACAAATGTTAAGTCTCATCTTTCTGCAATTAAAAAATATCTCCCCTTGACCACCGGAATTTATATGTGCATTTAATTCAATGTGTATCAGCACAGAAATTGTTTCAAGCAAAAACGACAAATTTGCATTTTTTTAGTTTAGGCTTTTAATTTTTTTATTAATTAATATTTTTTTTTAGACTTAATTTATTATCAAATTCCACTAATTGAAATATTTTGAAACTATTTATTTTGAAAATAACGAAATAAATTAATAAAATAGCAAATAAAGTTAGTTTCACGGTTTAGATATATAGAGGTTGAATAAGATTGGACAACTGGTCGGCCATATCAACATTTTGACAAGTTTCGGTGTTTTCTTTTAGTTTTTTTTTATTTGCAATTTCACACACTTTTAGCAGAAACAATTACTTAATTTTTAAAGATTAATTAGGAATAATTAATAATTTAAAAAAAATTGCAAAAAATCACACAATTTTTCTGTATTTTAAACAAATTAAAAAAAATAATAAATTGACAATTTTCACAATTCCTTTTTGTTTCGACATTTTATTTTTTTAGTACACACCGATTTCTGTCGTTCTTCTCAATCCTTTATATATGTCATTCGTGGTTAGTTTAAAGTTTGACTTAATTCTGAATGCAAATACTGCTAAAATTTTTTTTTTTTAAAAAGGGGTTTTTCAAAAAAAAAAAAAAAACATCCCTCACGCAAAAATTCGACTCACTCTCTAGACACTCACTCAGAATTTTTCAACTCGCAATCACGTGATTTAAATGAAAATCACTTTTTTGAGTCACGCAATTCACGGGACCAGCGACCATCTCCAATTCAAATACATAAACAAGAGACAAGTGTCTTTTCATTTGTTTAATCTATAACATCTGTAAATTTTATTTAAAATGAAGTGTCCACCCTTGAAAAAGTTTCCTTGTAGGTCTGAATCCAAAAAGTTTCAAGGCACTTATTTATTACCTTAATATAGTCACTTGACTTAAATGAAAATCACTCTAAAACCAAATGATTAATATGAAAATCACTCACGCTCACGCGTGAATCACGGGACCAGAGACCATCTCCAATTCAAATACTTAAACAAAAGGCAAGTGTCTCTTCATTTGATTCATCTATAACATCTGTTAATTTTGTTAAAAATGAAGTGTCCACCCTGAAATAGTTTCCTTGTAGGTCCGATTTCAAAAAGTTTCAAGTCACTTATTTATTAGCCTAATATAATACTTAATTTAAATGAAAATCACACTATAATCGCGTGATTTAAATAAAAATCGCTCACGCCTGAATCACGTGGTTTTTTGAGTCACGCAATTTACGGGACCACAGACCATCTCTAATTCAAATACATAAACAAAAGACAAGTTTCTCTTCATTTGTTTCATCTATAACATCTATAAATTTTATTGAAAATGAAGTGTCCACCCTGAAATAGTTTCCTTGTAGTTCCGATTTCAAAAACTTTCAAGGCACTTATTTGTTATCTTAATATAGACTTATATTCTGAATTTAAAAAAAATCGGTTAACATTTACGACCTGTAGAGATTTTTGGCCAAAAAACCTACCATCTCGCCCCAGTGTGCACTGTGGGGCGGACAGAAGGACGACTTACGTTAAATTAATTAATATTAACGACAAAACCTTTTGCATTCAAATACCAAAACCGATATAAGATAAATACCAATACTTATTAAAAACCGATACCGATTCGAGGCTAAAACCAATACCAATACCCAATACCTAAATAATTCAAAACCAATACCGAAACCTATACCAATTCAACAAAAAATGAAAACCAATACCTATACCAATACTAATATAATTTTAAAAACCAATACCAATACCAATACTTTTATCGAATTGGTACCCATCCTTGGAATATTCAAATTATATAGGAATGATGGTTGTAACTCTTGTTTATTTTTTGGTGTTCCGCAGTGAAATCAAAAATTGTATTAAACCGAGTCTACTGAAATCAGAAAATTTCTCTTATTTCTTAAAATGGCAGCAAATAAATAACTTTGTATATTTAAATAAAATGTTTGCTAATATCTGAAAGTTTTGCTGATATCTGAAATCAGAAGATTTCTTATATTGATCAAAATCTACGCGAATTTAAAAGATTTGTTTGTGATTCAGCAGAGATTATCAAATAAATCTTTTGATTTATTCGGATAAAATCTACAAAATTTATGCTGAAATATTAACAAACCCTGTCTGCGGAAATCAGCACATTTTTCATATGACTTAAATTGGTAGATTTTGAGCAGACTTTTCAGTCGTTTGAACATACATTTTATTTTAAATTTACGATGCAACTTTTTGTTGGTATTATTCTTTTAGTAATACCAAAAACTGAGTTACCTTATCTTAGATTTGGTTAACTATACCAAAAACTGAGTTACCTCTTATCTCAGATTTTGTTAACTTTACCAAAAACTGAGTTAGCTTATCTCAGATTTTGTTAACTTTAACATTTAATCAACTATATTATCAGTTCAAAAAAATACAATTCAACTTTGATCATAAAGTTCAAACATGTATTCTTATACCCACAATTTACATATTAATCGTAATCTGATAGATTATTTTTTTTTGTTAATCTACTTTCTAATCTTTGCTGTTTACATTTTCATTTTTAAAGATAAAGTTTGACAATAAAAATAACAAACTGACATTTTAATTTATCAACTGCGTTATTTACAATGCCACCAAATATGAATTTAACTTGAAGGGATTATTGCGATTTCAAATTGCGCGATTTTACTCGTATCACAATAATTGCTTAAATCGCATAATAGTTCCCAATTGTGTTTGGGGGAGTGGTAAAATTATTTATTGCTAGTATTAAAAAATTAACATTTTAATTGTTTGATAAGAAAAGAAAATAATCAAAAAAAAATTTACAATAGAAATGGGTCGCTTAGTCAGGGTATCTACGATTAATCAGTCAATATAAATTTATTTATGCCAGAAAATCACAAAATTATTTTTATAAATGTCATAAAAATTTCGTTTTTTATTATCAACTATCACTTTTGGAATCTGGACTTTGACAATTAAAATTTTTTTATTAAGTGTTTATTAAAAAAAAAAACTGTCTAGTTTTTTTGTTTAAAGAGTTTTTGTAATACTTTTGAAAATGCCATTCGTAATTTGAACTGAACCGATTAGATAAGATAAGTTTAGTTTTATTATAAATAAATTAATAATTTTTAATCAAAGATTTTTGTTTTATAATTTAAATCAAATTCTCATTTACTAAGATTTCTGTAAACTAAATTTTTACTGATAACAATATTTTTTCCAGTTTTTTTTTTTATAACCTACACCACTTTAGGGTAGAGGGTATTTGAAAATATGTTTGGTACTAAAATGGTTTGTTACGGTTTCACTAGAAATGGTAATTTTTTAGAATCAAAGATGATAATTTAATAATAATATGTAAAAATAAAAAAATTGAAAAATTTTGGGAGATCCTCCACTTTCATTTACTATCACTAGTGGCATCCTAGGACAATTACAAATATTACAAAAATATTTTACAAAATGTATCCTTTAAAACTTTGAAGTCCTTTTAAAAGGAAACAGGATCACGAAGTGAAAAACTGTAAATGCAGTTTTACTCCATTTGATCTCTACTTTCAGGCGTATATCATCCGGTTCATGTTTAATAATGGCTGTCGGACAGTGTAATAACTTGAAAACTGTAATATTTTATAAAATTTAATCCTCTAAAATTTTGAAGTCCTTTTAAAAGGAAACATGATCACAAAATAAAAACTGTAAATGCAATTTTACTACATTAAGGCTCTCATTCATAATACTTTTAACAGACTTATTGTAGGATTATTTGACAATTATTCCTGCAATATCTGTCAAATAAACCTACTTTAAATATATTTCAGGTTTTATGAATAACCACCTTAGTCTCTAGTTTTCAACATATGTGTTTCTTCACAATACAGCAGCAAACAGCAGACAGCAAAATTTTTACATGTATTTTGTTGTTGCGCCAACAACAAAATACATGTAAAAATTTTGCTGTTTGCTGCTGTATTGTGAAGAAACAGTATATTATCCAGTTCGTGTTTAACGACTTTTTTCATTTTGTCGGACGGTGTTATTATTATAACTGAATTACGTCCACATCAGAACAGTGATAATTCGGTCAACTTGATTGACGATCGAATGCAAATTGTTCATGTGCTGACAAGTTGGTTGGATTATAATTTGTCGAACTTTCTATTACACGAGCATATTTAATTTGGTCGTCAAACAAGTTGAACTATTTATCACTCTTTTGATGTGGCCTTAACTAAAAATTAACTTTTAAAAAAATTCTGTTTAGTTTCTGTATGACGAATGTCCCTCGTCTGCGACGAATTTGCATACATTTTAAAATTATTATTGAAAAATTGAGCTGATTGAACTAAACTAGATTAACTAGTTCAGTTAAGTGAATAGTTCAATTGAACTGGTTCATTCATTAACGTGTCGTTCTAAAGGTTGCATCAAACAAGTGCTAATATTTTGAACTTGTTTGACGTCCGAATGCAAATTGTTCGTGTAGTGGTAAGTTAGTTGGATGATAATTTGTCCAAGTTGCCATTACACAAGCAATTTTCATTCGGTCGTCAAACAAGTTGAACGAGTTATCACTCGTCTGATGTGGCATTAACTGAAATTAACTTTTAAAGATTTTTGCCCGGTTTCTGTATGACGAATGTCATTTGTCTGCCAGTATTGTGCATGGATTTTGTTGGTGTAACAATAAAAAAATACATGCGAATTTGTCACAGACGAAAGACGTTCGTTATACAAAAAATGGGCATTCGTTACTGATGGTTCTAAGGGTTTCTCTCAATAGAAAATTCTCTAAAAAAGCATTTTAAACGATAAATTACACTGTGGAACAAATTCAGGTTAGAAAAAGTTAGGTCGATTCTGAGAGTGAGGGGTGTTTATTTTAGTTTGAATTTTTTTTTAATCGACCTTCGAACTTGCCAGTCAAATGCCGATTTTCAGCATATTGTTTATATGGGTTTTTGGCTATAACTCTTCGACTAATTGATATTTTTTCAATCTGTAAAAGCCAAATTATTGCTAGAGATTAAAATTTTTTAAAAAATTTATTTAGAAAATTTACGTGGTGCTTATAAAGCAAAATATTTTCAAAAAGCATGAACAAAAATATTTTTTCCATTATTTTGCTTCATAAGCACCACAAAAATTTTTTAAATCAATTTTTTAAAAAATTTTAATTGTTGTACAGTCTCTAGCAATAATTTGGCTTTTACAGATTGAAAAAATATCAATTAGTCGAAGAGTTATAGCCAAAAAACCATATAAACAATATGCTGAAAATCGGCATTTGACTGCCAAGTTCGAAGGTCGATTAAAAAAAAATTCAAACTAACATAAACAAACGCCGCGATACGGGTCTTCTAAAATAGCCTCCACCTAATTTAGCCTTCCACCCCTCACTCTCAGAAACGACCTAACTTTTGCTAACCTGAATTTGTTCCACGAAAAAAAATCTTGGCGAATAACACCGCCAAGATTTTTTTTCATTGCAATGATGTACATGTACATATATTTTAGCCGCTAATAAAAAACATTTGGTGAAATAAAATTTTGCAAAAAATAATTAGCCCAAAAAAGTTTTGTGTGTGAAAAAAAATGATCCTTGTTTAAATAAAATTTTGTATAAAATCCCGTTTACAAGTGTCCACCTGTAAACGAACTAAAGCATTTGTTGTTATGTGATATCCTTACATTTTCGTTTATAACTTTTAAAACGCTGAACCGATATCGCCCAAATGCAATACCAAACTTCTCAAAGCAAGAACAAATATATTAATTTTAGATACAGTCACATCTGTATAATGTATTGGGCGTGATCGCCATTATAACAGACGGGCATTGCTAGATCGACTTAAATTCGATCGAAGATCATATTCTTAACGGGGTCACAGACCGATATTTTGAGTTACACACGGAATGACAATCTAAAACCTCTACCACAAAAAGGAGGGTAATGATAATGTAACCCCTCTCCAACCAACTAAAAAGCTTTTTCCGTCCCTGGCCTAGGGTCAACCCTTAAAGTCACTTAATTTCAACAAGTATAAAAAAAACAAATTCTTCCTCATATTACTTAATGTCACTAGTTAAAGGTCAAAAAATCATCACATAAGAGTGTTGTAAAACTATGTTAATTTACACACGAGTTGATTAGATGAAAGAAAAAAAAAATTAAAATTGATTTTTCTTAAACGGAAAAAAGCCGTACAAAATGCCGACAACAACAAATCGATGCATGTGGGAAAATGAAAACGAATATAATATAAAAAAAAAAAACAAATAGATAAATAAAAAGAAATAGAAAGAAAAAACAATTCAGATTTTTTAATAAAAGAGACAAAAAAGAAGAAGAATGTTGGAAAAAATCTAATAAAATAAATAAATTTATAGGCCCTCGTGATTTTTATTGTGTGTTCATTTTAAATGACATAAATTAACAAAAAGCACATGTTGCTAAAGTGTTGTTTGGTCTTTCTATTATTAAAAAAAGAATGGAAAAATATATTTTTTTTTATAAATTTTTCATATTTTATAAAAAAAGAAATCTAGAGCAGCTCAATCTATTGATAATAGGACTTAAATAACTCAGAGGAGTCCTTAGTTAGTATTTAAGTGCATACTCAAAGTTAAAAAAGACATATTTATCAAATGCTGGCAACGCAAATGAGTATTTCATATTTTTTTTTTTTTTTAATTTTCTATTGAATTTTTTTTATTTTATTTTTATATTTAATGTAGAAATTTTCATAAGCAGTATTTTGGGAGTTTCCAAAAAATGTGATTACTAGGGTTCGGACTTTTATGCAGTTAAAATCGTGTTTTATGCGCATAAAACATGCACCAAAAATAGAAAAATATGCGCGAAAAATGTAAAAAATATGCAATTAAAATTTTTTTTAAAACATTTACTAATGATATAAAAAATAAATAACCAGAAAAACAAAAACGAACATAAAAATCGTAAAAATTAGTCTAACAAATGAAAATAAGGTACAATAAACACCCCAAGTAAAAATGTGAAGGATCAGTACTGATCCGAAAAATGGATCGCTAAGATTAGATCAGTTTTAATCGGACGGATACAATTTCATCCGAAAAATGGGTTTATCTAATTATATAAACCCATTTTTCGGATAACATTGTATCCGTCCGATTAAAACTGGTCTAATCTTAGCGATCCATTTTTCGGATCAGTACTGATCTTTCAAATTTCGGATCAGTACTGATCCGAGTAAGATCTTTTAAATCTCGGATAAGACGTGATATATAAAAATATATCTAAACATTTTTACTCGGGACAAAAGTTGAAGTTAAAATAAAGTAAAACACAAAATTATAAAAGTCATACATAGAATTTTTTTTTAGTAAATTTGTAATACTATTGAGTAAAAAATTACTTAATTTTGCATCAGTAAACGATTTAAAAGTATTGAGTAAACTTTTAATAAAAAATTATTAAATGTATACCAAAAATTTTGAGTAAATTTTTAATTGACACAATTAAAACTTTACTCAAATCTTTTAGCTTTTATTTGTGTCAAAAAAAAATTACTCAAAATTTATCAATTTATTTTTTTAAAAAGATTAAGAAAGTTTCACATTTTTGTTTACAAAAAAAATATTTTTTTTAATCTTTTACCAAAAATATTTATGTCTTCAAGACATAGAAAATTTCATTGAGATGATTTCAACTAACTTTCATGTACATAAACAAAAAACTATAAACTAAATGAGAGTTCAACAAAACTAAGAAAAAAAAAATAAAATTAAAGAAAAAAATAAAATTAAAAAAAAAAAAAAATTAAATTAAAAAAAAAAAATTATAAAATTTTTATTAAATTATTTACTAAAATTTTTTTAAAAACTGTTAAGTGAATTTTTAATTGCGTCAATTAGAAAATTACGCATTTTTTTTTTAAATTTAAACAAGTGATTACTCAAAAATTTTTTTCCATATTTTAAAAAAATATATACAGCAATGTAAAAATATCATAAAATCAAAAAAAAACACTTTTTTTCAAAATATGCGACAAAAATATGTAATATCAGCAATATATGCAAAAATATGCATTAAAAGCAAAATATGCAAAAATATGCACTAACAAATCAATGCCATTTTACTACAAATTTCTTAATTCGCAAAGATAATTATTTTTTGTTGCTCTCAGACTGACGACAACAAATATGCATTTGCATAAAAATCCGAACCCTAGTGATTACTAATGTTTTTGAAATAAATAAACTGTTTTTAACTAAAAATGTTTCTTTAACACTAATTTCGACTAAAATTTTACTAAATATTTGCTAAATTAGGAATTTTACTGAATTATTTTTTTAAGTGTAGTGATAAAACATTCATTAATGAAATGACAATAAATTATAATTTATTTATTTATTGAAATTGTTAAATTGTTTGCTTAGAAGCTAAAGCTGTTCACAGTCTATCACAGTTAAGAGTATACAATATACACTGTATTAGAGATGGGCACATGAGGAGATGTACGTGAGTGTACGTGAGTACGATTTTTTTTGTGAGTGACTGTGCGTGAGTCGATTTTTTGCTTTTGCGTGATTTATTTTCTCTTCATACTTCCTTTTTCCCGAAAAAAGCAAAAAAAAAAATTGTAAAATTTAGATAAACTTTAAATTTTGTCCCGCAAAAAGAAAAAAAAATTAGAATTTTGTAAAACTTTAAATTTTGTCCCACAAAAAGAAAAAAAAAAATTAGAATTTTGTAAAACTTTAAATTTTGTCCCAAAAAAAGCAAAAACAAGTAAAAAAGTTAAATTCGGCCTTGCCGAATGTAGTGATACCCTCCACAATTTCAAAAAGATTATTGTAAACAACTTTATTTAACAGGAAATTACTTTTGAAAAAAAAAAAAAAATTTTAAACAATTTCCGAGAAAAAAAATTTTGGTAAAAAAAAATCCGCGATTTTTTTCTTTTTTTGTCAAAAAATATGTTCGTACTTGTTTAAATACCATTTGGTGTTCAATTATGTTCACATATGTCAACCAGAAGCCAAATTAAAGCATTTTGTATTTTTAGGTTATGTTGAATGTACTGAAATTTTTGAGGTGTGCTTACATTTTCGTTCATAACTTTTGAACCGCTGAACCGATATCGCTCAAATGCAATACCAAACTTCTCAGGAGAACTTCCAATATATATGTTAAGTTTCAGTCATCTCTGTGCAATATTTTGTCCGCGAGAGCATTTTCCACAGACAGACGGACAGACGGACAGACGGACATCGCTAGAATGTCTTAAAATCGATCGGGCATCATGAATATATATACTTTATGGGGTCCCAGACCGATATTTCGATGAGTTACAAACGGAATGACAAACTTATATATACCCTCTATCACTAAGTGGAGGGTATAAAAAATTTAGAATTTTGCAAAACTTTAAATTTTGCTAAAAACTTTGTTAGATTTTTGAAATTTTTTTTTTTTTCGTGAGTGTGAGTAAAGCACGTGATTGTAATTTGTCGTAAATTTACTCAAGTGACTGTAAGTGCGAGCGGGGGAAAAAGTGTGTGATTAAGTATGCGTGCTTGGAAAATTCCTGTCGGTAGCGTGAGTGAGTGTTAATAAAAAGTCACTAATGTTCCATCTCTACTGTATACTTTAAACTGCGATAGACCGCCGTATATTACATATCTTATTAAAATTACAAAAGTTTCCTACTATAAATTGGGTAAATTTGTTGAAAAATTGTGTTACTTTAGTTAAAATTTGTTGAAGTTTACTCAATTTATAGTAGAACATAATTGAAATTGGTTAAAATTTACCCAATTTAATGATCAGCAGGGGTCGTTATGGGAAATCTTTTCCTCACGTTCAATATTTACACATTAATTTATTATGCTTTTTGCACTTAAATAACTCAATTTTATCATTATTTTTTGAAAAATGTTTAATTCCACTATTCGTTAAATCGGTCTATTGACAACAAAACGGAGTATATTTCGCTCAAACTTGGTTTGTTTATGTTTTCTTCACTAATTAAATATATAACAAAAGATAGATCCAATCGGTCCATGTTTGGACTTGGGACCTATTTCCCGGCAACAATGGTGTAGGGTATTTCTTATATGGTCGGTCTTGATCGAATATAATTTTCTTACTTGTTTTTTATTAAAATGTGGTACTTATTGTTAGTGCGTATTTACATTGGGAAATTTTAATTGCGGCAATTTTGATTTTATTGTGTATAGAGAGAGGTAAGATTCTTCCCTCTCTCTCCGATACACTATAAAATCAAATTTGCGGCAATTAAAATTGCCCTGTCTGAATTGGGACATATTTGTCTTAAACAACAATTCAATTAAGAAAATAATGAAAAATGTTTTTTTTTTTAAATATCGACGAGATGATAATAAACAAGTGAGAGCGTTAAATTCGGCTATGCCAAGTCTTTTATACCCTCCAATATGTAAAAAATTAAAAAATAAAATTTTGTCAGGGTCGTTTTTTTAGAAAGCGAAGGGGGCAGTGGGCGGAGAGCTAGGGGACTCCTTGGCCCTCACGGTATATGTTTACCAGTTAATTTTGTCTGCTTTGTGCACTAAAGTATTATAGTTTTATTATTATTAAATTTAGAAGATAAAATATTAGAGCTCGAGGCCTTTTTTAATGTTTTTGTTTAAAAATTTTTCATTTATTATTTGCCAATATTTCGTTCCTCGTTAAAGAACATCATGTGGGCTTTAAATTAGACAATTCACGCAAAAAAAAAAAAAAACAGAAAATAATTCTAATTGTGTTTTATCACTATCGTCTAATTATGAACTTGAGTTGGTAATTAAAAAAGGCCTCGAGCTCAAATATTTGATTTTTTAAATTTAAATATAAAAAGGTCGAATAAAATAATAAATTTAATTTTGTTTTATTATTATTGAAATTTTTTTTTATCCAGGCCCTGAAAAGGGGGTGGGCCGAAAAAGGCGATTTTTTTAATCCCTTGGGTCCAAGCGCAGGACCCTAAACTTCTGCGAACATAAAAATGTTTCATTTATTTCACAAAAATACAAAAAAACGTCTTAAAATTGGCATTTTTCAGAGGTTGGTTTAGTTCTGCAAGGGGAAACTTTTTTCCTCCTAGTCCGATTTGGCCCATTTTAGCCTGCCTAGGATCACAAGACATATTTGTGCCAAATTTGAGGGAACTGTAGTTGGACGGTATAAAAATGTTTAGAAATTTGTTTTGTCTTCGTTTTATTAAATAAAAAAGGTTTGGTTTGCACTGCATATTGAAATTTGTACAAATGACGTGAAAACCCTTAATATTTTTTTATCATCAAATTAAAAGAAACACTTTTCAACTAAAATTTAATTTGAGGGTATTAAAAATCACACGATGTGAAACATCTGCGTTTATTTTACGCACCTGGTTGTCTGTGCAAAAGTAGCTTTCAATTTGTTTTTGTGAAATTTTGTTTTTAGAACTAAAATACACCAAAATCTTACTTTACGGCTTATTTGTTACCTAAAAAATATTTTTAGGCAATTTAGATCATTAAATTTTTTGCTTAAACGTTGTTTGGACTGAAGCACTATTAAAAATGAATTCAAAAAATTTAGTCAAAAATTAATAATTTTAAATAATGCGAAAAAATTCAAAAAACAAATTTAAAAATGCTCAATTTTTTAAACCGTTTGCAGTCTGTGAACACCATATTTTTTCAATTTTTCCCTAGTTTTCTTCCTAATTGTTATTTATTCTGCAGTCTTAGTTTATTATTATTCTAATATTTGCATTTAACTCATACACAAATAATAAGATGAAAATAAACAATTAAAAATTGAAAAAAAAAAAACAAAAAGAGTTTTAGCTGTGTTGAATCGAAAATACCCTCAATCATATTATAATAAAAAGATTTGGCGGGATGCTTCTCAGGGAACGTGAAAAATGTTTACCATATTCTCTTTCATTCTCCCATGGTCCAAACCCATCTCGATGAACTTTTTATACGAAAGATGTTTTTTCTCTGGACGGATTCGACCCTTTCATAGACTTACGGACATCGCTAGATCGTTTTAAAAACGATTAAAAAAAGAATTTTATAAATATTTTTTTTTGTTGCATATGATATATCAAAACTAAAATACCCTTTTATTTTGCCGGAGTGTATAAAAGAAACAGACATACGAAATAGAGAATTATTGAGAAAAATTTAAATATTTCATGTAATTATGCAACTATTTATTTACACGTAAATGTTAGAAATCGTCATGCATTAAAAAACATTGTATGATCTATTACACCATCATCTTACAACTTATTGTAGGTTTATAGGTACTGTATGATTTTTTTGTGGAGCAGGGAAATTACTAGATAATATCGAATGAAATCTGTTCTACAAAAGAATTCTTTTTTGTAAAATAAAATTAGAAATAAAACATCTTAAAGCGTCAAAAAACTTTTTTAGTAATTTTTGGAGAAAAAAAATTCATAAAATTATTTTTGGGTGTAATTTTTTTTTGGAGTTTAAAATTTTGTATTTTTTATTGTTCGATTAAACGATTAATCGAAATTTGCCATTTTTAAATTATTCGATTAAACGAATAACATTTTAAAATTGTTCGATTAATCGAATAATTAAAAATTCAGAAATTTACGAAATTACAAAATTTTTTTAGACAATTTTAGAAAAAATTGGTACTTGAGTAAATAAACAATATTGATTACAATGAGTATTCCTAATCGGATTACCTGGTAATGACTACTAATTACTTGCTGCGTTACTTTATACCCCTAAAAAACCCTTACTTTTAACTTACGATGTAAATGATTTGCAATCTGAATATTAAAAACCAGTTAAGTTTCATAAAAATATATAAAAAACAATTTTACTCTTAATTTATTTTCTCTCATTTAATAAGAGCAACTAAACAAACAATGCAGTTACTTTTTCAACTTTTCGTAAGCGAGCTAGGAATGGGCTAGTATTTGTTAGCTTTTTCGTAAGCGAACAAAGAAGGCCTTGCCTCCAATGACATTGCCTTGTTAAAGTAATTAACAATGAAATTGGGACGTAACTTGTTACTCATTTTCGTTATAAATCCCAAAGTTAATTACTTGGTAATTGAAGTTTTTGCTGGGAATATTAAAACAACGCAAAATTTAAGTTTTCTGCTAATTTGTTTGCGAAAAATAATGTTGGAGATTTCAAAAATGTGAAGAATTCTAAAACAATGTTATTGTCAAATTTATATGGATTACCGATAATACAAAAAAAAAAAAAAATATCTGACTTGGGAAAATCTTAAACAAAAAATAAAAAAATTTGTAATTTTATTTTTTTTTTATAATTTAGTGCGTTTTTGCCCGAAACTCAGAACTTTGACCGATTTTAGCGCGGTCATACAGTTAACCGATTTGGCCCAAAATTTGGCAACGAAAATCCGAAAAAATTTAAAGTAAGGACCACTCAAGTAAACATGACTGCTTCTTTTTTTAATTCCAACGGCCACATGCATTTGGTTTGTTTATTGGACTCAAAACTTTTGAAAAATTATATATTATTATTCGATTAATCGGCATAAATTCCTGGATTAATCCTTTAATCGAAATTACCAATTTTAAATTAATCGAAGAATAATTCGGCCATTCAGTCGATCACATATTTCACTCGTCTAGGGGCAACCCTGGGGCCCTTAGAGCGGTGGGAGCAAATTTCATAATAATGCCAAATTGTAATTCTAAAAAGATCAATGGAAATTCAATTGATATTTTTATACCCTCCAACCATAGTATGGGGGTATACTCACTTTGTCATTCCGTGTGTAACATATCGAAATATCGGTCAGAGACCCCACAAAGTATATATAATATTGATCCATGATAGAATCTAAGACATTCTAGCGATGTCCGTCCGTCCGTCTGTAGAAATAACGGTGCAGTCCAAACCAAAAGAGCTAGACCCCTGAAATTGGGAAAGAATATCTCTTATGTTACTGGTAAGGTTAAGTTCGAAGATGGGCAAAATCGGACCAGGGGGAAAAAAGTTCCCCCTTGAAGAACTAAAACGACCCCTGAAAAATACGATATTTTCACGAGTTTTTTTTAATTTTTGCTCAACAAATGTAACATTTATTTGCCATATTATGTTCATAGACCTGCGCTTGTACCAAGGGGGTTAGGAAATTCGATTTTTTCAGGCCGCCCCCCTTTAGGGGCGTGGTTATAGAAATTAATTAAAAATAACGATAAAAATTTATTATTTAAGCGTAAATATCATAAACAAATAATTTGTAAACATATAAAGCGGGGGTACAGGTATCCCCCACCAACTCCACAGACGCCCCCCCCCCCCCCCTCCCCACCAAAAAAAAAAAGACGCCCCTGCGATTTTTAATTTTAAATGTGTTGGAGGGTATAAAAGATTCGGCACAGCCGAATTTAACACTCTTACTTGTTTGAATTACAATTGGAATCTTTGAATTACAATTGATCTTTTACGATTTACAATTGATCTTTTACGAATTACAATTGTTCTTTTTCGAATTACGATTGATTTTTTACTAATTACAATTGATCTTTTACGAATTACAATTGATCTTTATCGAATTAGAATTGATCTTATACGAATTACAATTGATCTTATAAGAATTACAACGAATTACAGATGAAATTTTAGAATTACAAATGGAATCTTCGAATTACAAGTAGAAACTTCGAATTACAATTGATCTTTTACGAATTACATCTGTAAATGGTGTAGAGTGGAAGGTATAAAAACGGAATTAAAATGGGTTGCGTAGTTATTTTTCTATAGCTGTTTAAATATTGTTTATGTTGTTTTTTTGTTTAAACTCCCCTTAAGAGAATATTGGGCGACATTTTTATAAGAGGACTAGGAGAAGGCGCGTAAGTGAATTTTTACACACGCACGGAATTTCCATTGATATTTTTTTGAAGAAAAAATTGAAATCTTCGAATTACAATTGATGATTTACGAATTACAATTGATATTTTAAGAATTACAATTGATCTTTTTCGAATTAAAATTAATCTTTTACGAATTACAATTGATCTTTTACGAATTACAATTGATCTTTTACGAATTACAATTGATCTTTTACCAATTACATTTCTAATCTTCAAAATACAAATTTAATCTTCAATTTACAATTGATCTTTCACGAATTACAATTGATATTTTACGTATTACAATTGATCTTTTTCGAATAACAATTGATCTTTAATGAATTAAAATTGATTTTTTACGAATTACAAATGGATTCTACGAATTATAAGTAATATCTTCAAATTACAAATGGAATCTTCGGATTACAAATGGAATCTTCGAATTACAACTATAATCTTTAACGAATTGATCTTTAACGAATTACACCTATAAATGGTATAGTACGATTCCTTTAAAATTTTAAGTGCTGTTTTGTCAATACGATTATTTGCTAAATTTCGGGGAAATACCTACTATAATACGGTCATTGGAGTCATTTGGACCAATTTCAAAGGACCGATTTTTTTTTTTTCAATTTCAATAGGCTTTTCCCTTCGGACAAAAGAAGCTTAAGATTCAAATTTCGACTCAAATTGACTCAAAAAGTGATTCTGAGTTGATCGGTACTTAAAGGCGGATCTTGGACCAATATTTCGGATAGTTACAAACATCAGCACAAACTCATTATACCCTGTACCACAGAGTGTTGTATGGTATAAAAACACACAAAAAATTATTGGCTAAAAATTTTCAATTAAATCTTGTAATCAACAAAATTGAAATGAGTCAATAAATGTTTTGATTACAATTTTTGTTATTTTCTTTAACTGTCGAATTACAAATTTTCAACATACCAGACTTTTTTCGCTTTAATTTATTTGAATAGATTAATTCAAAAATATACAAAATAATCGGGTTTTACTTTTTATACCATCCAACCACAGTATGGGGGTATACTAACTTTGTCATTCCGTTTGTAACGCATCAAAATATCGGTATGGGAAATATCGGTATGATCGATTCTAAGGCATTCTATGAATGTCCGTCTGTCCGTCCGTCTGTCTGTAGATAACACGATGCAGTCCAAAATAAAACAGCTAGACTTCTGAAGTTTAGCACAAATATGTCTCATGTTCATAGGCAGGTTAAGTTCGTAAATGGCCAAAATCTGGCCAGGGGGAAAAAAGTTCCCCTTGAAGAACTGAACCAACCTCTGAAAAAAAAATTGTATACCCTCCAACTACAGTTGGGGGTATACTCACTTTGTCATTCCGTGTGTAACGCATCGAAATATCGGTCTAGGACCCCATAAAGTATATGTATTATTAATCAGTGATCGATTCTAAGACATTCTAGCGATGTCCGTCCGTCCGTCCGTCCGTCTGTGGAAGACACGATACAGTCCAAAATAAAAGGGCTAGACTACTGAAATTTGGCACATATATGTCTTATGTTCATAGGCTGGTTAAGTTCGGAGATGGGCAAAATCGGATCAGGGGGGAAAAGTTCCCCCTTGACGAAGTAAACCAACCAATAAAAAATGGTAAGTTTTTATAGTTTTTTTTGTATTTTTGTTAAACAAATGAAACATTTTTATGCTTGAAAAAGTTCAAAGTATTGGACGTGGACCTACGGGATTTGAAAATGACTTTTTTGTTGGTCTTCCCCCTTTTGTGGGCGTGGATATTAGCAAATAATTTATATAATGATGAAATTGTTTATCTTTTGTACAAAAGGCATAGTAATTTAATTTGTAAACATTTTTGACCAGAGAGAAGGTGGGTTCAAGAACCCCCCGGCCCCCCCAAAATAACGACTCTGCAATTTTTTTTTTTTATTTTATTTTTTTTAAACGTTGGAGGGTATACAAGATTCGGCACAGCCGAATTTAACACTCTCACTTGTTTTATATGTTTTTTTTTGTATTTTTGTTAAATAAATGAAACATTTGGTATATTTATCGCGATGGGAAGGTGCTCTCAACGTCCCCCATTGACTCCATCAACCCCCCCCCCCCCCCCCAAAACAAAAACGCCCTTGAAATTTTTTGTAATTTTTTTTACGTTTTGGTGGGTATAAAAGATTAGGCACAGCCGAATTTAACACTCTCACTTGTTTTTTTTATTGTTGGCAACATATTGGAAAATAACAAAGATGTTTTTTTTTGATAATAGGTATAATCATAAGCTTACAATTCATTCGTTAAATCAATCATTATTTTGATTGACTATAAATGAAAAATTGATAAAATTTTTGATCAATATCGAAAAATGTTTGATTGAAAAAATTTTCAATCAATCACCTACAATTTGATGATTGGTATAACAATTTTCTTAATTGGAGGAATTTCAATCAAAAAATTTATTGAATCCGCGTTTTTGTTGATTGAAATTTGTTGAAAATTTTTTCTGTGAATTTTTCCATTTAAGGGTTAAATGTTGACACATATTTATAATTTTGTTGTTGCTTCACAATACCGGTGATAAGTTTCAAGTTTATTTAAGGTTAATATTATAATTTTTCGCACTTTAAAAAAAACAGAAAATAAATCTAACATTCAATATACACAGTTTTGCATAAGTCTACACAGCTGATTTTAAGCATGCATAATGCACGTCAGCCTGTTTTTTTTTGCAATGTGTGTCTGGTGCATTCGAGATTGTTGTAAAAAGAAAAACTTACCTTATTTAATATAATGCAGATGTTTGACGTAACTTTTGTTTCCACGACGGTACGACTTTCGATTTTTATCCTTTTTAGTTTTTTTTTTTTAATTGTTAAAAAAGAAATTGTCTTATTTTTTTGCACGATAATAAAAATTGCTATAAAAATGTTTTAAGGATGAGATTAATAAAATAATTATTAAAAAACAATTATTAAATAAAAAAAAATATTTTTAGAAAACTTGTGTGAATTGCATAAATATTACTACTACAAAATTAAAAACGTATAATTAATAATAATTTTTTTGTTTGTGTTTTTTTTTCGTTAATTATCTGTTATTATTCTTTTTCAATTTTATATACGCAATTTAAAAAAAGCACATTTGTAAAAAATTTGTCAAAAGGAACAAAAAAAAATTAACTAACCAAATATAAGAAACAATTCTTTTTTTTTTATTCTGAATGTATAGACAATTTACACTCCGTTTGCGTATCAAAAACGACCCACTCGCACTAAAGTCTCACAACCGACTGACTATATGAACAAATGCTAAGAAAAAGTTCAACATTTCACATGTAAAAACAAATATATTATCACATCCAACAACAAAACATTAAGAAAATATTTAACAAAAAATAACAACAATACACATGTTCTAGTCGGCAGACTCATATACTCAGAGAGTCCCCAACATTGTTTTTTTTTTTTGGGGAGCCTATTTGTTAGTATGGGAGCTTTAATATGGCTTTTGGAGTATTTAACAAAAAAAAAGAAGCTTTTTCCATACCTGTGGTTTACAAAAGTTCATAAATATTAATGGATTTGGAAAACCGGTACTTCTAATTATGTATTCGAAAATAATGCCTTGTTTCTGTAGCACGAATTTAGGAATTTGGTACTGATCGTGAGAGTGAACAAAAATAAAAAAAAAAACTTTTTTAAAAAGAAATGTATTCCTACCTTTATGATCTAATTTGCCTGAAACTTCAAAATTTGATACGATTCCAAGATGGCGTATCTTGGCTTATCGGCCCTATCTGAAATTTAGGGGTTAGAAAATGGATAAAAAAATAGTGAAAAAGTGTTACGGTAGTGGTAATTGGGGGGCACATTTCCTATCGATTAAGTGTTAAAAAAAATTTATTCTTATGCTTTTTGCACTAAAGAAATAAAAATTTATCATTATTTAAAAAAAAAAAAAAAATAATTTATTCCACGTCCATAAAAGGGGGTCGGACAGAAAAACGATATTTTCTAATTCTGTGGGTTCAAATGCTGGACTTTGAACTTCTTGTAGCATAAAAATGTTGGATTTGTTAAACAAAAACACAAAAAATCATGTAAAAATATGGTATTTTTCAGAGGTTGCTTTAGTTCTTCAAGGGGGAACTTTTTTCCCCTGGTCCGATTTTGCTCATTTACGAACTTAACCTGCCTAGGAACATAAGACATATTCGTGCCAAATGTCGGGAGTCTAGCTCTTTTATTTTGGACTGCATCCTGTTAACTACAGACGGACAGACGGACGGATGGACGGACATCGCTAGAATGTCTTAGAATCGATCACTGATGATAAATATATATACTTTATGAGGTCCTAGACCGATATTTTGATGCATTACACACGGAATGACAAAGTGAGTATACCCCCATACTGTAGTTGGAGGGTATAAAAATATGCTCGTGAGTGAGTGTCCGTGATTCAAAAATTCCTGTTGTGAGTCCATCTCTAGTTAAAACTTATGCATTTTTGTATAAATTATTGTTTTTTTGTTATTATAATGCATTATGTATTCAATTACAAATAATGCATTATTTCAAATTTTGAAATAATACATAATGTAACCAAATATAAGTCACCCATGATTTAATGTTTAGAAATAATAAATTTTAAATACAATTTTTGCAATAATCATATATTACTAACAAGTAGGGCTTCCAATCGGGATATCCCGATCCCGGGATTTTCGGGATTAGGCAAATCCCGAATCTCGGGATTTCTAATTTTCAATCCCGGGATTTTCGGGATCCCGATTTTTTTATTTTTTCAATATTTTTAGATTTTTATACCCTCCAACTACAGTATGGGGGTATACTCACTTTGTCATTCCGTGTGTAACGCATCGAAATATCGGTCGGGGACCCCATAAAGTATATATATTATTGATCAGTGATCGATTCTAAGACATTTTAGCGATGTCCGTCCGTCCGTCCGTCCGTCTGTCCGTCCGTCTGTAGTTAACACGATGCAGTCCAAAATAAAAAAGCTAGACCCTTCAAGTTTGGCACAAATATGTCTTATGTTCCTAGGCAGGTTAAGTTCGGAAATTGGCCAAATCGGACCAGGGGGAAAAAAGTTCCCCCTTGAAGAACTAAACCAACCTCAAAAAAAATACACTTTTTTACATGTTTTTTTTGTTTTTTTGTTAATTAAATGAAACATTTGGTATATTTATCGCGATGGGAAGGTGCTCTCAACGTCCCCCACTGACCCTATCAACCCCCCCCAAAAAAAAAAAAAGACACGCCCCTGACAAATTTTTGTTTTTAATTTTTTTTACATTTTGGAGGGTATAATAGATTCGGCACAGCCGAATTTAACACTCTCACTTGTTTTAAATAATTTGTATAAAATATAAATTTTGTGGAACAAAATAAAAAAAAAAATCGACAAAAGTTCCGCTAGGTACCTTGTTTTTGTTATAGAAAAAGGTGAAATGTTTGCGAAATGTAAAGAAATTCTAAAAACTTGTGGTGGTTCGACATAAGGGCTTTTATATTTATTACTTTTACTCTTACAAGGAGCATAGGACCGTAAATGGCTTTTGACACATCTTAACTCCTTAAGTTGTAAACTTTTTCAATTTTATGTGGGGTTTGACTCACTCTCACGCAAACAATAATGGAATCACTCACTTGTGACTTACGCTCACGCGTGAGTCATGCAAACTCTACTCTCGCACTCTCGCTAACACATTTTTTACCAAAAAAAAAAAACATTTTTTACCAAAAAAAAACATTTTTTACCAAAAAAAAACAAAAATATTTTTTTTTGCAAGAAATGAGAAAAAAAAATCAAATAAATTAAAAAAAAAATCAAATCACGCAAGCTTTAGCAAAAAATGAATCACTTATGCAAAAATTCGAAAATTCATTCATTTTTTTTTTTCAACTCACACTCACTAAAAGTTAGTGTCCAACCGAACGTTCGGGTTCGGTTACGGAGTTCGGTAAAAAGTGACGTTCGGCCACTGTTCGGTGTTCGGCCAAATTTTGGCCGAACTTTACCGAACACCGAACTTTTGTATGTATTGTTTTTTATCGCCTTAAAATTGAGCCACAATACCTGTGCAACTACTCTACAACTCGAATCGAGCTGTTGTTAATAAGAAATATTATTTTTTTTCAAAAAAAAATCAATTTGTGCTTTATTTTTCAACTTTTTTAAGAATACAAAAAATGTATTTTTTTAACTATAAAATAGTACAACTATTAAATAGCAACTTTTTTTAATGTAATGAATTCGTTATTTTGATTTTAGTTTTTTTTTTTCATATTTGGTCTCAAAAACAACTTTTTTTTTTAATAAAAAAAAAGTTCGGGTACGGGTTCGGCCGAACTTTGCAAAATTGACCGAAGTTCGGGTACGGGTTCGGTCTGAAAAAGTGAGTTTGGTCAACACTACTAAAAGTTGATAGCGATGAGCCACGACGAAAGATAAGAAAGATAACCGAATACGGATATTCTTCACAGGAGGAATCCCAAACTTTTTTTGAAGTTCACAACATTAACTTTGCTAATATTACGAACGCGTGGATTTTTCAAAGTGACAAAAAATACTAGAAATTTTTGGAAATCCCGAAAATTTCCAAAAAATCCCGTGAATCCCGGGATTAAAAATATCCTGAAAATCACGGTATCCCGAAATCAGGATCCCGAAAATTTTTCTTCAATCCCGAATCCCGGGATTCAGAAAATCCAATCCCGATTGGAAGCCCTACTAACAAGTTATTAGTAAAACATTCATCCTTATTTCTAAATACGCGTATCACTTCGACGTCGAATGAGTTTCACTTTCGACGACCGAGTTTCGCCACATTCTACAATACTTCAGTGGTATCGGTGAAGGAATATCGATTAATTTTTGTCATCACTAGCAAAACACAAAAACACAACAAAACATATAAAATAACATGAATTGTAAATTAATTAAAATTATATTGCGGGACATATTTTATATTTATTTTCAATCTTACTATAATATATATAATTAAAAAATTAAGAAAAAGTATTTTAAACTTCAGAAATTAAACAAAAAATCGCCATAAACAAAAATCCGTCCCTGTGTGGCACAGTCCGGGAACAAATGCAGTTTGCATTTTCATGGTTTTTATTCTGCCGGAGACATTTTTATTACATAATTTATACAAAAATAAAACACTTCATTGATATTTAAAAGAAAATTCTATTAGTTTTAATGATTTAGTTAAAAAAAACACAATGTTCTATAAAAACGCGACAAAAAAGATGTCGAACAAAATTTTATGAATATGGCGTCGAAGACGAATTGAGGAATACGTCGAATGTCGACGATGACGAAAAAAACATATGTTTTTCGTCTGTATCATCTCCAACGTATTCAGGAATACCAAAAATTACCTTCGTCGCGTTTTAAACGCGTTTATGACAACAGGAATAGCTCCGATTATTTTTCATTTTCAAATAATACGTTGTTGAACAAATGTTTGGTAAGACATCCCAAAATAGTTCTACAAATAAGGGATATACATTACCTGGTAATGTGTTATATATGTAATTACCACCCATTTCCAAAGTTTTGCTGGGTTACGTAACAAATTATTAGTAAATCAATATTTTTCACTTTAAAATAATACGTTGTGGAACAAATGTTTGGTAAGATATCCTAAAATAATGCTACAAATAAGGGATATGCATTACCTGGTAATGTGTTACATAATAACCACCCATTACCAAAGTTTTGCTGGGTTCTCTTTAATTTTTCGTCCCAAGTGTCATCCTAGGACAAGTACAAATACTAAAAAAATATTATACAAAATGTATCCTTTAAAACTTTAAAGTCCTTTTAAAAAGAAACAGGATCAAGAAACGGAAAACTGTAAATGCAGTTTTACTCCATTTCAACTCTACTTTCAGACGTATATCATCCGATTCATGTTTAATATTGGCTTTCGGACGGTGTTATATATACGATTCGAAAAGTTCCTTTACAACGAAAGCTATTTTTCCAGCTCTGTTTATTTACAGGATCATCGTCAGTTATATGGGTGAAACCAGTTGCAAATATTTCACTATTATTTTCCCTTTTTTTTTTTGAAAATATAAAATTAACTTTGTTTACTTGACTATAAAAAAGCTTACACAAAGTGTATCTGTTCAAAAACATGTTGTCGGTCAGAGAACGCGCAATATTCATCGCTATCAACGGAAAACTGTAAATGCCGTTTTACTCCATTTCAACTCTAATTTCAGACGTATATCATCCGATTCATGTTTAATATTGGCTTTCGGACGGTGTTATATAAGTATACGGTTCGAAAAGTTCCTTTACAACGAAAGCTATTTTTCCAGCTCTGTTTACTTACATGATCATCGTCAGTTATATGGGTGGAACCAGTTGCAAATATTTCGCTATTACTTTCCTTTTTTTTTTTAAATATAAAATTAACTTTGTTTACTTGACTATAAAAAAGCTTACACAAAGTGTATCTGTTCAAAATAATGTTGTCGGTCAGAGAACGAGCAATATTTATCGCTATCAAAGTACAAAAACAAATTCTCTACGATATTTATTACTGCCATTGATTTTTGTTCTATATATTTCTAGGCAGTAAAAAGTGAAGAATAAACGAAATCATACGATTTGACATTTAAATTGTTTATTGTTTTGTTATCAGTTTAGCAGTAGTAAAAGTGAAGACTAATGTCAGGTCCAGTGTTTTGGCTTTTGTTGCATTTAATTTTGTTTTTTGTTTATTTATAAATATTTTTAAATAAAATTTTAATAGAATTTTTTATTTGTGAGTAATAACACAACAATGAATGACTAACACATTAATGCATTTAACTTAAACTTAGTTAATTTAACAAAGTTTTTTTGTAAAGTTTTGGTGGCATTTAATCAAAACTTACAAGGAAAGTATTCCAACCGTTATGTACCGATGTTGCTGAAACTTAAAATATCTTATAAAAGAGACGATTTTTAGGTTGGGGTGTCTTGGCTTATCGGCTATAACAGTGTTTAAAAATTTCAGGAAAATTCCGATTGCTCCCGAACTAACAAGAATATCGTCTAGACTCTAGAGAAAAAATACATATCGACTTAAATTTTATAAAGATACCGTAGGTCTTGTCTCCACATAAATACCCCCAAAATTTAAACATTTTCTTGAGAAAATTATTTAACCAAGTGGAATTTTGACAAGGATACTTTCTGCCGAATCAGTAAATTTTAATCAAAATCTAATAATTTGAGTGTAATATTGAAAATTATTGTTCGATAATATTAATTTATCGAACAATTTTTAAATATTTATTTAATAGACACGTGTAATTCTTGTGAATGTTTATTTTTTTAAACTAAATTTTTACCCCTTGTCAAGACCAAAGTGTTTATCTGTAGCAGTAGTAGTGTTATCTATAGTGTGAATAAAAATTTCACCTACATTTTTCACCTCTTAGAAATATTAATATTAAAAGGCACCTTGACAATAACAAATATGATAGTAGTATTATCTTTTTGACAAATAACAGATTTTCATAAAACGATAATAAAGAAATAACAAATTTATAATCATAAAACATGTCAGGAAGCCAAAAAAAAACGTGCCCATATAAAAATGTTATCGTATACTAGTGGCGAATTGACATTTGATTAGAAAAGTTTATCAGTTTCATAGGTATTAAAACTTGGATAGGGGGCGTTGAGGATATGTAATTGTAAATGTTGATTATTCTGATGATCAATTTTAGTAGACTTTGATCCCCTGATTCCAAATCTGTTCTCCAAATTTTCCCATCTTAGTTTTTCAAAGAAAAACTAAAAAAAAAAAATATTTTACAAATTTAAGTTTGCTGTGTTATTTTTTGTATAAACCGAAAGATATCTTTAATGGGTTTAAAGTCTATAAGAAAGAATACACTTTGAGCTCATCACAGTAAAGATTGATCATTTGGTTTTTGTTTTAGAGCCTTTTAAAAATGGTGCTTTTTCTTATTTTTATTCACACACCGAAAAAAATCCATGCAACATTTTACGAAAAAAAGTTTCGTACTTTTTATTTTCGTAAAATACACGAAAGTTGACTACATATTACGAAAAACTTTAGTACTGAATTTCGTATTTTTACGAAAGTAACGAAAATGATTAGTAAATATTTTTTTCGTAATATTTACGAATGTTGACTACATATTACGAAAAAAATGTTGTAAAAACTTTTGTAATTTTACGAAAGTAACGAAAAAAAAGAATGTAAATGATTCTTTCGTAAAATATACGAATGTTGACTGCATATTACAAAAAAAGTGTACAGACTTTCGTATTTTTACGAAAATAATTCGTAAAAACTTCTTTCGTAAAATATACGAAAGTGGACTTTATATCACGAAAAAAAATAATCAAGAATTTTGAAATTTTACAAAACTAATGAAAAAAGAAGAAATCTTTAAATGCATGCTTAAAGGGTGTTTTTATGCCCTCCAACTACAGTATTGGGGTATAATAAAAAAATATCGGTCGGGGACCCCATAAAGTATATGTATTATTGATCCATGATAAATTCTAAGGCATTCTATTAATCGCGACCTTGGAACAACAAGGTTCTATTTGCACCAACACTACTATTGAGAAAACTAAGGTTGAATATTGTTATTCGCTTAACTAAGTCAGTTTTGACTAAATTAAAAAGCGGTTTTTGAATAATTTGAAATTAGTCCTTAAATTTTATTATGTATTTGAAAATATTCGCGCTACTATATTAGTTTTTGCACAATTTGAGTCTCAAAAAGCAGATAGAACTCTGTTGCTCAACGATAAGGCACATGAATTTGGACAACATGGTTCTAACTGCCAAATAGAACCTTGTGTATCTGTAAGAAATAGTTTTTTGCAGATAGAACCTTGTGTTATTTGGATTTTAATATAATAATACAACATTTGTTAATCAAAAATAAACCGACTTACAAGGTAAGCCTCCCTAGTGTCCACTTGGGGTCATCATAATATTTTTTTTATTTTGTAGAGCAGGAAAAATAATGTCACACGTTATTAGAGGATAGAGAACGGTCAGTTTTTAGTCCTGGTAATGAGTATTTCATTGTAATGCTTTCATCATCGGCATGAGTTTTAATAAAATACTCCATTGCTAGGGCCATAATGGATTTTTTGCTTTTTAGTACCACCAGAATCGCTCCATGTTAACAATTTTGTGATATTCTTGTCTTCGAATACTTTTCGACAGTTTTTTTTGGAAGGCTGATGCTATATCGTTCACACTTCTTCCGCCAGTGCTGCTTTTATTTCATGTGTTTTTAATTTAAAAACCTTGCTTCAGGAATTCGTTTTGCGGATTTTAATTCCTAATCGTATATTTTAGCTACCCTAGTTACATTATTTTTCTTCTCGAGTGTGTTAAAACTGTTTTTGGGAGTCGCAAAAGCTCCAAGCTAAGCCACTAGGGAGGAAACTCTTTATTTTCAATAAGTTACAAGACAATACTAAGCTCATGTGACTTTAAGCACATATTTCTCTTTACAGAAAAACCTTGTCAAATTACTAGAAAAAGTCCGGTAATCCCATTTTACAAATATCTTACAGTTTTTCTTGTTTTTTAACAAAAAAATTTTATCGATATTTGAATTTTTTTTTGTAATTTTACAATTTTTTTCGTAAATGTACAAATTTCCAAGGTAATTTTACAAAAAAAAAAATAGTTAAGGCACGAGAATTCCTTGTAAGCATTATCGCATCAAAAAAGTTGTAAATTTTCAATTTTATTGGTAAAAAACTTGTAAAATTACAAAAAAGCTCGAAATTTTTAATACAAATTCTCGTAAAATAGGAGGTGGAAAAAATTTAGTTAAGTTACGAGAAGTCCTTGTAATTTTTATCGCGTCAAAAAGTTTTAAATTTACAATTTTATTGGTGAAAACCTTGCAAATTGTTTGTAATTTACAAGCTTATTAGCAATAAAATTTTAAAATTTACGAAAAAATTTTAAATTTACAAGAAAAAATTATTAGAGGTATTCAGAGTCTTGTTGCCAGCCCTGGCAATGTAGCAAAAGAGTACTTCTTTCAAAAAATACATGTATTTTGAAAAGTAATTTTGAAAAGTGCTCTTTTACCACCAGTGCCAGGGCTGGCAAGCAAGACTCTGAATACCTCTATTGTTAACAAAGAATTCTAGTAATTTTGTAATAAAAACATAAATCTCGTAATTTTTACAAGGAATTCTCGTAAAAAAGGATGTAGCAAAAAATCTAGTTAAGTCACTAGAATTCCTTTTAAGTTTTATCGCGTCAAAAAAGCTGTAAATTTACAATTTTATTGGTAAAAAGCTTGAAAATTATAATTTTTTTTTGTAATTTTTAATAGGAATTCTCGTAAAATAGGAGGTAGAAAAAAAATTACAAGCTTTTCTTATCATTTAACAAGTTTTTTTGTTAAGTGTATTTGTGCAATATGCAATTTTTAATCTGTGCAACATGGTTCTGTTTCCAATTAAAGTGTCCACATAGTTCTATCTGCAAAACAATATAGGCTTTTTTGGTAAACAAGGTTCTATCAGCCAGTTAGAACCTTGTTAACTGAATCTCAAACCAAAAACACGTAGATAGAACCTTGTTGAATTGAATATCTCAGAAGCTGTAAGAGATAGACAAAAACTGAGAACGCCAATCGAAAGAGCGTAGTCGCTTTAGTGCGATGCGATATATAACTCATTTTTTAAAAAAATGTCAGTTAGAACCTTGTTGTCCCAAGGTCGCGTAATGTCCGTCTATATAAAACACGGATACCACGGAACAAGTCTTTTGGTCATCAGCAGGTTAAGTTCGTATGTGGACAAAATAGTTTTATTTCTTTAAACCAACCTCTGGAAAACTCAATTTTTGTTGTTTTGTTAAACAAATGAAACATTTTTATGTCAAAAAAAAATTTAAAGTAATGAGCTTCGACCCAGGGGATTAGAAAATGCCTTGTGGTCGTGGGTATAAAGAATTAATTTCAATAATGATAACTCTGATATTTTTTTTTACATATTTGGGGTAATAAAAATTCGGCACAGCCGACTTAAAAGCTCTCTATTGGTTTTTATTTATTTTAAGGATCAATTAAAATTTGAGGCTAATCGGATCAAATAAAATTTGAGACTTGATGATATAAGTTTTTTTTTACATGTGGGAAGGTGGTCCTCCAAAAAAATCATCTCAACATATCATCATAAGTTCTTGTAGTGTGAACGTAGCCTAAAACAAAATCACTGTAAATAATGAATGAAATCTTATAAGTCTTTGTTAAGAAGAAACAATTAATTGCTTGGAAATGTTGCTGTCAAAACGTTGAAAACATTGTTCTTATTCTCAAGAAAGAATTTTTACATGTAATTTCGTTAATTTAAGGATTTTTTTTTTTTTTACCAAAAAAATTTCGTAAAAATAAAAATATTTCGTTTATTTTACGAAATAATTTCGTAAAAAAAAAAAAAATATTTCGTTTATTTTACGAAAATTTTCGTAAAACACAAAAATTTATTGCGTTTATTTTACGAATTTTTTTTGTAAAATACAAAAACATTTTCGTTTATTTTACGAAACAATTTCGTGCATTTCGTACATTGTACGCAAGAATTTCGTGGTGCGAAACAACGAAATTTTTCGTACAATGTACGAACGTTTTCGTACATATAAGGCAGGAATTTTTTTCGGTGCAGTAATTTTTTAAAATAAAAAACTTCAAATTTATTTTATCATATTTTTGAGATCATAATTCAATTCTACTCTAACGTTTTGTACCAGATTTTTATTCCACCCAGTGGCTGCTGTGCGGGCTTTCAAAAAAGGCAAAAATCGTGTTTTTTTTTTTTTGCATTTTCAACCGCGAATAATTAAAATTATAGACGTGATGAAAAAATTTGGATCACAGATTTGGAATCAGCGAGTCAAAATATTTAAAAATTGTCTATGAAACTTTAAACCGGAGCCAAAAAACCTGCACTTCAAATCTGAAAGGGTCATTTTTGACCCCAATCAAAGAAGGGTTAACGATTTTTTTTTAAATAATATATAACTACTATATTATAGTTGGAGTAAAAAACACAAAAGTTATTTTGTACTTGTTTATATCACAAAATTTTAGCTCCAAACTTAAAATTTTCTACGGGGGTCATTTTTGACCCCCAGTCAATGTGGGTTAAATACGTCCTAAATCGGTAAGATTTCATGGCGGACATACAGTTATCTAATAGAATGCCACGACACCAAAACACCGTTCATTTTCCCAAAAATGTAATTTATAAGAATTTATTAGCCAACATAAAGATCGGAGGTGACACTAGGGAGACTTCTCTTGTTAGTTGTCGGTACTGTTAAACATATACTAATTGTAGAACAATCGCAGTGTAAGTCATGGGATTCCGGGATTGATAAATTCCGAAAAATCCCGGGATTTTATGATTTTGTTTTGTCAAAAATTAATATCGTTTAGGGTATTCAATTAATCGAGGTTTTGGTTTAATCGGTTAATCGAGCAAATAATTAATCGGGGTTGAGATTTAATCGGTTAATAATCGGTTATATTTAAATTATTCGGTTAACCGAATAATATCAATTTAAAATTTAAATTGAATATAAAACCACGAATTGTATATACTTTTAAGAATTTTAATAAGAAATCTATATCCGATTTGGCGAAGCTTTAAATACCCGTTAGCACAAATAAAATATTTTTGTATAGCACCCTGAAAAATTATCCCAATCCTAATTGGGCCCCAATTCAATGTGAAAAAATGTCAAAAAGAAAATAAAGCAATTTTTATAATAAGGAAAAATTGAGCCAAATTGCTGCCGGGTTTAGATGCACCCCTAAAATGGTTTCGAATTCGGTACTAAAAATATTAACAAAAAAATAGTTTGGTTTCCAAATTTGTTTTCTTTTATTTTTCAGCGCCGAAATTGCAATAATTTCATCGCTCTATATCTCCGTAATGAAAAAAGATATCTAAGGATTCCAAAAATATTTTGAAGAAAAATAGTAGTGTTTTCAGATGTGCTGAACTATTTACACCGTCCGACAAAAATGAAAAAAAATTGTTAAACACGAACTGAAACTAGAGACTAAATTTTATAAAACTGCATTTTTAGTTTTTCATTTCGTGATCCTGTTTCCTTTTAAAACGACTTCAAGGTTTTAGAGGATTAAATTAAAAAAAATTTACACAATTTTTTAAAATGTAATTCTTTAAAACTTTGGGAAACAGGATCACGAAATGAAAAACTTTAAATGCAGTTTTACTTCATTTGATCTCTATTTTCAGACATACTATATCATCCGGTTCATGCTTAATATTGGCTGTCGGACGGTGTTACACATTACAAAATAATTCGCGGTTTTATAGGGTCCCGAACATTGCGCAAATCTGAGTCTCTAGATTAGATAAATCAGTTCTAAGGTTATATTCGGATTAGGCGCATGGAAAACTATTAGAAAAATATATCTATACTTTTTTTTTTTAACCGAAATATCTTTTTAGGACTTCGATAAAATATTTTCTTGACGAAGTTTTAACATGTTTCTAAAAGAGAGTTTGATAATTTTTTTAAGACCTAAACTTCTTTCAGCAGAACCGCAATTTAAATTAAAAATGAAACATCAAAACAGAAAATAATGCAAAAAAAAATAGGTAAAAGTACAAAAACAATAAATTTCGGTTAATCGGTTAATCGGTTAACCGACACAAATTAATCGGTTTATTTGTTATTTTAAAATTGACAATTTTAAATTATTCGAACAGTTAATCGACTAAAATTAATCGGTTAACCGATTAACGGTTAATCGATTGAATACCCTAATATCGTTTGAAAGGTGTTTGAAATACCTTTCAAATGAGGCATATAGAGTTGTGTCGTTCAAAAACGAACTAGTTCAATTTAACTATTCACTTAACTGAGCGGTTTATCTAGTTGGGCACACAAGAATTTGGGGCCCCGATGGAAATTATAAAGTCGTATGACAAAAATCTTTTTTTTAGGTACAAATTAAACTCGTTATTACCTGTTTTAAGACAAAGAAACTAAAAAAAATATTTAGAGTAGGGATATTCTAGCTCGAGGTAATTTTTTTTTACTTTTTAAAACCATGATATTTCTCAGAATCTAAGACTTTTTCTATAAGAAAAATGTTTAAGAATCTGAGACTTTTAAACGAAAAATCTCTCAGAACTTTTTCTATTTGAAACATGTCTCAGAATCTGATACTTTTCTATACGAAACATGTTTTAGAATCTAAGACTTTTTCCATGCAAAAAATGTCTTAGAGTCTGAGACTTTTTCTATACGAAAAATGTCTCAGATTCTTAGACTTTTCTATGCGGAAATTGTCTCAGAATCTGAGACTTTCTATACGAAAAATGTCCCAGAGTCTGAGACTTTTTCTTTACGAAAAATGTTTCAGAATCTGAAACTTTGCATACACTCAGTAAATTATGTTAGTTACTACATGTTAGTTATTTGTATATTTTACAGTAGTTAGTTGTTTTCAACTACAAAGTCAGTTGTTTTTGTATGAAAAATATCAAACAACTATTTCTGTTAGTTATTTTAAGTCGTTTTCTTGAACAACTAACAAAAAAGTACTGTGATGTAGTAACAGTTATTTGAAGTAGTTAATTTTATTTTTTTATCTCTGAAAAATTTTCAGTTTTTTTTCCAAAAAATAAAAATAATTTTTTTTATTTTTATTTTTCACAACATTTTTTTTTTTTTAAACTTGGAAAAAATTTGGTCTTCAATTTTTTTTCTGAAAAATTTTTTGAGAAAAATATTTATATATATGGGGGGTTTCGTGTCAACTGACACAACTTTTGAAACCGATGTCTTCCGATCGGGATGAAATTTGCACCAAGGTTAGTCCTATTGGATAGTAGTTCAGACAGTAGTTTTCAACGACATCGGTCAAGGACTTTCTGAGTTAGAGGGGGTCGAAATTTTACATTTTGGCCAAAGAGGTGTTTATTGTCATCCATGTAACTTCTTACCTATTGTTTTTAGCAAAATGTGTCCCAAATAGTATAGATAGCTATTTCTTCAGTCTTTTGGAAAAAAATTATAAAAAATTAAAAAAAAAATTTTTTGATTTTTTTTTTTTTTAATCAAAAACTTTTTTGACTTTTTCCTCAAATTGGGCCCTTTTTTTTTTTTTTTTTGATTCAAAAAAAAGCTTATTTTATTTCCTTTAAGACCTATGAGGTCGCTTAGTGGGATGCGAGTGGGATATCTATGAAAAAAATTTTTTTTTAACTCTGGACCACAAAAAACGCTTCTAAATTTGCACTATTAGGCGTGGGAAAGCCAGTGGCGGGTGCAGCTTTTGGGTTTGGGGGGGGGAAATTTTTTTTTTTCCACTTCGAAAAAAAAAATCATAAATTCACCTTTGTTGGACGAGCAAAACCAGGGATTCGTTTTTTTTTTTGCAAAAAAAAGGTGATGGAAACCTATAAAATCATCAAATTTATTAGTTTTGATGGAGGTTTGCTTTTCATGATCATAAGTATTTCGTTTAAATATTTTTTTTTAATTTGTCTAAAAAGAAAATTGTACATTTTCGTACACATAGAAAAAGTCTCAGATTCTAACACATTTGACGTATAAAATGTCTACATCTAAGACTTCTTCTTTACAAAAAATGTCTCAAAATCTTTTTTCGTATAAAAAATTTTTTAGATTCTAAGTACTTTTTTCCACAAACAAGTCTAAGATTCTGAAACCTTTTACTATAGAAAGTGTCTCATATTTTAAAGCATTTTTAATACATTTTTCTTGTCAAAAAGGTCTCTGATTAGTAGATGTCTTTCGCGCTGAAAAACATTTAGATTCTGAGACTTTTTTTCTATAGGAAAAGTCTCAGATTCTGAGACCTTTTGCCTAAATAAAAAGTTTTAAATTCTCAGACCTTTTTCCTATAAAAAAAGTCTCGGATTCTTGGATCTTTTTTTTGTGAAAAAAGTCTCTGATTCTCAGACCTTTGTCCTATAGAAAAAGTTTTAGATTCTTAGACCTTTTTCTTTTTAGAGAAAGTCCCAGATTCTGAGACATTATTCCTAAAAAAAAGTCTCAGATTCTCAGACCTTTTTCCCATAGAAAAAGTCTTAGATTTTGAAAGTTTTTTCTTATATAGAAAAAGTCTAAAATTCTGACAGAAAAAGTGATAGATTTTTTCATAATAAAAAGTCTCAGATTGTCAGACCTTTTTTCTTCAAAAAAAGTATCGATTCTGAAACATTTTCCTATAGAAAAAGTCTCAGATTCTTCAGATTCTATGACCCTTTTCCTATAGCAAAAGTCTGAGATTGCAAGACTTTCAAAAAGAAAAGGTCCCAGACTCTGAGACGGGTTTCCTTTAGAAAAAGTCTTAGATTCTGAGAACTTTTCTTAGGTATATAAAAAAGACAAAGATTCTGGCACTTTTTTTTCTAAAAAAAAAATCTCGCAGATTTTGAGACCTTTTCCTATACAAAAAGTCATAAATTCTGAGACCTGTTTCCTAAAGAAAAAGTCTCAGATTCTAAAACATTTTCCCTATAGAAGAAGTCAAAAATTCTGAGATTCTGAGACCTTATTCCTATAGAAAAATTCTTAGATTCTAAGACCTTTTCCCCATAGAAAAAGTCTCAGATTCTGTAACCTTCTTTCAATTGAGAAAGTTTAAAATTCTAAGACTTTTTTTCAACAATAAAAAGTCTCAGACCTTGAGACATTTTTCTTTTTAAAAGAGACTAAGATTCTGAGACCTTTTTCCTTAAAATAAGTTTGAAATTAAGAGATTCTGAGACTTTTTCCCATAGAAAAGTATCAGATTCTTATACCTTTTTCCTTTCGAAAAAGTCTCAGATTCTGCGACCCTTTTCCTATAAATATGTCTCAAATTTTGAAACCCATAGAAAAAGACTCAGATTCTGAGACAGTTTTCCTTTAGAAAATGTCTCCGATTCTGAGACTTTTAGAATTTGGGAATTCTTCTACAAAAAATCCGAAAAAGAAAATTTTTGAGAATGTAAAAAATTGTAGAGTTTTTCTGCACCTTTTCTATAAAAAAGTCTCAGACTTTGAGAACATTTTAATATAGAAAAAGTCTCAGATTCTAAGACCTTTTTCTTCCGACACATTTTTCCTATAGAAAAAGTGTAAGATTTTTCACAAAGAAAAATTTTTCAATCCTTAAACATTTTCTTTAACGGATTTTTGTAGAAAAATTCTCAAAAAATAAGTACTATTAAAAGATACTAAAATTCATACACAGAAAAAAAAAATTTGTCAATACAATTAATTTCATTGTTAATACAATTAAACATTTAATTGAAACTGAGCCTACATTGGATTTTGTCAATACAACATTGACTTTTGTAACTTTTAAAAAAAATATCAACTCGTTTTTGTCAATTAAATTCATTGTTGTATCAACAATGAAATTAATTGAAAAGTTTGTAATAAATTATATTAACGGAAATAAGCATGCTTTAATGTCATTTTATAAAAAAAATCTAAAAATAGAACAAAAAAAAAATAAAAAATTAAAAAAAAAAAAAAAAACATTAGCCGGCAGCTGGAATCGAACCCGCAACGAACATGATATGAGTCTAGCACACTACCACCGTACTATTCCTTGTATATATTTGTAGTTGACTATAAGCGTATATTAAAGGAAATTAACCGGTTTTAATGTTATTTTATTTAAAAAAAAATATAAAAACTAAAAAAAAAACATCTAGCGGCAGCTGGAATCGAACCGGCAACGAACATGGTACGAGTCTAGCACACTACCACCGAGCTATTTCTCATATATTTTTTACTTGACTTAACGCGTATAAAAGGTGTTGCAGAATAGCAAAACAAAAATAATTTAAAATAAAAATAAAAAAAATGTTTCCGCCAGCTGGCAGCGAACCCGCAATGTTCATGATTTGAGTCTAGCACACTACCACCGAGCTATCGTCATATAAATTTGAGCTTCATTAAATGAATTTATAAGGTGTCTGTGTTATTAATGAGCATTTTGTGCGTTTTTCCACAATGATTTTAATTGATGCATTTAATTGGAAATTAAATTGAATTTTTGTCACATTAACTATATACATTGTTGATACAATTAAAAACGTTGTTGAATTGGAAGTTAGTTGCTAACAATTTGTTTTGTTACTTTTGATTTCACGATATTTTTTTCTGTGTAATAAGATTGACAGATATTTTTTCACAGAAAATTTTCAGATTGAGTCACATTTTTTCCTTTAAAAATTTAAAAATTTTCCCTATAAAAACTTTCAGATTTTTTCTATGAAAAATTTTCGGATTTCGAAATAATTTTCATTCGGAAATTTTTTTAGAAAAATTCCTTCTTCTTTCTTTCTTTTTTTCTTCTTTTTCTTCCTTTTTCTTTCTTTTTTTTCTCTTTTCTTTTCTTTTTTTTTTCTTTTTTTCCTTTTGAAATTTGGTCTGGGGGGGGAAATTTCCCCTTTTTCCCCCCCCTTGTACCCGCGCATGGGGAAAGCTAACCAGTTTTCGATTTTCATTCGCGATACCCTCTAATTTTTATAGGTTCGAAAAAGAAAGCATGAGCCAAAAAATGAGGGCGGTGGGGTGGGGTCAAATGGCCCCACATCGGGGTCAAAGTTGGGCGTTAAGTGGTAAAATACCTCAAAAAGCCCCACAACTGCCCTACACACGCCCCTGGAGGGGTGCAATGTGAGACGAACCCCCAATAATTTTCAGCACCCAACATTTTTCTTGAACATACCTAACCCCTATTTCCAATTCCTAAGGGGGCTCCCATACAAAATAACATTTTTTAAAATTTGCTCCTACCGCTCTAACTGTCCATAGGGTGCCCCTAGAGAAGTAAAATGTATGACCGACCCCCAATATTTCTTAAACTCCAACATTTTCTCAGAATATACCTACCCTTTATTTTCAACTCTTAAGGGGGTCCCCATACATTTTTTTTTATTTTTTTTATTAGTTTTTAAAGATACATGTTTTTATAATGTATGGGAGCCCCCTTAGGGAGTGGAGATAGGGTACTATTATGTTCGGACAAAATGTTGGTAACTAAAAATTAAGGGGGGTTGGTCGTAATTTTTACCTCTCTAGGAGGCACGGTAGGGGCGGTAGGGGCGGTAGGAGCTGGTTAAAAAAAACAAATTTATAAAAAAATAAAAAAATGTATGGGGACCACCTTAAGGGTTAAAGATACATTGTAGGTATGTTCGGAAAAAATGTTGGAATTAATAAAATAATGGAGGTCCGTCATACATTTGGCTCCACTAGGGGCACTTTAGGGTAAGTTAGAATGGTAGTAACAAATTTGTTTTAAATGTTTTGTATGGGAGCCCCCTTAGAAATTGGAAATAGGGGTTAGGTATGTTCAAGAAAAATGTTGGGGGCTGAAAATTATTGGGGGTTTGTCTCACATTGCACCCCTCCAGGGGCGTGTCTAGGGCAGTTGTGGCGCTTTTTAAGGATTTTACCACTTAACGCCCAATTTTGACCCCGATGTGGGGCCATATGGCCCCACCCCACCACCCTCATTTTTTGGCTCATGCTTTCTTTTTCGAACCTATAAAAATTAGGGATACCCCCGAATGAAAATCGAAAACTGGTTAGCTTTCCCACGCCTAATAGTGCAAATTTAAGAAGCGTTTTTTGTGGTCCAAAGTTAAAAAAAAAATTTTTTCATAGATATCCCACTCGCATCCCACTAAGCGACCCCATAGGTCTTAAAGGAAATAAAATAAGCTTTTTTGTGAATCAAAAAAAAAAAAAAAAAAAAAGGCCCAATTTGAGGAAAAAGTCAAAAAAGTTTTTGATTTAAAAAAAAAAATCAAAAAAATTTTTTTTTTATTTTTTATATTTTTTTTCAAAAGACTGAAGAAATAGCTATCTATACTGTTTGGGGCACATTTTGCTAAAAACAATAGGTAAGAAGTTACATGGATGATAATAAACACCTCTTTGGCCAAAATGTAAAATTTCGACCCCCTCTAACTCAGAGAGTCCTTGACCGATGTCGTTGAAAATGTGTCTGAACTACTATCCAATAGGACTAACTTTGGTGCAAATTTCATCCCGATCGGAAGACATCGGTTTCAAAAGTTGTGTCAGTTGACACGAAAATCCCCATATTGATTATATTATTTTTACTACATGTTAGTTGTTTTGACTACAAATGTAAGTAGTTTTTACTACATTAGTCAGTTGTTTTTTGTCAGTTAAAATAACTAACATTGTTAGTTGATTTAACTGAAAAAGCAGTTGACCCCAAAACAACTTACAAAGTAGTTATTTTAACTGACATTTTCAGTTGATTTTACTAACATAATTTTTTGAGTGTACGATAAGTGGCTCAAAATCTTAGAATTATTGTTTTTGCAAAATTTCTATAAACTATTTAAAAGATATCGTTAAAAAAATCTTAATTCCCGGGATTAGAATTTTAAAATCCCGAAACCCGGGATTTGTAAATGTCAATCCCGGTTTGGCATCCCTAATATATACTCTTTTATAAGTAAATTTTAAAATATCCGTTTACTAAAATTTTTTAAATATTTTTTTCCCCCGATTTATTATAGCAAAATATTTTTTTTTTTAACTTTTAATCAATTTTTTTAAGTAGAAATATTTCCAATATTTTAGTATTTGCTTAAAAAACCGAATATTCGTTTTCTAATTATCATCTCTAGTAATTAGGTATTACGAATTTATCAAAATACCTACTATAACGGTATTGTGAATACATTAATTGTGGTAAGCAAATCTGGCAACACTAAAAAAGCTTAAAGTTCGAAAAGCTTTTAATATAACAAACGTTTTTAGGAAAAAGTTGTATAACAGCTTTTTAGCTAAAGCTTTTTTAAAAATACCCACTAAACTGTTATACACATAAAGTAAGTAGTATATAAAAAACTTTTGTAAACATAAGACACATGGTCCTGTGGCGCAATGGATAACGCGTCTGACTACGGATCAGAAGATTCCAGGTTCGACTCCTGGCAGGATCGAAGATTTTTTTTTATTTATTTTTTTTTTTTTAATTTTTAATATTTTTAAATTAATTTTGTTTAAATAAAAAAAATTATTTTTTTTATAAAAAAAAATATAAAAAATTTAAAAAAGATCAAATCAATGTAATATTCTATTTTTTTTTTAATTCAAAATTTCACTTTTCAAATGAAATATGTGCTAACTGGAAAATTCCGTTGAATGCAAGTTCAAAGTCGAAATTTTCATTTTCAATATTTAATTTTCAATCGATAGTGAAATTTTATGATATCCAACAAAAAATTCAATTGAAAGTTATTGAATATAAAAATATCTCTATCAATTTGTGTTTTCACAGCAATTCACACGCACCTTTAAAACCTCTACAATATTTATAATTTATGATCATGTTTAAATATGTGACATTCCATGGAAAATCGGATACTTTGGAAATTTTTGTTTAGATTTTTGAAAACAGACTTATGATTAACAAATGCTAATACAAACCTGACTTCTCTGAAAATCCCCAGGTTAGCCTTTTTCGACTTTATAGTAATAGAGGGTACACTCTTGAGAGGGTACACTTCTTGTAATTTAACAAGCTTTTTACCAATAATTTTATAACTACAAGCTTTTTACCAATAAAATTGTAAATTAACAATTTTTTTGACGCGATAAAACTTTCGTAACTTTACTAGATTTTTTGGTACCTCCTATTTTACGAGAATTCCTAGTAAAAATTACGAGCTTTTATGTAATTTTACTAACTTTTTACCAATAAAATTGTAAAATTACAAAAAAAAAATTTAAATTTCGATTGAAAATTTTTTGTTAAAAAACAAGGAAAACTGTCAAATATTGGTAAAATGGGATTACGAGAATTTTTCTAGTAATTTGACAAGGTGTTTTTTGTGTGTAGAGTGGAGGGTATAAAAAATTGAATTCCGACCATTTTTGAAGTTATGAGTAAAAGAACAAGCTCCAATTTTTTAAAATTCGATATCTCTTGAACGGGTCATCAAAAAAATCTGAAAATTTACTAGGAAGGAGTTTTCAAAGGGTGCTAAAAACTGTAAAGAAAATTGAGAAAATCTAAAAAAAATGTCAAAGTATTCGATTTAGCATGGAATGCCCCATATACACATTTTATATATAAAAACATGCTGACAATAACGCTTGTAGTTATTATTGCAATGTTTGTCTTAGCTACAGTGAATAACAATTGATCATACAGTTACTTTAACAATTAAGCGTACATTAGTAAGTTTTGTTTGGAAAATAATTAAATTTTTATTTGGAGAATCAGAAAAGTATGACAGTTAGTGTCCGGGCAAATTTTTATTCTACTAGATCTAAAAGTCCGGCGATCGAAGTTATGGATTTTTGAAAATTTAAAAACAAATTAAAATCGATCGAAAAATTTTTTAGATATCGCTTTTTAAAATTTACTAAAATGGCGGTTTTTTCCTACGTTTAAAAAAATTTAAAAATAAAATCTCAAAATTTCTTTCCCTTGACCCTTTCATGGTGCTAGAGACAAACTTTAATTTTAAATTAATTTGAGAAAAATTTCATCATTTAACCTGAAGCGACCATTGATCAAAGTTTTGGTTTTTTAGAAAATTTTCACCAAAAACGCTTAATTTTGATCGAAGGGCGCCATAATTTTCGATCGAAATTTATTTGTTTTTTGTAATTTTTTTCTTCTAATTTTACAAATTTTTTAGATTTTTACAAAAAAAAAATCTAGTAAATTTACGAAAATTTCTTGTAAGTTTTATTTTGCCAAAAAAAGTTGTAAATTTTCAATTTTATTGGTAAAAATCTTGTAAAATTACAAAAAAGTTCGTAATTTTTACTAGGAATTCTCGTAAAATAAGAGGTAGCAAAAAATCTAGTAAAGTCACGAAACCTCCTTGTGAGTTTTATCGCGTCAAAAAAGTTGTAAATTTTTTTTGGTAAAAAGCTTGTAAAATTACAAAATTATTGGTAAAAAGCTTGTAAAAGAACAAAGAATTCTTTTCAAATAGGAGGTAGCAAAAAAAAAGTTACAAACTTTTCTTGTAATTTTACAAGGTTTTTTTTTAGTGTAGGAAAAAAACCACCATTTTTGGAAATATTTTTACAAATTTCAATTGGCGATATCTTGAAAACCACTTGACTGATTTCAGAAATTTGTTAATATCAAAATAATGCATCGCAAGATTATTTTTGTGTTTTTTTTATTTTTCAAAAATCCAAAATTTTGTTTGACATTTTTTAAAAAATACAAAATTTTGATTTAAGGACACCACGGGTTAAAATGATCGAATTTGTCTCAAATTAATGGCGTTTTCTTTTCTGGAAAAAAATGTCGCACTTTCTGCACTTTTTTTTTCTTTAATGACTCTTTGTGCACAGTTATGCACAGTAAATATAGACATGTGTGGTATCAAAAGAAAGGTATTTTCAAGGCCTATCTAATGCTATATAAAACATTTTAAAGTAATACTCAGTTTTTGAGCCAATTCTATAAATGTAAAAATTTATGGGTTTTTGATACTTAATTGAATAAAATAATCCTGTTTCGACATTTTATTATAAACAGTTAGATAGAACAGGACAATACCTTTCTTTTAGTACCAAACATTTCTATACTTACTGCTCATTACTATACACAAAGAGTCATTAAAGAAAAAAAAGTGCAGAAAGTGCAACATTTTTTTCCAGAAAAGAAAACGCCATAAGTTTAAATGAAAAAATGTCTCAAGCTCTATAAAAGGAAAGAACAGCCATTTTTTTTGCTAATTTTAAACAGCGATATCTCGAAAACCGTGAGACCGATTTTTTTTTTATATTCGTGTTCAGCGCATCAGAAACCTTTCGATCGATTTTTTTTTGATATTCGTGTTCAGCGCATCAGAATAATTATGATTTGTAGGAAGACATATTTTTTTAATTAAAAAAAAAAATACAAAATTTTGATCATCGGGCGCCACGGTTTAATTTAATCCGATTGGCATAAAGTTTGTACCGTATAAGTTTTAGGACTTCGAGAATAAATTTTTTTCCGGACGTTTAAAATCAGACGAAAAACTTTTTTGCCACACAAAAAAAAAATGTCAGTCTATTACTATATGTTAGTTATTGCATACACTAAGGGAAAAAACATATTTAAATCAAAAATGTTCAATTTTATTTTAAAAATGCTGCATATTTTTGGAAAAAATTAAATTTTAATATGATTAAAAAATTATATTTTTGTTTTAAAATTGCCTACTTTTTGTTTTAAGTTTTACCAACTTTAAATTTAATATGATGTCGTTTAAGTTCGTTATTAAAATAAATAGAAACAAACTTCGTTCATTAGTGTTTTTTCTGTAAGTACAAATCGAGATCGGTCTCCAATTATATTTATTATATTCGTCACTGTTTTATATTTATTTTAAATTTGTTTCTGCTTGATTTTAATATTTTTTTCATAGTGCAACTAAAAGGTCGTATAAATAACTAATTTTTATTATTTTTAATAAAAATACAAAAAAAAAATCGAAATAAAGAAAAAAATCAAAGTTCGGAATTTTCTGAATTTCAATTGAAATTATCTGAAAACACATTTTGAATTTTGATGGATGCGTTAAGCTTTGATAAATGTTTTTTGAATTTATTTTTTTTTGTTTTTTTTTAATCTAACCGATATTAATTTTCTGAATTTCTCTGCCTTTTTTTTATAAATTTTAGTATTATTTTCTTAATTTCAAGTGGGATTTTGAAATTTTTTCTTGTGTTTGCACTGCACCCTGCCGTAATTTAAGAACTTCAAATAATTGTAAATATGGAAATTCAATTTTACAAGTGATTGTCCTACATCAAATGCTATTGCACCATTTCTAAAATTGGTATAGAAAATTATTTTATTTTTAAAATAATTCACAAAATTTTCTGACTTTTGGTCCAATTTTGGTCGCCCACATATGCAAGTGTGACAAAAAAACTGGAGTACCCGAGTAAAAAAAAAACTTTTAAGATCTAATTTGATCTCAAAATTGGCTGTATCAAGTTGGATCAGATATTGATCTAATTGTATTATTTTAGATACACAAATATAAAAAATTATACAATTATATCCGAATTTTGGTCAAATCCAATTAAATCCACTTGATCTTATTTTATATAAATTAATATAGATTTATATAATTACATAAAGTCAGATATATTTATGTATAGCCCCAGATAAGAAACTGGATCCGCAATAAATCTTAGATAAAATTAGATCTGAACATATAAAAGGTCATATATAATTTAATATGATTGTATCAAATAATATGTTATTATATCAAAACTTTTTTACTAGGGTATTTAAGCAAAATTCGGCACATAAAAATAATTTTCTGTATTGCATCAAAAGTGCATAGAATCAGATCGGATGAAAATTTTAGCCACCCGAGTAAAAAAGTTTTTGATATAATTATATATAATTTGATAAAATTATATCAAATTATATATAATTATATAAAATTATATATAGAGGTAAAATTTTTCCAAAAATTTGGATAAAATTATATATAATTATATCCAGGATTTGGTGGATTTAATTTATATAATTTGATATAATTTTATATAATTATTAGGGATGTAGCGAATATTCGTCACTATTCGGTATTCGGCATATTCGGCATGTTTTTTGAATATTCGGTTAAATAAATATTCGTTAACAGTTTGCCGAATATTCGGCAAAATTTAAATTAGTTAAAAAACACTTTTTATTAACGTTTGACTCTTTTTCGTAGTAATTTCAGTTTGTTTTTTATACAAAAAAACTTGAGCACTTGATTAAAATTCGTATTGTTAAGGTATCAGAAAAAATAGTTTCAGCAACAGCGTTGTTGCACTCAAAAAAGTACGTTAGTAGATTTACTAATTTTTTTTTGCTAACGCTAGTTAGCTAACTTTTAGCCAATTTTTAGTTGAGATTAGCATGTTAGCAAAAAATTCTTGTAAACTTCATTTAGCACATTAGCAATTTTAAACAAACTTTGAACTAATTTCTTTTGCTAAATTTGAAATTGAGTTGACTACATTTTTACAAGATTTTTTGCTAATATTAGCAAAATAAATGGTAATTTTTTTTTTATTTTCAGAAAACTTAACATGGCGCTATCTCGGAAACTAAGCCAGATAGAGAAAAATGGAGGCCATTTTTGGTTCTTAGAATCTCCATAGTATCGCCGGTCCTCTTCACATGTGTGGACCGTAATAGGCCCTAACTTTGGATCCAAAAAAGTTAGCATTCCCGAAAATTTTAAAATGCTCATATCTCGGTAAATATTGCCGACACAACAAAAAGTCCAAAAGCGTTTTTGTAGCTCTCAACACGTAGAACAAGACCGCAAAATAGTCAAAAGCTCTCCGAGAAATATTTTTGAAGTTATCGAGTTTTTTAATTCTCAAGACCCAAGTGGTCCCCAATAATCACGTATCTCAAAAACTAAGCAAGGTAGAGCGAAACGGACACAAATTTTGGATCAAAAACTATGACGATTTTTAAGGAACCCAACTAGGTCTAGGCCCATCGGGGTCTGGACCTATCGGGTCCGAACCCAATGGGGTCCTCAGATGTGTATAAACTAGGGTATTCAATTAATCGAGGTTCTGGTTTAATCGGTTAATCGAGCAAATAATTAATCGGGGTTGAGATTTAATCGGTTAATAATCGGTTAAATTTGAATTATTCGGTTAACCGAATAATATCAATTTAAAATTTAAATTGAATATAAAACCACGAATTGTATATACTTTTAAGAATTTTATTAATAAGAAATCTATATCCGATGGCGAAGCTTTAAATACCCGTTAGTCCAAATAAAGCATTTTTGTATGGCACCCTAAAAATTATCCCAATCCAAATTGGCCCCAATTCAATGAAAAAATGTCAAAAAAAATAAAGCAATTTTTATAAAAGGGAAAAATTGAGCCAAATTACTGCCGGGCTTAGATGCACCCCTAAAAAAGTTGTCAGGGCCGAAATTCCAATAATTTCATGGGGTCGATATCTTCGTAATGAAAAAAGATATCTAAAGGATTCCAAAAATATCAGAATTTTCAGATGTGCTGAACTATTTACACCGTCCGACAAAAATAGAAAAAGTCGTTAAAAACGAACTGGGTAATTTACGTTTGGAACTAGAGACTAAATCTAGTAAAACTTCATTAACAGTTTTTCATTTCGTGATCCTGTTTCCTTTTAAAACGACTTCAAAGTTTTAGAGGATTAAATTTTATAAAATATTAGGGGAGATCCCCCTCTTTCATTTTCCATCACCAGTGGTATCCTAGGACAAGTACAAACATTAAAAAAAAAATATTTTATAAAATTTTTTAAAATGTAATCTTTTAAAATTTTGGGAAACAGGATCACGAAATGAAAAACTGTAAATGCCGTTTTACTTCATTTGATCTCTACTTTCAGACATATATTATCCGGTTCATGTTTAATATTGGCTGTCGGACGGTTTTTTACATTATAAAATAATTCGCGGTTTTATAGGATCCCGAACATAGAAAAAATCTCAGTTTATGCAGTATTGTCAATCGAAAATCTAAATATCTCAAGATGAGATGGATCAGTTCTAAGGTCAGATTCGGATTAGGCGCATGAAAAACTAATAGAAAAAAAATATATGTATACTGTTAGCAATGTAAAAAATTGGCTAGGGTTACAAAGTTTGTTTTCTTTTTTAAACCGAAATATCTTTTTAGGACTTCGATAAAATATTTTCTTGACGGAGTTTTTACATGTTACAAAAGACAGTTTGATAAATTTTTTTAGACCTAAACTTCTTTCAGCAGAACCGTAATTTAAATTAAAAATGAAATATCAAAAAACAAAATAAAGCAAAAAAAGTAGGTAAAGTACTAAAAAAAAAAATTTCGGTTAATCGGTTAACCGACACAAATTAATCGGTTTATTTGTTACTAGCTATACCCGGTCCGCGTTGCTGGCCCTAAGAAAAAAACTGTTTTATATTGCATCTTAATTTAAATATAGTGTCGAATTAAAGCACCGATCCGGGTCCAGCTACTAACCTTTGATTCCACCCTGGGTTAGCACTATCTATAGAGAAATCTCAAAAAAATCGGTTAAGCCGTTTTTGCGTGATTTCGAAACAGATAGACATAACGTTAAGTATAGTACAAAGGGGCGTGTCATTTAACGCATTTTTATCAAATCGTGATAGTCTAAAGTTCCATACTGCATCCTCGATAAGTACTATCTGTGCTGCGAATTTCATTGATATCAACTTTGCCGTTTTTGTTTGATTGAGAAAGAAGAGGAAATAACTTTTTATTTATGAAAAACGGGAGTGACATTTTATATCCTCTTTCCGAATCGCACTCTACATATTACCTATAGTTCCCGCTCGGTTAGTTCTATCAGTAGTGACTTATCCGTTTTTGCGTGATTTCAAAACATGCAGATATAACGTTCAGTATAAAACAAAGGGCCGTGGCAATTTACGCCTCTTTGTTCAATCGTGTACAAAGGGTGTTGCAATTTTGATCCCTTTTTCCAATAACGATCTTATATGGCCTACGTATGCACTTTGTTAGCACTATATGTAGAGAAAATGTCATGAGAATCGGTTCAGCTATTTTTGCGTGATTGTGAAACAGGTAGACAACGTCCAGTATACTACAAAGGGGCGTGGCATTTTACGCCCCTTTTTCCAATTGTAGTATAACATAGCCTATAGTTCCGCACTCGGTTAACACTATCAGTACTGAAAATTTAATTAAAATCGAATCAACAGCTTTTGCGTTATTGCTGAGCATGCAGAAATAATATTCAATTCAATACAAAGGGGTATGGCATTTTACGCCCATTTGTCCGATCACGCTCTTATTTTGCACATAGTTAGTACTTGGTGGTTTAAGTTTTATCAAAATCGGTCCACCCGCTTTTTTATATATAGCTGCCATTAGTGGTGCAATGTAAAAATTCGATTTTGCCACGCCCCTCCACTCACAGGCAAAAAGCATGGCATTTTACGCCCATTTGTCCGATCATGCTCTAATTCGGCTTACAGTTAGTACTCTGTTAGTACTATCTTTGGTTTAAATTTCATCAAAATCGGTCCATCCGTTTTTTATATATAGATGCCATTATTGGTCCGATGTGAAAATTTGATTTTGCCACGCCCCAAAAATCTGACCGCACAGTGTTACTCCCTAGGCTATTTTGAATATTTCCTGAAAATTTTATCAAGATCGGTCCAGCCGTTTTCGAGTCCATACGGAACATACATACATACATACCCACATACATACACACATCCATTTTTATATGTATAGATTTGAAAATTGACAATTTTAAATTATTCGAACAGTTAATCGACCAAAATTAATCGGTTAACCGATTAACGGTTAATCGATTGAATACCCTAGTATAAACTAAGGTCAAAAAAAAATATTTAGTTAACTAATTATTGGAAAAACATTTTTGCTAACTTTAGCAAAAAATTGTAGGTTCAAAATCAGCAAATTTTCTTGTAGGTTTACAAGCTTTTTTTGCTAACATTACAGTTTTTTTTTTGTGTCTTTTAATCTGGTACTTTTTTTAATATTTTACATAGGTAAAATACAGGCGTATGAATAACTAAATTATTCGGCAAATATTCGTATTCGGTTCCAACCGAATACCGAATAGTAAATATTCGGTAAAATGCCGAATACACTATTCGCGACATCCCTAATAATTATATCCAGCATTTGGTAATTTTATCAAATTATATATAATTTTATGCAATTTTTTGGAAAATTTTACCTCTATATATAATTTTATATAATTATATATAATTTAATATAATTTTATCAAATTATATATAATTATATCAAAAACTTTTTTACTCGGGCAATCGAAATTTGCAAGATGTCGAACGGACGTGTATAATTCCCATCGCTATCGGTAGTTCCGGTAATTTGCCCCATACAATCATATAAGATCTAAAATTCAAATTCTGCATTTTTTTTGGAAATGCTGTATTTAGTACACTTGTTTTATAACTCATTTATGTGCTGTAAAAATTATGCATATTAAGTAGACAGTAAATACATATTTACTTATTTATGAATAATTTACTGTTCAATATGTATAAACGTGAATGAATTTCCAATAAAAAACGCCTTTTGTTAATTTTATTATTATTATTTAGATAAAATTATAATTTCTGTAAAATGTTAAATTTATGTTAAACAAAAACAGTGTTAAAATTATACAGTTGAGGACAAGTTTTTTTTTTATTTTGTAGTAAAAAATTTATCAGAAACTAAATTCGTTTAACGAAAAAATATTTAGAATTTGATAACTTTTCTATGCCGTTAATTAAGAACTGGAGAATTTTTAAGTAAGAAAAATGCACATAATCTGAGATATTCTCTATATCTGAAAATCTGTGATTTTTTCTATAGAAAGAATTTTTCCGAATCGACTGCATTTTTTTCGTAACTTTAAAAATATCTTAAAATCTAAGAATAGGAATTGGGAACCATGGATTTTTAAGAGTTATTAATAAAATTACAGTTAAATTATTATTTCTTTTCTTTAAACTGTATTTTTGAACAAACATTTGTGGAATTTTATCAAGTTCTTAAAAAAAATGAAAAAAGTATTTTGCCCAAATCTTTTGTATTTTATCACATAAATTGAGATTGCAGTTTACGGATTTTTTAAATTATCCACTTTTCACCCACACTGTAAGTTCAGTAAACTGTAAATTTAACAGCCAACTGTAAACAATAGGCATAACGTTTTTTTTAAATAAAACCCGTTACAGTTGGCTCGTAAAATTTTATTAACAGAATTCGATGTTGTGTACAGAGTTGCCAGTTTAGAAGTTTTATCCCCAAATAGGGAATTTTTATTTGCGTATGAGTATGATATTTTTGATTTATGGAACTGGGATTTATTGGAAATAAAATATTTTATTTTAGTTAAAACATATTTATGTCCTTTATTGTGTTTTTTTTTGTAAGTGCACAGTAGGCTCAAAATTTATTTGTTTTATAGAAAAAAACAAATTAATTTCTAAAAATATAGAAAAAAAAAAGTTGGCAATCCTGTCTGTGTGCAGCCTTGCTACACGCAAAAAAAATGTGTGTCAGATTGAGCAATCCTACTTGATAAAAATTTTTTCATACCAAAAAATTTTTTTACCAAATTTTTGCTAAAATTATGCTTGTCGATGTTAAAGCAACATAATTAGTTTTTTATGTAAAATTACCAAGTAGCTTGCACAATAACGCAAATTACTTGCACAAAAATTTATCGAAAGAAAACAACAACAAAAACGAAAACAAATGCAGACCGCCATTTTCATTTTGTATTTTTGTGTGCGTTGTTTGTTTATTTTTTGTGTTATAAAAACGTAAATAGGAAATTGATAAATAAAATTAAAATAAATTAATAAATTAAAATAAAGAATTAGTATTTAAAAGATAAATAAATGTAAGATACCAAAAAGCTAAAGTTAATTTTGCTGTCATAACTTAAAACACCATCCATTCAGCAAAACCAATGGAGTGCCAGACGTATGTTTCGATGAATTACAAATGGAATGATAAAGTATACCCCTATTCCGAAGACACCATTAAGGTTTAATAGATTTTTATTAAAAATTAGTGTTTTGTAATAATTGTCTATTTTTACAGGGTACTGGTAAATAAATTTTTAAATCCATGGCGAATCCATCACTACAATAAAGAGCGTGGGCACCAGTCCTGCCTTTAGTTATAAAATTAAAAACGCAAAGCCAAGGGAGTCCAGACCTGTTTTGATGAGTTACAAATGGAATGACCAAGTAAGTGTCCCTCCATAACAAGAGACCAATGGACCAGTTTTTTAAACTAAAAATTTATGTTTTGTAATAATTTTCTATTTTTACAGGATGCTTTTAAATAAATTCGTGAAGCTATAGCGGATCCTTCACTTCAAGAAAAAGCGTAGGCAGCAGTCACTGGAGAAAATTGTACATAAAGGGTCAGTTGGTCGGTGGTAAATTAAATTCTACACAACATTTATTATATTAATATGGATTTATTCTGTGAAAATTTTAAATTCAATAAATATACATTTTTTTACAAAAATTTACTAGAAAATTTATTTTAGCATAAATATGCTAATTTTTAGCATTATTTCTAGTCACCTTTTCTAATCAGTTTGGTATATTTCATCATATTTCTTTTGGTATATTTTACCAAGTTTTTGCTAAAATAGCATTAGCATTTTCTTCAAAATTTTTTACATAGGCGTTTTGGCTAAATTACGAAAACTACTTCGTCGGTTGTAGTTTTAGCATATTTTTGGTAAAATTATGCCAGATTTTTGCTCACTCCGACACAGATTTTTTTTTGCGTGTAGGTTCCCGTAAAAATAAATCGAGATTTTGGCAGCACAGCTTCTTTTTGCACCCTAAACTTATTATTAGTGGTAAGGCAGAAAAAAATAAAAATAGAAAAAATGAAACGAAAAAAAAGGGGGAAAAGACAAGAGAAATTGAAAAGAAAACTATCTTGAAATGTTTCTAGATGAAATGTCTAAGAACCTCAAGAAGTCTCGAAATAAGGAAAAATCTGAGAAGGAGAGGAAAACAGCAAAGAAAAGGAAATAATCTGAGAATTTTTACTAAAAAAAATGGGTTAGAATCTCAAATTTTGTTTATAAAAAAAATGGATCGGAATCTTAAAATTTTCTAATGTGAAAAACTCTCGAAATCCGAAACTATTTTTACTAGAAAAAATGGGTTAGAATCTCAAATTTTTATAAAAAAAATGTATCGGAATCTTAAAATTTTTCTAATGCGAAAAACTTTCGAAATCCGAAACTATTTCTTTAGTAAAACTGTTTCCGATTCGGAGACTTTTATTTATAGGAAAATGTCTCAGAATCTGAAACTTTTTCTACAAGAAAAATGTCTCAGAATGGCTAGGATGGGCAGTTTTTACACTTTCATACCACTCATACCAGAAACATACCTGCATACCAGAAACATACATGACCGATTCGAAAAAGATTTTGCAGGTATATTTCTAATATGGGTAACCCATTTTTCCCGGGTAGCCATTTCCGATCAGAGCAAAAAAGTATAAAAACGGCCCATAACCCAACTTTTAAAAAATAAAAATTACTATTTCATTGTTTTTTTTTCA